>JACXVL010000030.1:0-317457 GCA_014898675.1 Athelia sp. TMB
TAAAATCCGCACCAAAATCTGCATCGCCACTCGACATGGTGTTGGTGGGAACAAAAGAGTCTAAATTTTTCCGCTCAAAATATCCTAAATCGGTACCGGATTCAGGCATTGAATTGGTACTTGAGATAGATCTCGACGAAGATTTTGAACCTTTTGCTCTATCTGCACCCTCTACAAATGGTCTATCCTACACTAAATGTTCTCATAAATCTTGTCAACATCTGTACCTAGCACAGATCCACCTGTGCACATGGTGTGAGGAAGGATGGCAATCGATGATGGAAGCAGAAATATCGGCCGCAGTAAGAAGCCTGATGAAGGACCTTTGTGGTGTCGGAATCGATACGAAATATCTGGCCTGGAAGGTCAGTCATCCATCTAAGAAGACCTGCCAAGGGTCCTCTTCTCTGACCTTTGCTGTGGTAACGTAGTCCATAACAGAACCACTCTGCGTGAGCGACTACCTTTCACTTACCTCGTGCACAAATTGTCGATCTCGGCACTATCCGGGTCACTCATTGGGCTCTCAATTCGCACCCCGATGCTGCCAGGACTCCCCATCGCACTGGTCATCATTCAGTAATAGTATATGTTGCCGTGATCAGCGGTATTACACCCAAACGCGGGGGAGATACATGGCTGGAATTTTTCAACCTGGTGGATGTTTTGGATAACTTTTTTTTTCCATTCCTAGTTTACAGATCATCCCAACTATCCGATAGTGCTGAATTTTAACTTCTCCAAGATGATATACCCTAGTTACCAGATGATGGAGATGATTCGCAACCCAAATGCGGATTTGAGTAAGAAAGAAGTCGGGATGTTTGGCCTCTGAGGCAGTCAGGTGCATATCATTTTAGGGGCCTCGGAGGCCAAACATACCGGATAAAACTGCTGCCAAGGGTGGTCACACTAGATTGGCGTGAGCTTAGGGTCGTAAAGGTACAGTAGTCTTAAATGCATAGAGTACTAGTGTGGACTAGGAGTCAGGCGAGGAAGCAATAGAAAGATTGTCGAAAGTGATCACATGAGGGTTAAGAGACGCGACTCGGATGCAATTGATTCTTTTGCACTCGCTACTATGCTGTGGCCAGCTGCATTCAGTCCCGCCATGCTGTATCTTCCCGATCAAGTTGACATCCTTCTAGGATGACACGACTAGGACTCGAAGCCATCGCTATATTTCGTTCGCTTTGGCTTGTCCTCTTTTGCCGCTCGCCATTGACACCGACCGCCCACTGGCAGGGCAATGCTGCTGGACCATGAACTGCTATTGCACTTGCTCATATTGGCCTTAGGCATTGCTGGCTATTTGCGCATGCGTGGCCTTCCTGAGTCCGGTGCTGCCCATGAGCCAGCCCCCTCGCCCGCCAAGGGGGTGATGCCGCCAGACGAAGCAGACGAGTCGGACGGCGAGGTAGCAGCGGTCAATGAGACTTTAGCTCCCCCGGGTAAGAGTGTTGCGCATTAAGGTGATATATTTGCTCATAGCACCATAGCTTTTCCAGGAAACACAAACATCCCCTTTCATGAAACCATTAAATCTTCTGACGAGATCGTCGCTATCAACCATGAGGTTGGTGGACTTCGAGGCCACGTTAGGGCACAGCCAGCCGGCCCGTACAAGGATGATATTTCCTGTGACAACACCGTAATAGATCGTTCTACCGCTTTCCTCGATATCGGACAACAAGAGAAAGCCTTCGTCGCCAACACAGAAGCAACTACTCTGTTGCGGGTTGTCCATGACAGCCCAACCTTTAATACCGTTGGGACATCCGGCGGAAGGATTATCAATGTTAATGGCCCTTACATTACGGGAGATGAGGGAACGGGTGCGCAAACTTCACGGTTGAATGAGCACTGGTCGAGACTAATGCAGCGCATTCTTAGTCGCAAAAATATTGCGGATCCTTCCGTACGCGGACGGCGCATCTTGGGACCCACACCTCACATGCTTGCCAGGCACTCGTGTGTCTGTGCTCTCTATCATCGAAGCGTGGGCTCAGTATGCCGACTCGGAGAGGGTATACTGGATGAAAGGAGTTGCCGGATCTGGGAAGAGTGCCATACTGCATACCATCGCCCAGATGTTACAGCGAGCAGGTCGGCTCGGGTCTGCCTTCTTCTTCAGCCGGGATACTACGTCCCGCAATACCCCGAGCACCCTGTTCACCACCATTGCGCGAGATCTTGCCAGTCTGCACCCCAGCACTGCCGCAAGCATTGCTCGGGCTTTAGAAGCAGAGCCAGCACTTGTCTCGGCGTCGTTATCCCGCCAATTCGACGCGCTCATCTTGGGACCTTCCCGCCATCTGCCCTGCGATCGGCCTATTGTATTAATCATTGATGCATTGGACGAGAGCATCAGCCACGACTTGGACACGGTGTTGCTCGCAATACTTCGCGATAAAGCTCCACAGCTACCCCCTCAACTTCGGATTCTCATCGCGTCGCGTCCGACGAGCACCATCGAGGAATACTTGTCCGGGCGCAGCCACGTCATGACGCATTCGATAGACATCTTTTCGGCCGAAAACAGTCGAGACATCGCCGCATATGTGGATGCGCAGCTGCGCGATAAAGCCATTCTGACCAAAATGGGACTCACCACGCCCGACGAGACCATGATACGCAATCTGCAGAAATCAGCAGAAGGTCTTTTCGTATGGGCCGTTACAGTTTGCAACTTCCTCCGCACCGCGTACAAACCAACAAAAAAGCTCCAAGCATTGCTCTCGAAGGCTGTGCAACATTTGCCACCGGAAAGGAAGATTGACCAGCTGTATGCCGCTATCCTTGCGGAGTGTGGCGACTGGGAGGACGCCGACTTTCGGAAGGACTACGATTTGGTCATGGGGACCATCGTGGCAGCAAAGCGACCTCTGTCGCTAGCGGCGGTGCGGGCTCTGCATGATGGCAGCCAGGAATTGGATCCTGAGCAGCTGCTGCAGAGATTTGGATCCGTGCTGATTGGGTTCCGCGACCCCTCTCAACCGATACGCATCCTTCATCTATCCTTCAAGGAGTTTATCACAGATCGTGCTGCTCATGATGACAGCACGAAGCACTTTTACATTTCAGAAAAAGCACACAGTGCCCGCCTGGCGGAGCTGTGCATCAAGACGCTGAACCGCGAGTTGACCAAGCCCATTGCTGGCACCGGCTACCTGACAGAAGATTCCGAAGATATACCCGGCATCCCGAGGATCATGGGAGCTTCAGAACAAGTGGTGTACGGCTCCGCCCACTGGACTGATCACCTCCCAGACGTTGAGGAACTGCAGATGATTCGAAGCCACGTCATCACCCTCATCTCACACCATTTCTTCACCTGGATTGAAATAGCAGCGTCAACTGATGTCTTCCGTGGGTCGCTGGCAATCAGGCAATGGCTGCAGGTGAGCAGTTTGCTGGATCCGCACGCCACTGTCCTGACGCCGATGTATCTCTAGCAGCGCATCCCGGAGCTGGATCACTATTTCCAGCAGAGATCCCACGCGCCTGCGATGTCCGCGCTCAGCAGCCGCCTCGCGCACGAAGCGCGTCCGGAAGAAGCGCTGCTTGCCGCCCAGGAGACGCTGGGCCTTTGGCGGGCCCGCGTGCCGGAGCGGCCTGCGGAGCACAACAACCAGATCGCCATCGCCCTCGCCGACCTGTCAGACCGCCTCGCAACTCTCGGACGCGCCCAGGACGCACTGGGTCCTGTCCAGGAGGCAGTGGGTCTGTACCGGACGCTCGCGGCACAGTGGCCGGGGTCGTACAATACGGCCCTCGCCGCCGCCCTCCATGGCCTGTCGCAGTGCCTTTCGGCGCTCGGCCGCGCACGGGAAGCGTTGTCGGCCAACCAGGAGTTGGTGGATCTGCAGCGGACCCGCGCGGCGGAGCAGCCGGCCGAGTACAGGGCAGATCTCGCTGCCGGCCTCAGCAGTCTCTCAGTTCGCCTGTCGGCTCTTGGCCGAGCACAAGAGGCTCTGTCGGCCAGCGAAGAGTCGGTAGATCTGTACCGGACTCTCGCAGCAGAGCGGCCGGCGGAATACAACGCGGGCTTCGCCGTCACCCTCGGCAACCTGTCCAACCACCTCCTGGCTATCGACCGAGCGAAAGACGCGCTGGCGGCTGCTCGGGAATCGGTGGACCTGCACCGGGCGCTCGCGGCGGCGCGGCCGGCGGCGCACAACGCGGGCCTCGCCACCGCCCTCAACAGCCTGTCGGTGCACCTAGGAGGCCTCGACCGCGCACAGGAAGCCGTGGCAGCCGCGCAGGAGTCAGTGGACCTGCTCCGGGCGCTCGCGGCGGGCCGGCCCGCGGCGCACAACGCGGGCCTCGCGATGGTCCTCAACAGCCTGTCGATCCTCCTGCTCGCGTTCGGCCAGACACGGGACGCGCGCGCCGCCGCCGCGGAATCGGCGGGTCTGCTGCGCGCGCTCGCGGAGGAGCGGCCGGCGGCGCACAATGCGGGCCTCGCCATCGTGCTCAACAACCTCTCGTACTGTTTGGTGGATCTTGGGCGGCGGGAGGAGGCGCTGGGCGTGATCCTGGAAGCGGTCGCGCTGCGCCGCGCGCTCGCGGCGGAGCAGCCCGCTTTGTACATGCGCCCCCTCATGGAGATCCTCGCCAGCCTGGCGACTGTCTTGGACGATCTCGGGCTGGAGGGGTCTGGGCAAGTCGCGCGAGAAGCGGCTGCATTGCGCGGGGCTCTGGAAAGAGAGCGGCATCGAGGATGACCGCGCCGCCCTGCTGCGAGCCCTATGTTGGTACAGATGCGTCAGGATTCGGGATGTTTGATTGTGGCCCGTTGTTCCGACTCGTTCTTGGCGAAATTGTGATGATGTGTTAAAAAACGGAAATGTGTCTGTCGATGCGGCCTTCGATGTAAAACATTTTAGTGGAAGTTAGCAGTGGCCAAGTGAAAGGCACCTATTACGAGCCCTGTAAGAACTCGTTAGTTCTTTCCTCAGAATTCGCAGGGGACACGAAACAAGGCATCGGTTTAGGCGCTCGTCCTAAATGACCAATTCTTGGACTTCCACGTGCTTGGTTCGTTTTGGCTGAACATCTATCTCTTGCTTTTCCCTTTGATCTTTGCCGATTGCGTCCATAATCAGCGCATCGTTTCTTTTTCGGCCCGTTGCCTCGGGCTTGTTGCTTAATGTTTCCCAGCTATCATCTCCGTTTCTTTCTGCCTGTGTCTTCACCCTACTTTTCACACCACACACCGCCATGCTCGATCTCTGTCGTGTCACCCTCTCTCTGAATGGAGGTTATCGCAGTTTCTACGCGGGTCATCTCGACGCGCTGACTTGTCCGTCTGCCGTCTCTGCCGTCTGATCGACGTCCTCGCTCTAGTCAACTGTCTGATTCAATTCGCGATCCTGCCCCCCTTCTCGATGTTGGGCGTTTTGTGGCTGTCTTTCCGGGGTGCTCCTTCTCATACTTCTCATTTTTTGCTGCCATGTTCGATTCATGTCTTCCTGTGCTTGTTGCATTAGGAAGCATGTGAGGGTGTTATTGGGTATACAGTAGGCCCCGATAGATCCCTAGGCGAATTGCATTCCCTCCCCATCGCATAGGCTGTGGTAGCCAGCTTAGTTGAAGTGGTGTTTAGCAGGGTTGGATAGAATTGTTGTGTTGCTGTGTAGACCTACGCACAACTGCCAGAATAAGCTGCAAATATGCGCATTAGCGGTACTGTTTCGAGTGTGATATGGCAGACGGTGATGTGGATGAAGAAATGGCCTAGACCCCGTAGTGGACTCGTACCCGCCGTTTAACGGCCACCCAGCACAAAGTATAGCAGTAGCAGTCACGCCACTGGTGGTACTCTTGAGGGCGCATTGGTGTGCAAAATCCAGCCACGATTACACAGTCCACACCTGACAATCCGAAAACACACATCTCGGTCAAGGCGGTCACAAGTTTATATCACGCACAGGTTCATCTCAGGTCACGCATCGCTCCTGACTTACTTTTGGGCCTGATTTTAAAGATACCGAAGGTTAGCCACCTGCGAGTTCACCTGCTCATACTCCTCTGGGACTAGCCACCTCCACCAGCTCCCAGGACTCAAATCATTCCGATTAATTGTGCTACTTTATTTCGCCCGCGTGCGAGGGTGACATCACGACCACCCGGACCGCCATCGCAAGACCGCCTTCGGCAACACACTCCCAACCGGGCCCGCCGAGCATTTGCATGACGAGACAAAAGATGACACTGCAAAGGATGGTCGTAGGTGTCGGGGGTTGACGCAGACATGTATGTCTCTAAGTCGCAGATGTGTGCTCAGAGCAATTTCACCATGTGGGCGACAAACGGAAAATTGACCCCCATGCGGGAGTTTTGCGAAAAATGCCTTATATGCGTAGAAATCGACCAAATCAGGCGACGTGTGCGTGTTGTGGCCAATTCTGGGTGCATGAGTGCTTCACCGAATCATTGCACACTATTGTGGATATTACTGTCCAATAAATCAGCACTGTATATACCGTAGAATGGAGATGGAGTGTTGGTTGTATGCCTCATCAAGCTGCCACTGCTGTCTTTTATTTCATTCAGATTCTAACGAGTAAAGAATAATTTCACGGTCAGGGGGCAGAGAAGTGAGAGCGCGCCTTCCCCTGCCCGAAGTTCGAACAAGTGATGTGGCTGTGCCGCGGCCATCAACGCGGAAGTGGCTGAACTCGAGGCGCCCGGCTGACTCATAATCCTAAGGTCGCGACTTGATAGGGCGGGTCGTATGTGCAGGATGGGATATACACGCGGCAATGGTCCCATTCAGAGTGCGGAGCAAATCGCGAGGACTGGTAAAAGAGTGGGTGAATATATATGCACCCCAGCCGAACAACGCAGATGTGCATTGGGCACCGGCTACCTGCGAGCGCGCTATAGGGTGCTTGAGCCCTGAGCGCACGGTTTGGTTATGTGTGCGTGCTATTATAGAGCAGTAGCAGCCACGCCAGCGGTCTTCCTGATGAGCTGTCCCCGCGATATCGGGGTCGTGCGTGCCAGCAAGGACAGGCGATGGCATTCCGCTGGAGGTGGGTAGATTACAAGGCGGCCCGGTCCGACGGCGATCGAGCGTTAGGGGCGCGCCCAAAGGGAGCGCCCCGTAACGCCGCACGCAATCGCATCCCCGCTTGCACTTTCCGCTTGTGCGTCTTGGTCACCGACGTCGCGCTTTGGCGAGCCGCGCCGAGGGAGAGCCTTCTCCCGAGGCTGCCCACGCATATGCTATTCTGGCTATCAGCTTCTCGCCACGCACACCTGCTTACTGTGCCGTCATACGTCTGCGCGTAAAGTCCAGCCCGGGCTCTGGGGATGTCAAGATACGGGGCTCATCGGCACCGACTTGCCCAGCTGGATCGGGCGCACGCGCAGGGAGATCAGTGGTGATTGCCTGGTGCGCACGCGCAATCATGGATGGGGCGTGAAGGGCCCCACTGTGGGAGATCAGCTCGGCTGCACGTCACCCTGCAGACTGAATTACTTTGCAGGCCCGAGGACGAGCGGGAGGGTGACGGCACGCTTCCCACCGTAGGTCCGTGCGTGCGCCGCGGATGCACGCTTCACGCGCATGACGTCGATGCGTCATCGCCGCCGTATATAACGCCCTCGCCCCGCCCCGCACTCCCCACCAACTCCAATCTTGTTCACTACCATGGACACCCCACACAACGGCAGCACGCACAGCGTGAGCCAGCACACCGACACCCATGCCGCCCCCACCCCCGAGCACGCCGCCCTCCAGCCCGCCCCCGCCCCCTCCACCCCCGCCCCCTCCACCCCCGACACCGCACTCGACCCGCACCGCACGTACGTCGGCTGGGTCGCGATCATGCTCGCGGTGCTCGCCTCGATGGGCGGCTTCATCTTCGGCTACGACACGGGCCAGATCAGCGACATCCTCCTCCTCCCCGACTTCCGCCTGCGCTTCGCCACCTGCACCGCCCCCGGCGACGCGGGCTCGTGCGCGTTCAGCGTCGTGCGCGAGGGCCTCATCGTCGCGCTGCTCTCCATCGGCACGCTCGCCGGCGCGCTCGCGGGCGCGCCCACCGCCGACGCGCTCGGGCGGCGGCGCGCGATGAGCGCGGAGTGCGCGCTGTTCATCGTCGGCGTCGTCATCCAGATCTCCTCCGCGCACACCTGGCAGCAGTTCGCGGTGGGCCGCTTCGTGAGCGGGCTCGCCGTCGGCGCGCTGAGCGCGGCGGTGCCGATGTACCAGGCGGAGGCCGCGCCCGCGGCGCTGCGCGGCACGCTCACCGCGACGTACCAGCTCTTCATCACGCTCGGCATCCTCGTCGCGTACGGCGTGTCTATCGGCGCGCGCGCCGCGCCCGGCTCGGGCTCGTGGCGCATCATCGTGGGGATCGGGATCCTGTGGCCGCTGATCCTGGGCACGGGGATCCTGTTCATGCCCGAGTCGCCGCGGTGGCTCGCGGCGCGCGACCGCATGCCGGAGGCGCGCGCGGCGGTCGCGCGCACGCACGGCCTGCCGGCGTCGCACCCGGTGGTGCGCGGCGTCGCGGAGGAGATCCACTCGAACGCGAAGGCGAGCCGGGGGCTGAAGGGCGGGTGGGCGGAGTGCTTCCGCGTGGAGGGGAAGGCGCTGTACCGCACGCTGCTGGGCATGGCGCTGCAGAGCCTGCAGCAGCTCACGGGCGCGAACTACTTTTTCTACTATGGCGCGACGGTGTTCCAGGCGGTGGGGATCCAGGATAGCTTCGTCACGCAGATTATTCTGGGCGCGGTGAATTTTGTGTGCACGTTTGGCGGGCTGTATGTCATGGAGCGCGTGCGTCCCCTCCCCCTCCCCCCTTCCCCCTGCTTATGCTGACCCGTACTGGCTATCGTAGTTCGGGCGCCGGATGCCGCTGATCATCGGCGGGCTGTGGCAGGCCGCGTGGCTGTTCGTGTTCGCGGCGGCGGGCACGGCGAAGGACCCGACGACGAGCCCCGGCACGGGCAAGCTCATGATCGTCTCCGCGTGCATGTTCATCCTCGGCTACGCCATGACCTGGGCTCCGTGAGCATCTTCTCCTTTCTCCCTCCCTTCCCTCTTCCCCTCTTTTTCCCTATCCTCTTCCCCCCTGCCCCCCTTCTCCTTTCCCCTTCCCCGCCCCTTCTCCCCTTTCCCCCCGCCCCCCTTTCCGTAATGCAAAACTAACCAACGCTAGGGGCGTGTGGATCCTGGTCGGCGAGACGTTCCCGACGCACACGCGCGCGAAGCAGGGCGCGCTCGCGACCGCGAGCAACTGGCTGTGGAACTTCCTCCTCGCGTTCTTCACGCCGTTCATCACGCAGGCGATCGGGTACCGCTATGGGTTCGTGTTTGCGTGTGCGTGTCTCTTCTTCTTCTCTTCCCCTTCTTTCTACTGCCCCCCTCCCCCCTTTCCCCTATCTCCCTTTCCTGCACCCCTTTCCTCTCCCCCCTCCCCCCTTCCTGTACCC
Organism: Athelia sp. TMB; assembly: GCA_014898675.1. Classification (NCBI taxonomy): domain Eukaryota; kingdom Fungi; phylum Basidiomycota; class Agaricomycetes; order Atheliales; family Atheliaceae; genus Athelia; species Athelia sp. TMB. Next base: position 9,451 of record JACXVL010000030.1, read on the forward strand.
CTCCCCCTCCCCCGCATATAACCGACACTGACTCCCCGCAGCATGCAACCTCCTCGGCGCCGCCGTCGTCTACCTCTTCCTCTACGAGTCCTCCGACCTCTCGCTGGAGGCGGTGAACCTGATGTACACGGACCCGCACTGCCGGCCGTGGACGAGCGCGCGCTGGGCGCCGCCCGGGTTCGCGTCGCGGCGGGATCTGGTGGAGCAGGTGCGCGCGGCGGAGGGCGGGAAGGCGCCGCTCGGCGCGGGGGCGGGCGCGGAGGAGGAGAGGGTGGAGAAGCATGGGGAGGCGGTGTAGGCGCGGGGGAGGATGGGAATGGGAGAAGAAGGAAGTTAAGACGATGTAATGTGTATTTGTATCGCATAATCGTATCGCATAATCGCACGATCGCATACCAGTAATTTACGCTGTCGCAGCCTGGATATCTGGCTGCTTAGCCGTCGATATAATGTCTGTATGGCGCATAAATCCTAATACCGCCTGTACAGGATATCGCGAGGCACGGGGGTTCAATGAAGCCTTTGGAGCCTCAACTACCAAATCACAAATTGATCATATTACAGTAGTGTCATTCATCCCTCAAATAATGAAGACAGTTCAAGACACTCGTTCCTTCCTTTTGGTCTGATTCGAAACGCGCCCTCCGACCCGTACCTCAAATCCGCACGTGGAAATCACGTGCGTTTCGCGTGCGTCTCACGTTGATCGCCTGCTTGTGGCTCGACGCAGACCTCTTTCCATCGCAACTCGCGCGTACCACAGACATTGCCGTTGTGGTCTAGGAATGCATAGCGTGCTCAAAGCGACTCCAGTGACAAAAGGTTAGGCTTGAAGGCGCATTGAAACAAGTGCATTATAATCATTTGCGAGATTCTCAACCCCATTTTGTCGTCCGTGGGGTCGTCACGCATGCCTAACATCCATTATGGCCCACAATGGTGTTTAAACACTCCAGTTTATCCACGAGCAGCCTTTTGGAGTCTTAGCGGGCGCATAATGACAAATTTATACACCCACACGCCAAGTAATGTCCCCCCTGAAGACGTTTTTCAACCAGGAAGGAACATTCGACATTAACAATAACTCATGTCTTACCATACCTCACAGCTTATACCTTAGCTCATTGGAAAAGCTTCAGCACAGGCAATTGCGGGGGGAAACATCAGTGAATCAGCCATTGACAAAGGTTGAGTTGTAAATGCAATCTCATGGCAGGAAAGTACTTTCCTATGATTTTGAAGCATATAAACCACTCAAGCTATCGATAAAGATCATCGGAGCAGGTTTGAAGCAGAATTCTACTCAGTTCGCGTCGCATGAACTTGATGAAGGTGCGGTAGTGAGCGCGTTAGGGCGCATCAAAGCCTGCATGTGACTTTGTTGCATCCGACCGGTGAGGTACGGGTCCGCATGCGCCCATGTAGCACTAGACTAGTACTACGGATTTGGGTGCGATGAGAGTTCAAACTTCAAAGAGATAGCAACACTGACAGATTGATTTTCGACATCATCATCGCATTATCCTCCCTCGATCCTGCAGATACTTACGTATTACAGTTTTGCCTTCATAACCAATTTGCATCGTTTGGGGGAGAAGTGCTCCTCTGTAATGTCGAGGTGTAGATCGATAGGATTAGACACAATGACAGAATTGCCCGTAATAATGCCGATATGTGCTCTGGTGAAATCGGGCACAATGCTGGGATGTGGAAGACCGCGCGCAATATTATGATTGGTGCGGCGGATGATCGCGCAGGTGGTTTCTGGAGCCTCGCCCGAGGTGGTGTTACGAGTGCTGCAGTAAAAGAAGACATTTCCTTTCCGCTGGACTTCCAATATCAGGATACATCCGGATACTGTGGCCCGGGTACGACTGAAGCGAGCGATCATTACAGCAAATATTTCTACAAAGAGGAGGAGAAAATGCGACAGAATCTCATCGTGAGCAACCGACTGCCTCAAACGCAAAATATCTCACCCGAAACAGCAGCTGTCCTGCTATGTGCGTCACGTTTGGATGTCAATTCCTTGCAGCCCGCGATATCGATAGATGGTGGAACGGTGATTTCATCGGCAGGAAGTGCGTCTTTCTTCTCGTGAGCGAATCCTTTAAACGAAGAGGAAAATCTCTCACCTGGAATAGCGAATGTCTCGTTAGTGATTTCGGCGAGCACCATCGCTTGAGTTTCTGGTAGATGGCGCGATGTATCAGCCTCCATCGATATTCAAACAGTCTAGGAATGTGCGTACTTAAGTCCTTATTCCCTGCAATGTAATCGCCTTTGATGTTGATGACCTTTCCATGACCATATGTCTGAGTGGTATTGAAGGTCGAACCGTCATGGGTAGCCGCTTCGCTGGGCCCAACAGGGGCTATGGCCAATCATTAACGGCTGGCTACCTCCAACAAGAGCTGCCTTACTCAGAAGGGCGACGGCTACATTGACAGATGCAGCTGGCTCGCCGGGGCGCGCTCTCATATCACCAGGAGCAGCTACGGCATTGTCAGAGAATGCCTTGATTTGATGGCCAGCCGTCTCACCTGGAATTTGTCCGTTCCTCTCGTCTGCATGTGAAGGGGCGATCTCATCGATGGGCTGAGGGGCAGGCTCTTCAGCAACACCACTCGTGGAAAGACCAAGCATGAGCAAATGCATGGTAGCGGTGAGCATCAATGGGAGGAGGCATGCCAGTATCAGGTTCGCGCTCGACATTGCTCCGAAAAGTGAGAAGAGGTTTGGCAGTTCCAAAAGCGATGGGGAGGGAATTGTTGTAGTCAGGTCATAATGTTATTTCACAGGAAGTGACAATAGTGCTACAGCACGTGTACAATGCTGTGTGGAACGAGCGGCCGCAGCAGCGGATTGCTGAAATGGAAGAGTCCAGTATTACCAAACTCAATACAAACTAGATGGTGAATCGGCCCAACACCCTTGCACCTCTCGTTAGGACATTTCACCGGAGGAGATTGGCTTTCAAGCACGATGCCTGACGTTTCTATCGCATCATTGAGGTGCGGCGCAATCATGAGCTGCTGAGATGCGCGCCCCCCCAAAATAACCCACCGAAACCCCTGCGCCGTGCCGCGCCGCTCACACATGCGGGAAAAACGCCGTCCACGCAACTGTGCTGTACGCGCCGTCTGGCAGGTGACGCAGCGTCGTAAAGCACGTGACGAGTATCGCGAATCGCGCGATCATGTACGACCACTGCGCGACGAACATGAACAGCCCATACCCCACCATGAAGAGGCGCGTCGCCCACGTGGCGGCCCACCCTGCGCGCACGCTTGCCGGCTCGAGTGCCGCTGCCGCGAGGGCGAGCCACGCCGCCCACGCCTTCTCGCGGAAGACCGCGGTGGTGAGGCGCCGTGGGAGGACGTAGGACAAGGCGAAGGCCAGGCCGAGGAGGAGGCCGGGGGCGAGGAGCAGCAGCGGGACGACTGTGATCGCGAGCGCGCTGAGCCGCCAGACGAGCCGCGCGCGCGGCGAGGGAAAGGTGCCCTCGAGCGAGAGCAGGTGGATGCTGCCGAAAACGGCCTCGATGGCCAGAGACAGGCAGTAGCTGAGCTCCGCGCGCGCGGGGATCACCTCGTAGTCTACGGAGCCGACGCCGAGCATGGGGAGGAAGGACACAAGGCGTTCGCGAGGCAGGGCAGTCGAGGCGACGCTGTCCTGAGATGAGCGTCCTATTACCAATGAAGAAATGAGTCTCTGTGACTGCGAGTGAAGGAAGAAACGAACGGGAATGCAGTGAAATCGGCGCCGGGCTCCCAGGTGAGCGGCGGCTCTGGTCTGGGTCTGCCTCGTCATTTGCCGAGCTGACGGCTTGCATGGAGAAGGACGCAAGACGTTCGTGAGATGGCATAGCTATATAGGCATCGCTCTCTGCTGGGCTGGGGGACGCCGATCCACCGAGGAGCGCGGTGTGTCCGCGCGACGAGGCGCTGCTCCGCGACGAGTGCCCTATCGGCAACCACAAAATGAGCCCCCGTAACTTGGAGTAAAGAAAGGGCACGCACGGGAATGCAATGAAACCGGCGCCGGGCTCTCAGATAGACGGCTGCTCTGGTCGGCGGGCGCCTCGTAGTCCACGGAACCCGCGAGGGGCAAGGAGGGACGGCGCTGATGGGTGGGGATGTCGCTCTCTGCTGCGCCCGGGGTGGGTGGGGACGCGTCGAGGAGCGCGGTGTGGAGGCTGGCGCGCGATGAGGAGGCGCTGCTCTGCGCTGAGTGCACTATCGGCAGTCATGAATTGAGCCTATACAGCTGCGGGTGAGGGGGGACGCACGGGAATGCAGTGAAATCAGTGCTGAGCTCCCGGGTGAAAGACCAGTTTGGTCAGCGGGCCCTGAGTCCTGCAGGGCCAGTCCTGTGCAGAGTGCACATGTCAGCGAAGATCATGCCCTCAAGATGGCGACTAACCATCCTGGAGTGAAGGTACGAGTGCTGCTCGGGTAAGGGCACTATGCATGTCTTGTGAGTGGCGAACTCACCTTTATCATGCCATTGCACACGAAATGGGCGGTCAATCCGCAGGGGCTTATTCCACCAGAACAGGTACATCGATACCGTCATCGTCGTGTATGCCAGCGTCGCGACTTCCAATTGGGCTAGGGGCAAGTGCTGCAGCGCCCGCGCCAGACACTGCACCACAAACCACAACGTTTGAAATAGGGCGCACGTCTTGGAGAAGATGCCCGCTTTGCTCAGCGCCCAGATGTCGTCGTCCAGAGGCGCGACCAGCGTGCCGTCCCGCACTAGCTCTATGACCTCGGGCAGCGACAGCACGTGGTGCGGCGAGTCCCCCTCGAACGCGTGGAAGCCGCCCATCATCACGAAGAACGCATGCGTCGTCGACCAGTCTGCCGCGCGTCATGGTCAGCTGCCACACATCACACAACGGCAGTTCTCACGTCGATGCTGCTTCGCGAACGCGCTTGCGGATCCATGCTGTGCTGCGTCCTCGAGTGCCGCGGCGACTTCGCGCGCGTACGCCCACTGCGCCGCCGCGAGCGCGAGCACGACCTCCGGCGTGAGCAGCGCGACGAGCGTGTTGCCAGCCGCGTGCGCTTGGTTGAACGTCCAGACGACCAGCCATTTGTGGCGCCATCCCTTTGCGGGATCAGCAACAAAGGGGATATTTGGGTGCACCGCGACCCAGACACATCCGAGGATCGTCGCGAGGCAGCCGTACACTATCTGAGTCGTCGATCGGCAAGAGCTGGGATTGGAGCAGAGGGCAGATGTGAAGATGGTGGTGTTGTTAAGTGAGTTGTTGGAGGTGTCGGGCTGGTTGGCCAAGAGAAATGGGAGGGCCATAGTTCTTGAGCCCCTCTGATCAGCGCTCAGCCCAAATCGATCTCAGCGGCAGTGTGAGAGGCGCCTTGGCGGCGGCCGCCGGCAGCATTGCAAAATCGAACCGACAGTCACGTGTATAATCTCACCTGGACCTCCGGGAGCTCAATTCAATCCACATCGTCTATATGACCTGGTTGTGGTGATTGGGGCGGAGCCTATCAGTCACATCTCGTTGCGCTTGCATATCAGTCTCATGCGCTAAATTATGTCGAGAAAGCATAGATATGAAGCGCCAAGTACGCCTCGGAACTGTTGGTGATGCTGAACTTGAACGCCGTCGCGATGAACGCATCTGACGAGCTGCTTCTGGATTAATCAGGTGAGCTACTGAACGTCCAGAGGAGCAATGCTCTTGTCGTTTGCGGGTACTCCGAGGCGCAGGGCCCAGATTACCGAAAAAGTTTATAATGAGCTACAACGATACAGAGGCAACGCAGACGTGGCCGTACATGCAAGGTAATTAAAAAGCCGGCCCTAAAATCGAGTGGCTGCGAGACCCGACTCCGCCGTGCAGATCATATGTGGGGGAAGAACGTTGTCCAAGCAACTGTCCGAAACGCCGCCTCTGGCAGCTGCGCTAGCGTCGTAAAACACATGACCAGTATCGCGAACCGCGCCACCATATACGCGCACTGCGCTATCCAGATCAGTACGGGCACGCCCACCACGACAGCCCACACCACAGCGGCCACGGCAGCCTTCCCCTGGGCGTCGTCCCCGAAGCCAAGTTGCCCCGGCAGGGCTAGCAGCATCACATACGCCTTTTGCCTGATCGCCTCAACGGTCATGCGCGGGGCTATGCGCCGGGGCAGCATCCACGCCAGCGCAACGGTCAGGCCGACGAAGAGGCCGGGGGCGAGAAGCATCGTCGGGACGATGGTGATGACCAGCGCGCTCACCCGCCATATAAGCCGATCGCGCGACGAAGGAAATTTTGCTTCTAATGACAGCAGGTGTATGCCACCAAAAGCCACCTCTACTGACAAGCTGAGCGAATAGCTGAGCTCAGCAAATGTAGGGACCATTCCATAGTCGACAGAGCCGACAGCTACCATGGGGAGAAAGGATCTGAAACGCTCGGTTTCATGGGATGGCATTTCTGACGAGGTATCACTCTCTACTGAGGCTGTATCCGCGGGCGAAGAGACGGCGAGCACAGTTTCATCTGGGAGGAGTGTTGTGTGGTCGTGGAGGCTGGCTTCTGACGAGGAGAAGCTGTTCTGAGATGAGTTCCCTAGCGACAAATATGGGGATGAAACTGTGTAGTTTGACTGAAAAGGGAAGAGCACAAACGAGAATTCGACGAAGCCGGCATTGGGTGCGTCAAGGGAACACTATCTGGATCGAGGGACGCTAAGCTCGGCGAGACCAGTCCTGCCGGCGATGTAAGACCAGATCATGAACAATATGATAGTCGACTGACCATCGCGTGAACGTGAATGAGAGGACGTCTGTGCTAGACTCCTGCACGAACGGCTTTCTAGGTCGGCAGGCGCCGAGTTTGCCGAGTGCAATCCTGTGAGAGAAATATCAGACAGGGATTGCGCGTGATATATGACCGACCGACCATCCTGAAATGTATGCAAGGATGCCGGTGGTGTAAGGACGCTGTCTCCGACTTTCTCAGACCCATTTTGCAACTGGACACGAAACGGGCGGTCGACCCTCAGGGGCTTGTTCCACCAGAACAAGTACATCGAGATTGTCATCGTGGTGTATGCCAGCGTTGCGACCTCTAATTGGGCGAGTGGCAAGTGCTGCAGTGCTCGTGCCGCACACTGTACCACGAACCATACTGTTTGGAGAAGAGCACAGGCTTTTGAAAAGACTCCTGCTTTGCTCAGGGCCCAAATTTCATCTTCCAAGGGTGCGATTAGAGCGCCTTCCTTCACCAGATCCATGACCTCGCGCAAAGACAGCACATGATGAGGTGAGTCCCCCTCGAAAGCATGGAAGCCGCCCATCATCACAAAGAACGCGTGCGTGATTGACCAGTCTGTCAAGCATTGTCAGTCTGCCCCACATAACAACCTGGCGTCTCACGTCGATGTTCCTTCGCAAATGCGCTTGCAGCGCCATTCTGTGAGGCCTCCTCGAGCGCAGCCCCGATATCATGGGCGTACGCCCACTGCGCTGCAGACATCGCCAGCGCGACCTCCGGCGTGAGGAGCGCGACGATCGTGTTGCCGATCGCGTGTGCTTGGTTGACCGCCCAGACGAGCAGCCATTTGTGGTGCCAGCCTTTTGAGGGGTCCGCAAGAAAGGGAATATTCGGGTGCACCGCGACCCAGACGCATCCAAGGACTGTTGCAAGACAACCGTAGACTATCTGGGTTGTCGATCGGCACGGGCTGGGGCTGGCACAGGTGTAGTTGGAAGCATTGGTCTCGTTCGAAGTGTAATTAAAGGCGTCAAGTGCCCCGGACGGTGAGTATGGCAGGGCCATATCGGTTGAGTTAGCGTTCACTGTTTACAAAGTTTGAATCCGGCTATGCAGTGTCACTGGATGAAAAGAGTCGCTGCTCAGGAGCTCAGTGAAGTCGAGAACTTCAAAGAATTTGTCTCGAGTCGAGTCGTAGCCAGTATATGCACGGCGGTCCAGTTGACTTTGATAACTTACCAGCCTTTTGGCAATCAAGTAAATCATTTGAAATAACTTTGCGAGTCGGCGGCAAATTTATTGCTGTTTTCAGCAGGAACCGCGCGGCGGCAAAAAATACCAAAACAGGCCTCGGATCGACCTCTGACGATGCTCAACTCATTGCATCGATTCCTCGACGGATAGTGGTCCAAATCCCTCGCGGTCTCTTGTAAATTAGTAGTAATTATCTATATCTATTAAACCGTGCCCTCAGATTTACAAAACACCGCACGCTCGCATATGGATTCTGTGCTCCGTGATCGGGAACCCCCAAACCATTGAACCCCACTATTCCGCTGCACGGATCGCTCGGGGGACCTATGGGAACTCACAAATCCATTGGTAGTGCCCTGTTGCTCGGATTTGTGCCGTGTCTCATGCAGCAGGAGCCCCGTTGTGGTGGTCATGAGATGTTTCAATGAGCAAATATGAAGGTATGTACCTTTTGCCGCGCACATAAAACTATTCCCTCTTCGCCCTTTGGCCCCCCAATGCCCACGCATAACCCCGATATGTTGTATGCCTGTCGAAAGAACTTTCGTCAACAAAGACGAGTTGGTTAGGCTCATGATACATGTATTGCTAATGTTTGCTTTCGTTGCGCTCCATTGCAGTTTTGGTGATCTTTGTTGAATGCATCAGCTGTCTGTCACAATATACGAGGCGGTGACCGTATGTGAATGCTCACCTTCTTCATGGTGAATCCAGACCTCTTCAACTCCCTCCATACAGTGGGTAGCGAGACTTTGACCCCACAAACATCTTCAAGTTGCTGGCGTAGCTCGTCCAGATAGATGTCCGGTGAGTGTGTGACACACAAGCCTCAATGTACCGCGAAGGGATAAGATACAGGTTGGCAATGGCGAAGATAGACAGATGGTAACTACTTACATCTGAATCATTCCTGCCAAGTGCCCTACTTCTCGTGTTAGACTTTGGAGGCGGCGTGACACTCGCAGTGTCCCGGTACAGTTTAAAGACCTCTTGGATTCATCGCTATTCGTAGTTTGTGAAGACCAGTCGCAGAACTGCTTTGTGCAACTATCAGACCGTGCACAAAATGCATGTGTACAAGTGCCCATCGGAGATCTGTAGAGAATGGCTTGGAACGTGGCATGGGTGGATGGTGGTAGTCGTGGTTGGTGGGAGTCGGAAGCAAAGAGTGCTGCAGGTTGCATGATCGACAGCAGTAGCCATAGTGCTCAACTACTGAGGGCTTCTGCAGCGCAAAACACGGCACAAATCCAAGCAATAGGATACTATCAATATATTTGTGAGGTCCCACAGGTGCCCCGAGCGATCCATGCAGCGAAACAGTGGGATTCAATGGTTTGGGGGTTCCCGATCACGGAGCACAGAATCCATATGCGAGCGTGCGGTGTTTTGTAAATCTGAGGGCACGGTTTAATAGATATAGATAATTACTACTAATTTACAAGAGACCGCGAGGGATTTGGACCACTATCCGTCGAGGAATCGATGCAGCGAGTTGAGCATCGTCAGAGGTCGATCCGAGGCCTGTTTTGGTATTTTTTGCCGCCGCGCGGTTCCTGCTGAAAACAGCAATAAATGCTCCCCCACCGATCGACTCTAGTAGACTCTAGTCTCTGACCACCGTGACGGACCCCACAGTATCTAGTGAAACACTCCAGATGGCTTCATCGACTCTGTCTCTGCTGGCGAGCGCGACTCCGATATCTCAGGGGGCAGAAGCAGCAAGTCTGGTTCTGCAGCTAATCTGATGCTTTTCGTAACCACCCCCCAAAATCACAGAAAGTCTACAAAGCCTTCTTGCACTCCCCAGCTGCCTCCACCTCAGGCGCAGGAGAAACTGTGCTCGTGAAGCATCGCTTCCACAAGCAGTACCGCCATCCCGCTCTGGATGTGTCTCTCACTCGTGCACGGGTCGCAGGCGAGGCGCGAGCGCTGATGAAATGTCTTCGGTGCGTCTGGCTGCTTTCGTGATACGCGTCGTGGCTGAGTGGGAATGGAAGTGCAGGTCAGCTGTGCGTGTTCCAGCCATTCGCATGGTTGACGCGTTGGAGGGGGTCATCGCTATCGAGTGGATCGACGGGCAAAGCGTGCGGCATCTGCTGCCTGGCGGGGCGGATGAAGAGGAAAGCGAAGAGGAGGCGGCCACAATCGCTGCCGCCGAGATCGAGGCGGACGCAGAGATTGACCCGTTGCTAGCGTATGGTTTGACTCAAGGTACGCCTCGTATATCTGCAACTGTGTTGCTGTTCGCTAAGTTCAGCAATTGCAGAAGCACTGATGGAGCTAGTCGGCACTGAGCTGGCCAAGATGCACATGGCAGACGTCATCCACGGCGATCTCACAACATCCAACATGATGTTGCAACTCCCGTCCGCCGCACCTACTGCCAAGGCTGAAGTAGTACGTATCATCATATGCTCACTATTCACACAACTAATCTAGCCCAGGTCCTGATTGATTTCGGCCTTGCATACACCTCGGGTCTCGTTGAAGACAAGGCGGTCGATTTGTACGTCCTCGAGCGCGCGTTCGCGTCGACGCACCCGGACGCCGAACCGCTCTTTGCGTCCGTAATGCGCGCGTACGCGCGGAAGATAGGCAAGGAATGGAAGGCGGTTGAGAGGCGGCTTGACGATGGTGGGTGCACCCTTCTCTCTTTGGAATCGATCCCACTGTGCTCAACGCTTTTGCTTTGGGCAGTACGACTTCGGGGAAGGAAGCGTAGTATGGTCGGATGATGGTTGATGCCAAAGCGATCAGTATTTGGGAGGTCCAAATAGTGAGGGCATCCGTTCTATCCAAGACCATGATGATGATGCTCTTTTCTTGAGATTTGCTCAAATGCATTAACATTCAGAACTCACAGAGATCGCCCAGCCACGTATTTGTGCTTCCTCTTCCCAATCCTCGTACTATGATCCTTACATCACCAGGCTAGCGCACCCCAATGACAGTTCATGGTTTCCGGTCACAATCAATACAATCCTGCCTACGAGAATATCTACACTGTGTACATACAAAATATCCAAAACATGTGATGCTAGAAGCAATAAGGGTACATTAAACAACGCCGATAATACATGCTCTTGCAGTTACTGTCTGCGTACACTGTTGAAATCGATGATTAACAACGAATCGCCCTCTGTCAAAATGCTCGTCAACCGGCCCCGGCGATAGAAGATCGTTGTGTCGCGCGGCCGGTAGTGCTTCGGCAGCCAGCAGAGCCGCGCCTCCCCGTCGACGAGCCACCCCTTGTTGTCCAGCGAGATATTCGAGTCGAACGGCTGGTCGGCAAATATGCACCCAGGGTTGGTGCGCCAGGACGCGCGCGGGCCGCCTATGTGCTTTTCAGGTTCCTCTGCAGGTGTCGCCGGATCCACTGTTGGCTTTTCCGACTCCCTAGCGGGTTTCTCTGTTTCATCTATCGCGTCAGGCTCCACCGGCATCTGAGACGCGTCCACTACCGTCCCGTCCGAGTCCAACGTCCTCTGGTCGACATTCAACGCTGCTTTTTCCGATCCTGCCGCTGCCTTGTCTGACTCTGCTACTGCACCGTCCGACTCTGCCACTGCGCCGTCTGACTCTGCCGTTGCCTTGTCTGGTCCTGCCGCCGCCTTTGTCGACTCCGGCAAATGAAATTCCCAAATCTCTACAGCGCCCAATTCACTCCTGCAGTACAACCGGAAGAAGTCGGACATGATCTGGAAGGTCAGCGACTTCGGTGGCGTGGCGGTCGTGGTTCGCTGGAACGGCGGCAGGGCTGTATCGGGCTGCCAGCTCCGCAGGGAACCATCGCTTGCTGCTGACACAATGTACGAACAGTCGGGCGAGTAGACGAGCGCCGTCACGGACACAGGATGCGGGTCTGGGCTGACGGTGAAGACCCGGCCATGGTTGAAGCTCCAGCGCAGGACCGCGCCGTGCTCGTTCCCGGCCGCAACGGTCTTGCCATCTGGCGCAAACGCCACACGGGTTATTTCGCCTTTGTAGTGCGAGATATTGTCGAGGGTGTGCAGAAGCTTCATCTCTTTGCGGCTCCAGATCTTCAGATCGCAGTCGAGGCTCCCCGACACGATCAGTTCGTCGTCCGGCGAGAACGCGATGACTGAGATGTTGACAAACATCCCTTTCGCCATGAGGTCTGGGAGCTTCGCGCCGCTGCTCCCGTCGAAGAGATGGATGGCGTTCTTCACGCGGGAGGGTAGCGCGATGGTTGAAAAGTCTTTCGACGGCTGCGCGGGCTTGCGCACGATGTTGCCGATGCTGAATCCCTTGGGGGACAGGTCTGCCACTGTGGTGCCTTTCCAGTCCAAGAGGGATGTCCCGAGATCACTCACGGCCAGTATACGCGACCCGTCATCGGATACAGCGAGCACTTCTGTCCGAGGAAGATTCATAGTCACTTCCATCCAGTCTACATCGTCGATATTGGGATCGTAAATGGAGATGTCGTTGGACAACGAGCCGATCGCAAGGCGAGAGCCGTTGGAAGAGAATGCCAGCGTAACACAATCCGGGTGCATGAGAAATGGTGGGATGGTCGTTGGCTTTAGGTCACGCAAAACGCAGATTTGATCTGCGAAGATTAGACCAATGGGCGTAACACTTTTCCAGTGTGAGAACATATAATTGAAGCCCAACTTCCCCACATCTTTCCCTGTCCAGCCAGCGACATTGGCGACGGTCTTGATAGCCCACGGCAGGCGGTTATTGTCCATTGCTTTGTTGTGGTATTGGGAGAATGACCAAAGGGTAACGGACTTGCGTGCTATGAGGTCGTACAACTGGACGCTCATGTCGTGTGAGATAGTAAGGATGGAGGAATCGTCCTTGCAGAACTTGGCCACTATGACCTCCTTTTTGTGAGAGGAAATAGTCTTGATGCAAGACCGAGTGGCCACGTCCCATACCCGAGCGGTCTTATCAGCAGAGGCGCTGACCATCCTTTTGCCATCGTTAGAGAACGATACGTAATACACTAAGCCCTTGTGCCCCTTTAGGACCGAAGAAGTGTAGGTTTTGGTGTCCCACAGGCGGATAGTGGTGTCATGCGAGCTGGAAGCCAATACACTGTCATCTGGCGACCACATCACGGCCGTGACCGTGTCCGTGTGACCCTCCAGTCTTAATAGGAAGCGGCCAGTGTGCGCATCCCATAGACAAATCGTCTTGTCAGCTGAGGTACTCGCAAGCGTCGCACTATCCCTGGAGAAGAATACGCCAGTCACCGCGCCTTTATGCTCTATGCCACCCTTACTCATCGCCCATCCGTTGGCCACATCCCAGAGCCAGACTTTCCCATCTGAGTCGCCCTGTGCAATCCGTCCGCCGTTGAAGGAGAACCTGAAGTAACAGGACGTGTTGTTGCCTCCTCCCAGTGTCACGAAGTTCGCACCTGTCGTGCTACGCCACAGCTGAAGGCCGTCTACGTCTGAACGAGACGCGATAAACGTGTTGTCTGGAGAAAAGTTGACGACTCGCACGGGTCCCGAAGTGTTGATTACACGGATAAGCTTTCCCCATGTCTTTCGAGGACCGCGTAAAACCGAAATAGTCCCTACGAGTTCGTGCGCGTAAGTTTGGCGGAGGTGGGTGGTTGATGGCAAAAAGGGCAGGGCAGAATGGTAGACGTGCATGGCGGATTCATTTATGGCATCAAAAAATTCCAGGACGAGTCGCTCGGCATCGTCGATTAATATGAGAACATCCGATAATGGTACTTCTAAATTCTGTTCACAGCCTTAGTAAAGGCGAAGGTGCAGGTAAGCCTTAAATAAACTTACCTTGATCCATGCTCGGGCGGAATGCAAAGAGGATACGGCGACTTCGTCAAATTTTCCCAAGAGGCTCAGCGCCTCCAGCCAGTATAGGAGTGATCTTGTAAAGAAAGCTTCAAGATCGGCCACGAGTTCTTTACTGAAATCAGACTTCGACAGATGAGCTGCCCAATAGCGACACGCGTATTGTGTCGCGGCGCTGATGGATTGAGAGCACGTCAAAGCTAGGTCGGTTACGTCGCGGTTCATCTTCGATGGGTCCCGAATATTACATGGATCCCGCTTGAGGTCCTTGGTCATCAGCTTTAAACAGAATCGAGCTATGTCCCCATTGGACATGGTGCGGTCAATGGAATAGGTTGACGATCGACTTGGGTCGAGAAGAAAGTCACGAAACGAGGCATGGAAAATGCGAACAGGATCGCGTTCATCATCGGAAACTGTTATAACTGATTGCAGTTCGCGTAGCTGTCGGCGAATCTCCCCAGGTGACTTCGCGAGCAAGAGGCCGAGGTCAGAAATTGTGAGTGGGTTGAAGAGGATGATGATCGTTCGCATGATGAACTGCTCCTCGGGATTGTTTTTTATACTTGACAGGATCTCGAGATAAAGTCGGTCCACGCCGGTGTAAGTTGACATGTCTGCGGTTTCATGGCCATCTACTCCCATTAAGCGCCCAAGTAGCTTATCTGGACGTCCGTTCTTTGGATTGATGAAGTTGATGACAGTCGATGCGAAGATGAAGAGCCCAGATGTCCTTGCGACGATATCATCCACAGTATCTTCTGGTGGCCATGGTTGTGGTACGTCATCCATGTAATCCCTAGACCGGTCGTATATGCCCCTGAACGACTCACGCAGGAAGATGCGAATATCGTCTTCGGCGCGAAAGTTTCGTAACTCAACCCTACGAATGAAAGTTTGAGTTTCGTCCTTGGTCATCTCCTGCTCAACATAGATCAAAGGACGGCTCGCAATGAGCACCCGAAAGCGTATTGGACTATCTCGTAAGTCCCGAGTGAACAGGGACAGGATCTCGCCAAGCAAGAACTCATGGTCACATTCGTCCAAAGCGTCTATGATGATAATCATAGGGGAAGTTCGGGCCTGTGTAACGCTCAGCACAGGGCCTGCTATAAGCGCTTCGTATTGATTATGAAGGATCTCGTCGGGAAGGAGAGGGTTGTCGGCGATGGCTTGTTGAATTGCATCCCGTGTCTCGGGGACACTGATAGATAACTGCAGCGCAAGAGTGGGGAAGAATCGACTGGAGTTGCTGCGCTCCGAGTGCTTGCGCGAGAAAAAGAAACTGGCAGCAAGGATGCCTTCTTCCGCGCATGCTTCAGCGACTGTTTGCGATATGGCGGACTTTCCAGACCCTGCCGGTCCGTCCAGCCAACATATTGACTGGTCATCATCGCTGTGCGCCCAATTTGATAGAACATCCAACAGAGCCTTGCGCGTCCCTGGTAGGCACTTTGGGGCAGGTTCACGTTCGCTGCTGTTGTAACCGGCACCTGCTGCACTTGCTTTCTTTAAGACATTTATATCTGGGCAACAACGATGAAAACAAGAAACACGCGTGGAGTGAATAGTACACGCACCTGAGGCACTTGCTTGAACGGTGTTGTAAGTATTATGCTGGTCTCCGGTGACAGTGTTCCAAATGCCATTCCTGCGCGCTCCATCGTCAGATCGTTACATGGATGAAATGATTATAGCTGTACCTAGCGTCGACATTGGTGGTCATTGCGTCGTATTGCCGCTCGCCTCAATTAGTTGAATGATCTGATATGAGCGTAGGGAGCGTAGTTGTGATGGACTAATCATTCGCGTTCTCGGTATAACTCAGAGTGATGGTTGTGACGCACGAGCGGGGGCAATGAGATGTTTTGCGTTGAAGAGATGCGCCAGCAAAGGGTGTACAAAATGGGGAGCTCCAGATTTATCGGGTCATGACAATAAGGTGAACGAAGGGCAGCACAAAGGGCCTCGCTCTTGACTCGATATGCCCTGGCGGAACCACTGTGGCAGTAAGTTGATCGGCCAAGCAGCCTGAGCCTGCCCTAAACGAGGCGACAACGGACAGTGCTCAGGTTTTTGCGCAGACGGTGTAGCACACGTTCTCAGGGCATTTTATCTCTCAGTGCTAGTCTGACGGTGCATCATCACCTTATCGACCCCTCAGAGGACACTGGCGAAACTCCTGGCACCGAAAAGTGCGCCATTCTAGTTCAGATTCAACCTTGTAAAGAAACTGAATGAATTTGATAAAAATCTAGTCATTTAGCATCTGCCCAGCATGGCGCCGTTTTCCAAACCCGAGACTGTCCTCAAACAAGCCGAAGGACTAGTCTCAGTGGGCCAGACCCACGCAGCTCTCCAGTCTTTGACGGAGATGTTCTCCTCGAAGCGATTCCGATCCACCCCTCTCGCATCTTTGGAACCGATCATGCTTCGGTTTGTCGAGCTGTGCGTCGATATGCGTAAAGGGCGTACGGCAAAGGAGGGCCTGATGCAATACAAGAACATCGCACAAAACACAAGCGTTGGCTCGATCGAAGTCGTGATCAACAAATTTGTCCAATTAGCGGACGCGAAAGTGCAGGAGGCGCAGGAGAAAGCAGACAAAGCGGTCGCCCTCACAGATGTCGATGATTTGGAGGCGAGTGAGACGCCGGAGAGCATTCTTCTTGGGGCAGTCAGTGGTGACCAGAGCAAAGATCGCACGGATAGGGCTCTGGTGACTCCCTGGTTGAAATTCCTGTGGGAGAGCTATCGTACATCGCTGGAGACCTTGAAAAATAACGCACGGCTGGAAGTGATCTATCAGGTGCGTCTGCTACCTTACTAGACGTAATGAAACATATACTGAATCCTATAACGAAGCAAATCGCCCAGCAGGCCTTCAAATTCTGCTTGAAGCACCAGCGCAAGGTGGAGTTCCGCCGCCTCTGCGAGACTCTCCGCCTTCATCTCGCAAATGTTGCAAAGTATTCGCATCAAGCGCATTCAATCAATCTATCGGATCCCGATACCCTCCAACATCATTTGGATACCCGATTCGCACAGCTCAACACATCGGTAGAACTTGAGCTCTGGCAAGAGGCGTTCCGATCCGTTGAAGACGTGCACAATCTCTTGACTATGGCCAAGAAAGCTCCTAGACCGGCGATGATGGCCAATTACTACGAGAAGCTTACTAAGATCTTCTTGATGAGCGGGAACGCGCTCTTCCATGCCGCTGCATGGGGAAAATACTACAGCATTATCACGAACATCGGTGGCAAATCTGAGGAAGAGCTCGGAAGATTGGCCGGGCAGGTGCTCGTCAGTGCTCTCGCTGTCCCAGTCGGTCAACATGCAGAAGAGATTGCTGAAGAGGGCAAGGGCAAGAATGCTCGCCTTAGCGCGTTGCTTGGCTTGTCCAAGACTCCCACTCGCACTGGACTCTTGAAAGACGCAGTAAGCATGTCTTTGCGAAGCCGCGACACTTCTGCTGACAATGCACCGTAGCTTTCTAGAGACGTACTGAAACTCTCCCCGGCGTCAATCAAATCGCTCTATGACATTCTTGAAGTTACCTTCGATCCTCTCACTCTTTGCTCTTCCATTGCGCCTCTTCTCGTTACATTGTCAGAAGATACCGGCTACGCGCCTTATCGCGCACTCCTCCAGCGTGCCCTTCTTTCTCGTCTTCTTTCTCAGTTGTCTCAAGTGTATTCTACCATCAAAATTTCGAAGTTCCTCTCACTCGTGGCACCCCTGCGAGAAACTGGTCTCGAAGGCGCTTTTGACGATGAGCAGATCGAGGCTTACGTCATGGGATGTGCTCGTCGTGGCGAACTGAATATTCGCGTCGATCACGCCGAGGGCAGCTTCACTTTCTGCGATGACGCCTTCGTCTCGGCCGAGGAGTCCACTTCGGTCCCTGCTGCCGTCCGAGAGAAGGCGATCCAGCCATCAACGGCTGACTTGGTCAGGACCCGCCTGAGCCATCTAGCAGAGTCCTTGCACAATTCCCTCAACTGCATCTACCCCCCTGCATCTTCGCAGTTGACTCAGGAGGAGCAGCAAGCCAAGTTTGCAGCTCTAGTCACCGCTGCTGAAGCAGAGCGCAAGGCCCTGCAAGTTCGTCGTGCTCTAGTAGCGAGGAGGCGGGAGCTCTTGTCAGAGCTCTCTGTACGCAAGGAGAAGGAAGAGGCGAGTCGTCGAGCAGAGACAAGTCGTCGCGAGAAAGACGAGGAGCTTCGAAGGCAGAAGGAGGATGCCAGGAAAAGGGAGCTCGAACGTGCTCGCAAGGAGATTGATGACATACGGAACAAAGAGGCTATGGCGCTTGCGAATACGCTGCGCGAAAAGACCAATCTCAAGTTCTCCATTGATGTAAGGTGTCGAGCGGTATATACTGCCATAGTGATGCTGACATCTGCATGTATAGGGGATGGAGGACTTAAGCACGGACAAGCTCATGAAACTCCAGGTCGAGCAGCTCGAGAAGGAAAAGAAGGAGCTCAATGAGCGTCTTCGCGTCGTTGCTAAACGTGTTGACCACATAGAGCGCGCTTACCGCAAGGACGAAAGGCCACTTTTGGACAAAGATTATGAAGACCAGCAACGGAATGATCTCGAGACATTCAACACTCTCCAAACCGCCCGCATCGAGGGTTCAAAGATCGCACATCAAAAAGACATTGAAGCCAAGGCGCGGCTTTCCCGCATGATCTCCGATTACGAAGCCCGACGAGAAGCAATTTCCTCTAAAAAGGGCAGCGAATATGCAAAGAAGAAAGAAGCCGCCGCAAAGAAAATCGAGGAAGAGAAAGTGAAACGCCGAAATGCGGTTTTGCAAAGGCGCGAGGAAGAAAGGAAGCGGCAAGCGGACGAGGAAAACCTACGCAGGCAGAAAGAAGCAGAGCGGGAGAGAGCAGAAGCGGGTAGGTGTCTATTCGTTGTGCCTCAAATGTTAGCTCATGTCATTACACAGAAAATCGCGCTCAGGAGGAGAAACGTGCCGAGGAGGAGGCGGCTGCTCTGGCTGCAGAAGAGGCCGCCAAACGCGAGGCCGAAGCGAAGACAGCAGCAGTTCGCCGAGAAAGGGAGGAGGAGCGAGCAGCAGCGGCAGAGAAGGCCCGTTTACAAATGCAGCGCGAGGAAGAAGCAGAAAAGCGCCGAGAGCAACGCAAGGCAGAGGAACGTGCTGCTGCCCGCGCCCCTGCCCCTATTGCCCGACCTGCCAATGGGGAGGCACCCGCGGCCGCGTGGAGACGTCCTGGTGCCGCAGCCCCAGCTTCACCTTCGCCTCGCGCAGAAAGCCCAGCACCACCGAAATTCAAAGTCGGCGGAGGTGGTGGATGGAGAGAAAGAGAGGCACAGAGAACCTCAGGAGCAGTTGGAGCCACGGCCACCCCTTCGCCGCCCATTGGCTCCCCCGCAGCTACTCCCAAGGTTACAAAGGACGAACTACCTAAAGAGGAGGATGGGTTCCAGACTGTAGCACCGAAGAAAGAGGTATGGAAGCCAAGAAGATTGCAGCGGTGATTGTATTGTCTACACACATGTATTTTCCCCCCCATTATTATTGAATCTCAGGCACTGGCAGTGATCTAATACGAAACCCGATATAGATACGATACGAAACAGGTACATGTATGTTCTATGATACGATGAGTGCAGTTGACAGATTACGAATGTTCAAATGTCCCTAAATGAAGAAAGTCCAATAAAAAGTGCAAAATGGGCTAGTTATCCTCTTCTTCCGCCTCAATCATCATTTCTGGAATTGCGAGTCAGATGAGGCGCGCAGGTAGGCATCGTTTTAGACATTACCTTCCCATGGTGAGTGCTGTGTCGAAGATATCACACTCAGGGGGTCTTCGTCGACAGGCGAACTGTCTCTCCTGAGATAATTGATTAGCAGCCGCAACGGAAATGCAGACACGAAGTACAAACATGTATTTGCCTAGGCTTAGGTCCGTGGAAAGGGTGCTCATATCACTTGCTCGGCGGCTTCTTTGTAGGCTCGTGCGATTGGGCTCCGCTAGGGTGAAACCAGGTAACGGATGTACCATAGGCGAAGGCGAGTAGTCAGACATCCTTCCAGGACTGTTTCCCCTCAAAGAAGTAATGTCTCGTGTTGTAGGGGGAGGCGTTTGCGGAGTCGTATCCACCACAATAGCAGGGATGTCTGGAACAAGGTGAACACAGTGGCGCATTGATACGAAAAAGAAATATACCTTGCTGTTGCATCCGCATCATCTGGGAGCGTTGTCTATGAGCAAGAAAGCGGCGACGATGCGATATCATCTTCAACAAAGATCGAACACGATCTAAGTTGACCAAATCTGTTACTAGCTTGTTCGTTTCTGTGCGTACAACCAAATCTTTCAAGCTACAATCATAACTCAATGAATAGGACTTCGATTTGGAAAGATATACTCACACAAGTGCATCGCGATCGACGATAAGCTTATGGTGTGCCAGCATCAAAAGCATGTTCGTAAAAGATATTCCTTTCCCTTGTTGGTGTGAAATGCTTGCTTCGTGATACAAACGGCTATACAGCGCCCTTCGTTTTCGTATCGCGGTGTAATCGATGGTATTGAGAATCTTGTTGAGCTGTCGAAGGTCCACGACTTTGGTAGACCATGCATCTCCGGAGGGATCTCCTTGGCAGGCGTCTATGATGTTGCCGATGCTGTACTCCACGGGGTAGATCCTGGCTTCGAATATGCCACTCAGTTTCTGCGAATGGTGACTGATCAGTGAATGAAAAATCACGCAACAAAAAGGATGCTCACAGCGAAAAACCGCACGAAACGATTGCGTTCGAGGTACCCAGTTTTCTGGTTTGCAAACTCAGCCCATACTTTCTTGAAGGCTCGCATCTCCTCACGAGTGATGGATTTGGCACCTCCAGTGGTTTGGAACACGTAAGAAAAATTTTCAACGACCACACCGGTGAACATGTTCACGAAAATATACTACTCAAAATTAGTATTTTTGAGAAAAATAAGACATCGATGGCGGCTCACCATGCTGAGAAGATTCCAGGCAATGAACAAAGAGAAAGCCCATCCCACACTGCCGCAGTCAGAGTCTGAGTCCCTAGCAGATGAAGAATTCGTGCAGCGCGGATAGACAAGCGCGCTGTGAGAAGTTTGTAAGTCGTCGCATCAGACTTTATGACAAGATTCTCACTAGTCATGCATGTATTGGTTCCAACCCTCCCTAAGCGTGATAAATCTTAATTAGCAAGTGGCTCAACAAGAAAAGAGGGATTGATATTACCCCGTACTCATGAACGCTAGCATAACCAGTGCACTCCCCATGGTTGAATAATTTTCGGTGTGTGTCTCAGCCGAATTCCACTTCGTCAAGCTAAACACCTCCACATAGAGGATGGCAAAGAAGATGAACAGTATTAGCCATAAAGAAAGCAGGCTGACGATAACTGGTAGGCTGGCCCTGCATAGTTATCAAAATAAGACCACCGCTCCACAAGAAACAAAAACAAAAACCACGCACATAGCGGTTTTGAATAGCTTGTTCAGGCTGTTGGTCCTCTGAACCAATTTAAACGCAATGCTAACCAGAAACAGCTTTTGCAGTTGTTGTACGTCAAAGTCGGTTGTCCCGAAGTTGACAACGAGACTCGTGATGAAGCTGCCCCCAGCTACCACGACATCGAACAGATTCCAGCCATTGGCTTTAAAACTTTGCCAACCCAAACCGTAGAATCGCACTACTATGTCGATCACATAGACAAATGTGACGACCAGAAAGAATATATCTGGACAACATAAGTGTTGGCTTCGACCGTTGGATGATCACTAGTGCTTACTGCGTATGTCATCAGCTGTACCAGTCTCTTGACTGGAGAATGTTTGCGTCCTGGGGCAAAAATCAGTGTCTGGTGCTCATTCATTTGAGAAATTTTGCATACATCAACGCAAAGATTTGGATAATGAAAAATCCTGTCATCATCCTTGACCACCATCCGTGCTTGTTGACTGCACGGTCAAAACACCACGCTCGAACTGGCCACGATGGGCGGCTGGGTGGCCTTTTGGATGGTCGCTGGCGACTGATAAGCTTTTGGAGATCGATCCATTCTCTTTGAGCCTGGGTGAGGAACGCAGTTCCAGTCTTGGAACTGAAATTCCCAATAATGATACTAGATTAAGGTGGTCAAATTAGCACAAAATCAAAAGTGTCATCGAGCGAGTATGTCATACCTGACGAAAAGCGTCAAAATGACTACACCTCCGAGGAGGTTATAGATGAGGAAAAATATGGCATTGACTTGCGAGCTATTTGTTTGTGGTTGCAGATCAGGTCCAACAATGCTGGTTGCCACTTGCATCACATCCACCCAACCTTCCAAGGAGACGATTTCAAAAAGTATGAGCAAGGATGCGCGGAAGGTATCAAAAGAGAACGTGGTCGATGGCGCGGGGTTGTCCCACACACGAGGTACCAGAAAACCGAACTTATCACTGTTATCGCCCAAGACTGCGGAATCGAACTCGGCAATGCAATCCGTTAAACCCGCCACGCTGCTGTCGTTGCATTCGTTCATCTTGCCAGAAAATATGTTGAGACCCCACACAGCATAAGGGATCATATACAAGATAGCCAGCACAGCCGCATCCAAAATTCGGGAGACTCCCGAGATGATCAGGGACTGGAAAGTATTACGCATGATGTCGATCAAGGTGATTAGGCGGAGAGCGCGCAGTGCCTTCAATGATCTGGTAAAGCGACTGAGGCCACCGATAAAAACCAGTGAGGTCGTGACGTTGACGATGAGACCGCTCAATATGAAGAGGTCTAAGATATTCCAGATACTGCGTAGGTAGGCATTGGGCGTGAAGATAAAGCCATCTGCGATGACTTTGATGATGAACTCCAATATGAGTGTCAGGCCGAATGCTGCTTCAGCTATATCGAACCAAGCCCCTCGAACAAGGCCATTCTCCGCATAGAATGTCCTTCGATAGACAGGTGTGGCAATACTTTCCACGACGATACCGCCAATGACGACGAGTAGAAGTATGAGTTGGAAGAATGGATGGGCGATGGGCGAACATGGGGTTCCAAATATTCGCTCTCCTCCTGCAGGGGCCACCAGTTTTTGGCACAGGCGTCGCAAACGGTTTTTCTGCGAGAATGCCCAAAATGACTTATCGAAAGTAGGATGATCGCGAATGAAATCAGCTTTTAGAGCTCGGCGTTCTTTGTCTGCATCATCAATATCTTCTGCGGTGGCACCTTCAGTATTGAAGGCGGCCAGGATTTCTCTGTTTGGCTTCAATGAGTGGTTGGTTCCAATCACTTCAGAATGACCTTACAAATGCCGTTCAGTCTCTTCTTCATTTGGATCTTGTGGCGCGTCCGAATCACGGCGAGTTTGCCGCAAATTCGCCATAGGAATATCTGTCGATTTTGGATCACCCGCAAAAAGCTGTTGAAGCATCGTAAGTGATCTGGAGGAGTAATGCCCGGCGCCACGTCTATTATTTGCTGATGACGACTTCGCACATAATGAGCTCGTGAGATGAATAAAGTGATGTATGAAAGGCTCACAGATATGGCACGACCTTCTTGTCCCGTCATGTTATAATCTTGAACTAGAGCCTTCTGCATAGGCAGAACGAGATCAGAAGGCAGGTTCTCAACCCGAACGCTGACTGGCGCAGCCTTAACCCATCGATAGGGGTTGAGACGTCGCAACCATGGCACATGGCCAGTTTGGGGTTGCCTCGTCGCCCAGTAATCTGTCGCTTGCTGCCCTTTCTTATGCTCCTCCGCGACGTTAAAGTTTTCGTTAATGACGGCAATGAACATCTGAAGGACGATGACTGGTAAAATTTGTTAACAGCTACATCGTACAGCGTGGGAAAAGCACTGACAATTTGCAAACAAGAACCACGAGCACATGAAAATAGCAAGAATGACTGCTTGACCTAATGGAATTTCTGCCTGGATGGTAGTGTACAAGACGTCCGTCCAGTTCTCGGATGAGAAAATTTGATAGATGCCAAGGAAACCGTTGAAGATTTGACCGAAGTTCACAGTATCATTACTTGACATGTCTCCTCGAAGTAGCTGAATCCCAACCAACGACGCGATAAAGTTGACCAGCAGCAGAAACAAGGACATGTTGACCAGACCATACATGTTACCGAATACGGCGAGCTAAAAAAAGTTCACCCAAGATAAGCTCGAATTCGCGCGGGGCATTCAAGGGCTAACATACCATCAGGGGCTTCATCCTCGGAACTTCGAGGATCACTCTGTAAAAACGGGCTAACTGAAAAGCGGTGAGCCATGGATATACTTCAGAGTCGTGGATAGCTGGAATCTGGATGATGCTTGAACCAATGACGAGAATGAGGTCCAGCAAATTATGTCCTTGTTGGAAAAACCCGCGCCAATGTGGGAGCTCCGCAAGGAAACGTATAATAATCTCCAGATCGAACGCGATGGTTATGGCAAATTCTCCGCTGTCGAGGATGTCCTGGTGAGTGGCACTGACTTCGGCTGTTCGCGTCGCCTGCAATACTAGAGATGCGAGGGCAAGAAAGACCCAACACCATCGGATGTACTGGTAAAATGTCTTGAGCCAATTATTTTTGGACACGTGTCGGCCTTCGACAACAGCCCAGCCTTCGTCTTGTTCGTCCACTATGGCACCCAAGCTAGAGTAGAAGGGTTAGTTAGATGTAAGGGGATAAGTATTCGGAAGAGACAAACGGGGCAGCTCCGAACGCGCTTTTTTTGGTGTCCGATCGGATTGCTGAGAAGGTGTTTGTTATCACCGCGACGAACAGGTTGATAAGCCAAAAATTTAAAACAATAATGCAGAAGATGAAAAAGAAGCAAGAAACAAAAAATTCTGCATCGATCATGGAATACATCAGGGGAGACCACTTTGTAACAGTGAAGGTTAGTAAAATACAAGGCATTGGAATGCCAAATGTACTCACCCCGTTGGCGGAAGCCACAATGACAATTTGCAAAGCTGCGAAGTATATTGTGTCGAAGCTTTCTACTCCAGTGTAGGGATTGCCGCTTTCCTGATAGGTTGTTTTATATGGGCTGCATTCCGACAGATTATGACTCGTACCATGCAAACTTGCCCAAGGGGACAAATGAAACCCTTCGTGGTATTGGATGGGTAACCGCTCAATTGAATGTAGCTAGTCGCATTCAACGTGTTGGGGTCGATATAGCCACCACAAGATTGAGAGAGTTGGACAGCTTCTTCGCCCAAAACCGGCTTCATGAAGCAATTTCTCCTCAATGAGCCAGCAAAGGCCTGGACGCCGATGATGCTGTCATTTCCTGGCATCAGCGCAAGTCAGGTCTCAGAATGCATCTACGCACGAAAACAAAACCATCGCAAATAGTACAAAATACGCAACACTGGTAAGGAGAGGACGAGCGGTCTTCAGCGAGCGCATGATGGTCTGCAATACCCGCAGTTAGAACAGCATGCTTGCTCATTGAAAGCACTTACCGTGGTACCAGACGAGAGTGCGAGCAGTCTTGCGGTTCTAAGCACGCTCATAGCCCTGAACAGTCCAATATGGTGCGCACCCCTCTCAACACCTACCACAGACAGAACAAACGATATCCAAAAGCTCGTGATTGCCACAAAGTCAATCCTACTCCAACTTTGCCGCAAGTAAGGAATGTTCCTGTGAACCTTGTCGTGGACGCTTGCTACATTCAGTCGAAACGGGAGCGAGACAACCTCCGAGTTGTCGGATCGAAGGGCTTTAGAGAAGAAATTGGGTTGGGAAGGGTTGCGGAGATGTGTTACATTCTGCTGCACTTTTTCAAAAGGAGACGGGGTGTGAGATGCGCCGCTTCGTGAGAGATTGTTGATGGAATCGTGTGAAGGCGCGGGAAACGATGTTGAGGGGGCCAACCGAAATGGCTGGGCAATAGTGCGCTGCATGTGCCGCAACCTCTGTCGAAATGTTACCCGTCGAGCCAGAGAGGGCTGCCGAGAGACTGAGGAGTTGGGATCGGGCGACAGTATTGTAGTTTTAGATATGGATGGTGAGAATAACGCAGATATGGGGATTTCGGGGTCGAGTAGGAAACCAGACACGCATATTCTGGCAAATGCCTCCAACCTGTGGGGAATGAGCACGAAGAAGTAGGGACGAGAAGACTTCACGCACGTAAAGAATACAAATAATACAAAGAGCGCCCAGTCCTCCCATGCGTGGAAATAGCCTGAGACTGATGCCATGTCGCCATCCTCTGGAGCGAGTTCATTATGAGAGGCTTGCAGTGTAAGAACGACCGCATTGATGATGATCAAGATTAGAACAATTGGCTCTGTCCATCTGCAGGCAGGTCAGTGGCAGCAGAAGTGAAGGAAGCAGTGGAGAACTCACGAATGCAACAAGAAATTGTACAGGAACAACCTCACGCGACTCTCTGGTCCAAAGAAACCCATTGTCCGACCTCGTATCAGCAAATCTTTTTTTAAATCTGGCAGCTCTTCCTCTTTATCCTCTTCTTTGGCAATCTCGCCCTCATCTCCGTCTGGTAACCGGATTGAATCCTCCATCGAGTTCCCAGCTATATTGACCACCCTCAACGATACCCGCCGTAGATTTCGTGACATGTTCCTAAACGCGGTCTCTGTCCTTTTTAATGGCGAAGGCGACGCGGTATATCTGAGTGTTGTGCGCCGTCGCGGTGTGATACCCCCCGTCCTTTCAGTGTCGTGGCTCATATCGCCCTCCCAGCCCGCGGTCTGTGATATGTTGGTGGTTAAGTGGGCTTCGTCGTCGTCCTTGATACTCTCAGAGTCCCTGGTAATTAGCGAAGCGGAAGACTGGCCCATTTGCCCGGTACTGTACGTATTGCTGGCCACGCCATAGTGCGGTCCGGGTTCAGACGTAAAGGGATAGCGAACGCCTGGCGGATATGTGGTCTCTGTTGGCGAGAAAAATGGGTCGTCCGAAACTGCTGCGTACGCGCTCCTGTCCAACTTTGAAGGCCCTGCGTCCATAGGCAAATCGAAGCGAAGGGGATCCTGCCCGACGTCAACCCTGCCCCAACTCGTTCTCCTGCGTGCACGATTGGCGCTATTATCTGCTGGCGTGAGTGCTGGCGAAGACGGGGTAGCAACTAGACCAGGAGACAAGTCAATAGCGGATGATGCCGAGTTATTGGATGAGTGTTGTAGAGAGCTATTAGGCTGCAAGTCGACCATAGATTAGGTGAGAATACTAGTAGGTCAGTCCTCGAACTTATCGACGTCGGCGTCGGCAGACCTGGTTGTCGAGGCGCAGTAGTGTATTTAGCTGCAATGGGAATTGATACTGCCGTGCGCCAAGTCGCGGCGCGTTGACTCCGGAACGCAGTGACAGCCGTTACTTAGAATTAAGTATTACTAAGTACTGTTGTCTTTGATCGAGACACCCATGAAATAGCAGGTTACGGGCTGTTACGGGCATGCTGCTGATATTATTACAAACAAATTATGGAAGAGTACAAGTTCGTTCTTCTATCAAACTCAATCTTCCCTAACTCACGCCCATTTTTGCACCACCACGCTATTCTGAAGTCCAGCCGCCTCAATAGTCTGTGTGTTATCCTCCAGCGTGCGACTGGGAAAGGCTGTGCCGATTGTGTACGGTCGAGTGAGGTTTTCTGGGCGCGATCTACAAACAGGGACCTCAGTTGAAGTGTAATTTTTATTATTACTAAGATCAAACTCACGCATTGATGAAGTTGCGAATGTCCTGCACTTTGTGCGTGAGATTCATCCGACAGACAATCCTGTATATAATGTATTACCGCGACTGAATTGATTTGAACTAAAGCAAACCAACCTTGTCCCGTCCGCCAGACGAATCTGTATACTCGTGGTAGGCAGCGACTGATCGACCTCAAACATCGTATTCATACTTGGCCTTTCTTGGCGAGGCTCTGAAGAACTTGGACCTGCGGCGGGGAAAGATCCAGGCATCGATGACTCCGAAGAGGTGGTGGTCGGCGCAGGAGCACCAAGCCTACGACCCGAACCACCAAATGCTGACATGGGTTTCTTCGGTGAGGGGGTGTACTTTTCTTGCAGACGCTTCGCGACCCGCAATTCGACGGGCTGACCAGGCTGCACATTCAAAATATGAGGGGGTGCCCGACTGTGGCTTCACATGAGCTCTCTGCGCCGCCAGTGGATATGATCACCGCGTACCCTGTGTTAATCTGGGCGAGAATCTCCTCATTCTCAGGATCGTTGTAGCGCATGAGTTCTCCATCTTCCACACTGAATCCATCTTGCCAAAACGTGAGATGCCGGATCGCAGTAGCTTCTTGTTCTCCATTGCCTGCTGCCGGTGCCAAGGGATCAGGAACAAAAGCGCTCTCTCGATCCTCACCACCCAAGATATGTCCTCCGCCAGAGAAGGCGCTGGCACGCTCACTTGATCCTGGAGCATGACCGCGAGGTGGGCCAGCTCTACATCAAATGATCAGTATGGATTCAAGAGCCAGATATATTGGACGCTCACTCAGCGGCTCGACGTAGAAGATCACGGACCACATGTCCGCCCGGTACATTCGACCTACCAGGACCAGGAGGACCCTGTATGGACACACCACTGCGGTGCAAGGTATCATAATCGGCGCATATGTGGGCGCACTTATACTGAAAGTACGCACCTCCTTTCGCCGCCAGCAAAGTAGTTCTGAGGCTCTCCGTTTCCCTCACTGTCATCATCATCATCATCGCTGTCGTGCCCGTGGCCCGCGTGCCCACCAGAGGGGCCCGAAGGCGCTGCGCTTGCGTTAATATCGTGCAGTGTGGCCAACCTTGCTCCTGATGCAGTCCTAAAGAAAGGGCGATTTACAAAAGCCTATGATGGTTCAGATCGTTGCGGTCTCCTCACCTCGATGAAGAACTAGGTGTGTCAGACCAAGTTCCTACTCGCCCGACCCTCGGCTGGGCTGCCGGTCGCGCCCAGTTTGGTGGTAGTGGTTCAGGAGTGCCTCCTCCTAGAGTCCTCCCACCGGATCCGCCGTTGTCTGACATGGTGTCGAGAGTGTGGAGCAAACGAAGAACAAACTGTCGTACTTGAAGAGATATGAAGTTGATTGAACGCGCGGCGAGCAAATGATTCAGAGCCCCAAGTGGATTACCCCTATGCCTATTTTTCAGCCTCTTTCCTCTTACCGCCATGTCCAGAAAAAGAAAAGACACTCAAATCGCTGAATGCTCAGAAG
Organism: Athelia sp. TMB; assembly: GCA_014898675.1. NCBI lineage: Eukaryota > Fungi > Basidiomycota > Agaricomycetes > Atheliales > Atheliaceae > Athelia > Athelia sp. TMB. The sequence goes on from JACXVL010000030.1 coordinate 38,482, forward strand.
AAAACTGTCAATTCAGCTATCTTTACTTGCCCTGCTCCCATCCAAATCGACCATGCTGGTCGCTCGACCGGTCAATCTAGTCTTTAATCTTGTTCAACCCGTTGTCTTTCGAAGCTTAGCCGCCGATGTATCATTCTCATAACGTGTAGAGCCAAGAAATGGCTTAGGTTGATGACTTTATACGGTTGATGAAAGGCTCAACTTTGCTCACTTCAGGATATTCATTGTCAGCAAATAACTAGCACAAACTATATGCCCATACTCCAGCCGCTCCATCACTCTAGCGATGAAGATGAGATAAGCGTCTTGAGAAAACAAATATGCACTTACCGGTCTTTCTCATCAGCCTAGAGCTACTCGACATCATCGCCGTGATCTTTTCTAAGATAGCCCTCCTGTAATCCTGTCAGTAAGGTAGGTATAGCACGTGGGATTTGCTAACCTACCAACGTATTATCTGATTTCGAATATAATGGTAAGTATCCTCTTAATCTCCAATTTCACAAGATACTTACAGGGCTCGCGTTTCTTTGCCTGATCGATAGCGCGGTCTTCATGCTCTTTCTTGAGATATCCCTCCTATAGCAAATGACAATTAGGGCTTAACATTTTTCCCCGAAAATTTGGGGGCGTACCAGCGTATTATCTGTTTTTTAAAAAAAATGAGCATGTGCCTATTTGGCGACGCAACCACTTACACGGACTCCTCTTATCAATTTCAACGATATCTTCGTGAGTCTTCTTTAAATATCCTTCCTAAAATATTTGATGCTTAGCCGTCAGTGTATCTGGTTGAGCCGTTTTTGTTACTAAGGTGTTGTCTAGAAACCCACATAAACAAAAGTCAGTTTTTGCTGTCATCGCGATCTCCGTATATCTTACATGGCTCCCGCTTCTGAACCTCCTCAACGCCTTCGTGAGTCTTCTTAAGGTATCCCTCCTAAGATGATAGATCAGATCAGATACTATGCGATGGATATTCTTCGACGTACGAGGGTATTGTCTGTATGTGAAATAGTGTGTCAACTCCTGCACGAGATATTCTCTCCACACAAGACCCGACTTACATGGCAGCGCCTGGACGGTAACAGTCAGTAGAAGGCAAGAAAATATGAAAGACAATTGCATTCTGGATAGGAGATGATGCTTTCGAGAAAGAGGGATGGCGAAGTCTTTATACCTTTTTCACCCCCGTACTATTAACATTCTCACAAATTGGTTGACTAGCTAGCAGAAGGCGCCATGCCGTGTGCCATCCAGTAATGACCGCCCGGGCCGAATCTATAGGCTATTATTCTTCATACATTCCGCATGATTGCTAGTGCTCATATGACTGATCTTCGAGCTCCAGTTTAAGAGAACTAACTTCGACATTTACCCGGCGCTATGATCTGCTGCAGTAGCTAGCCTGACGGATTTCCCGAGTCAGAACTTGTCTCGCTCGGCCTTTTAGATTCAATCGGCTGGAAAAGGGAGCAGTGTGCAGCGACGGATTTACCCATACGTGTGGCCATAGGGCGCGTGGCAAGATGGCATTCATCCGTATGATCATTCCACTTGCGTCATATTGCCCTCGTCAAGAATCTTCGGTTGATTGACGTTGAATGCAGCTTGCGCCATCGGGCTTGAGAGAGCTCGAGCTTGACGAACAAGATCTCGTGATACATACTAGCTACACTTCTAAAAGGCCCCACTTGCGATCAGAAATCTCGGGTTGATTTCAGCATTTCAGCAGGGTGACTTCGAGGTTCGCTGTATTTACGACTGTCTTCGTCGGCCAGTGACACATGGTAACATTTGGGTTCAGATCAGGTTCAGATCAAATGCCTGGGAAATGAATCACACAAGATAGAGAGGTTCCATCATAGTAGCCTGTGGACCCTGAATAGTACTTTCACGTCTCTTTCTACCTAAAAGACATTACAGCATCATGCACGTACCCAAATTGTTTCATGCCAGCTTCACCAACCCTATCCGCTTTGCCCTTGCAGCTCTCATCGTCAGCATATCGGGAAACATCCTTGCGTACCGTCGCTTGCACGACCTTCAGCGAGCTTACGGAAATCTTTATTCAACGCAGCTGCATCCAGAAGACGACAGCCGTTATAGTACGGCTTTATTTGATTTATACAGATTCAAGACCTAAACAACGAACATCATTCTTGAACAGCGTATGTCGAAGACGATCATCCGATACAGCTTCCCGTACACTTGCCTACCGTTGCATTAAAAGTTGAAGAGAGTTCAAGATACGGGATATCAAATCTTGGGGCGTGGGATGACTGGCGCTCAACTGACTGGTTTCCGAAGACGGATGGCTTCGTGCGTTTAGGCCCGGATGGTACGTTCTGCTGCCACACTTCGTTATATTGATGGATAATTTTGCGATATGGTGCAAGGACGACTGTTCAGCGTTAGCATGTTTCATCAAATGCATTGCCTACAGCTAATGCGGCACGCTGTTTTGACAGTGAGCTCGTTTGAAGTATTTCGCATAGAGTCGAGACTGACACTGACCCAGAACCAGAACGTCTCTACGCATACACATCACTGCTTTAACCTATTAAGACAAATGATTCTGTAAGTGATTCAGAACCATCAGGTTGAGACCTCCAGCTTCTCACAACTGCATAGTTGCGCAAGTGACACGACTTTAGATCCAATAAATCTAATGGACGAAGACGGTACACCAGGGGCGAACGGTGTCGGCACAGTGCATGTTTGCAGGGATTGGCAAAAGGCGTATGATTTCGTGACTGAAAATCAAAAGAGTGCGGCTTGGGATGGCCGGGCATGATCCCATTCGATATATTGATTCACATTCAATGCCCCTGCGTTGCTTAGACATTCGAAACCTGCCGTCTCTCAAGAAATATCTATCAGATCGAAACCTGTCTAAAATCAGCTACGCGGTCTGCACGACATCATGAAAACCTACCGAGGCCTGGATTCGTGAAAATTTGTTCCAATAACAGATTGCAGCTCTCGCAGACAACCTCTACGGTTACTTGCACTTCCTCTAGGCCACCACAATTTACCAAAGCTGTCGGAGATCGCATTTCTCTCCCATCCTGGAGTATTCCTGTTTTTTCTTGGTGTATAAACGAGAGAGTGCCCAGTAGCGCCAATCTCTCTGGTCGGCTATTCCAACTGAGGGCTTTGGAGTTCGGAGGCGCGGCGACACTCCAGACCTGTATGTTGTTGAGATCCCCACTGCCAGTATAGCTCTTATTGGCTGCCTTCAAGGTCTCGGCGTCGGGGACAACTGCGTCTATGTAGCACCTGGTATTTGGTGGTTTCTCCATGTACCAGCTATAGAACATCGAGTCCTGTATGAGCATGATTAGAGCGGCACTGACACGTAATGATAGGCTACTGACCGACGGACTGAGGATGACGGTGCTGCCACTTTCGTAGATCTCATCTGGCTGAGCTGCATTTAAGCGTACGATGGAATTTGGGAACCATACACCCGGTCCTGCGCAATAAGATTGACATGTAAGGCATTACCCCGCGTAGGAAGGCAATTAGCACATACTCCCTTTGGCTGGTGACTGCTTCTTGATGGTCTCAAGCGTCTCTAGGTTTGGATAAGGGGCCAACGTGCGAATTGAAGCGATATTGCGAGGATTAGACAAATCAAGTACTTCGATAGTCGGAAAGCTAGCCTGCAGAAAGAGTGTTGAGAGCAAGGAGATCAGTGATAGTCCAATGGTAAGCCAATTACTCCAGCTTGAGGATGTGCTGGGAGTTAGTCCTTCCCGTGATGAGATCGCGCGCTCCTCTCGCGGCAAGAATGGCTCTTCGTCTTCGCGGTCAAGGCGGTCCTGCGAGGAGACTAGTGCATAATGGTCTGCCATGGAGGCTTGAGCACAAAGGTGTAAGATGATCCTGGCGGAATCACCGTCGTAGTCAGCTACAAAGTTCCCGTGATGCATGCCAGGTGATGCCATGTAGCTATATCCTCGGATAAACATGAGGAATAAACGTATGCCATTAACAAGAAGTGCGCCAGTACGTATACTAGAGAGCTGCGAGAAAACAGGTAGTTGTCGGTGCCTGTGAAATTAGTGTCGAGCCTTGGCCATCGATCAAGGCAGCAGGAAAGGTAGAGCAGAATGAATGAAATTTGATCAAAAAATACACCGAAGGGGAGTCGAACCCCTGCCGCTTGCTTGGAAGGCAAGCATGATAACCGCTTCACCATCGGTGTCTTGCTATAGTAGTCAATTGTTGCATATGAGCCCAGTCTCAGCTCCTTTTAACCTCCGCAGCTTACCCCTGCTGATTCCTGAAATACCCAATTCGTCACTTCACGCCAGTCTCTTTGTACTGTAAACTGCTGCGGTAATTCTCGATCACTCATGTCTTTTCAACATTTCGGGAAAGGCGCGCTTCGTGTCGCCAAAAACTACACCAAGGGTTACTCAGACACACAGTCGAAGGTTCGAGATGCAACATCAAACGACCCTTGGGGACCGTCCGGGACACAAATGAACGAGATCGCGCAAATGACATACAACCAGTCCGTGCTGCAAACTACTTGCAATTTGCTATTGCTAATAGGATGTACAGGAATGATTTTGTTGAAGTCATGGAGATGCTCGATAAGAGGCTCAATGACAAGGGCAAGAACTGGCGACATGTTTTCAAGGTATAGTGTGACAGCTCAGATGGGACAATGACTGACTGAACATATTGCAGTCCCTGACTGTACTCGACTACTGTCTTCATGCCGGCTCAGAAAATGTGGTAATATACTTCCGGGACAACGTCTACATCATCAAGACCCTCAAGGAGTTCCAGTACGTAGATGAAGAGGGTAAAGATCAAGGCGCGAACGTTCGGCAAAAGGCCAAAGATATCACCAACCTGCTATCGGATGAGGGTCGCTTGCGCGAAGAGCGGCGGTCGCGTGCACACATGCGCGATCGTATGATTCGTGGTGGACCAGGTGGAGATGAAGATGGGGACGGAGCGCCACCGCCGAGGGCTCGAAGTACTCGGCCAGTCAATGGCAGCCGCGGAAGGGACAGAGACGAGGACGAGCTCAGGAAGGCAATCGAGGAGAGCAAACGGTCGCTTGCCGAAGAGCAGGCACGCAAAGGCGCTTTGACCGCAGAGGAGAATGACTTGCAGCAGGCAATCAGACTCAGCGAAGAAGAGGAAGCAAAGCGCAGAAACGACGTTGACTCATCGAACGCTTCTGCCCTGTTCGATGACCAGGCCCACACGGAGCAGCCCAATAACAACCCATTCCCATTCATCGATCCTACACCGTATGCAACTGGCTTACAGCCTCAGTTCACTCAAATGCAACCCCAGTTCACATCATTCAACCCTTACCAGCAGCAGGCGCAACAGGAAGCTATGCAAGCCGAATACTTACGTCAGCAGCAGGAGTGGATGCGACAGCAGCAGGAGCAGCAAGCCGCTGCTCAGGCACAAGCTCAACTCCAGGCTCAGCAGGAAGAGTGGTTGCGTCAACAGCAGATGATGCAATATCAGCAGCAGCAGCAGCAGCTACAGGCCCAACAGCAGCCCATCATGGCGCAACCTACCGGCTTTGGCTCTAACAACCCTTTCGCGCCAGTGTCACAGGTTCCACCAATGCCATCTTTCTCCTCATCGCCAAGCCAGCCCCCCCAGCAATTGTCTGCTCCATCATTCAACTTACAAGGCACATATGCTGGCTCTTCTGCGCCAAGCTTCTCTTCGGCTTCTCCGACGAACCCTTCCCCCGCGCCCTCCTCCCAAAGCCAACAGGGCAGCTTAGCAGGCAGAGGGCCGACTCGCGCAGACCAAGAACATGCGCAGCTCGCCAGTCTGTTTGAAAACAGAGAAGGAGGACAGGACACATTCGGAAATGTTGGCGCACTGCGGTTCGTTTTTATCTCTATAGAACACCTTGCAAACTTACCCAAGTTGGTGTCTTTTATAGCTATGGTCCCACAGAGGCCGGCAAATTGCTCACCCAGAAGACTGGTGCTGCAAGTCATAACCCATTTACTCAGCACCAGCAGCAACAGCAGCAGCAGCAGAATAGCGAACAGCCATTTTTCTCCATCTAAGCTGACAGAGCGAACTACCAAATCACAAAGTACAATTGCTTCTTGCTCTTGTTATTTTAATTATCACCCTTCTCCTTTTGGCCTGTGTGGTCGATGATGTCCTAGTATTTCTTTCTGAATCTACATGCTTCCATCTATGTCGTTCTAGGGCATCTGGAATCGCATAATATACCCTTATCATGTCGTACGATGTTATGGCAATGCATTTGTCGGAGCGAGACTTGTTAGAGGGGGGAACCCACGTGACGTGGCCCAATTATCATTTCCGCCAGCGCTTCGCCGCTTGATTGTTCCCCCTCCTGCCTCAGCCTGTTTGGACTTTGGACTCTTGGGTTGTCTTTTGAGGGCCACATCTTCGAAAGCGTGGCTTCTATTCATACTTATTTCTGGGTGCTGCCAACCTCAACTTCTCCGGCCTTGAGTCATTCAATCAGACAGTCTCGTCCCCCAAGGCAGTTGACGCGTTTTGAGTGGCATGTCGCTGACTCTGCTCTCCGGGATCGAACAAGGTACGTGGTTGTAACTCTTGCTTGACGTTTGAGAGGATAATCATCGCCCCATCATCTTCCATCAGCTCCTCGTAAGCCGTCGTCCAAAAGACGGCGACTGGCATCATTCGATGATCACCCGCCTTCAACGCTGGGCACTTCCGATATGGCTTCGAAACCTCACCTAGAGTTTCTGAAGAAACTCATGTCAGCGAATGGGGGAAAATTGGTATGCAACTCGTGCCAGCGCGCTTTGAATGCGAGGCCGGAATCTATCGTCATCTGCCCAAGGTACATGACCTAGGCTTGAAGATGCGGTGTTTTCCCACATTTGTAAACCTGATTGAAATGATTGTTTAGATGCTTATGCCCAACGTGCTCAATATGCACACGCACTTGTACCGTACCACCACAATCTTACCCTCCGACTCCTGATTTGACTTACTCGCCTACCCCCGCGCCATCCCCAACATCTAATTGGAAACGGACTGCCTTAGGAACCACATCGCTGAATATCACCCCATTATCGAGCCCGCACTCCTATTTCACTGCTACCACCAAGAAGCGCAAGGCTCATGATAAGCCAAGTGAGGCGGACGAGGACGTGGCCAGTGATGATGCAGTGAGCCAAGGTTGCGGTAGGTTGATCTGTAAGGGTTGTTGCGAGGAAAGTTGGCAAAGGTATTTTGTATTCTGATTCCTGTTTTACCACACGCTGATTCATTTGCAGTGGCACAAGTACCTGTCTGGACTGTTATGAGCGCTTCTGACGCTGTTCGCGCAGTTGGTCTGAGTGTTATACTATCGTTCTGCTAATTCTCGATACGGGTAGCCGCTCCAATCATATCCTATCCCCGCGACTTATCATCCTGTCCTCTCGACAGCTTAAAGGGTCACAGATAACCCGCCCTACTTACGGAGTTCAGCGTACATCGGACATTTTACTAATTCATAGATTCAGTCTCCCTCATTGACCAGGAAATCCACGAAACTAGTCTCTGTTGTTACATCAAAAAGATTACACTCAGTCTTTGAAAGAGTCCTTTGACTCCAATCACCACTGTCCTGTGCAGGAGCGCCACGGTCTCCACCTTGGGGGGTGGTGACCGTGCTTGTTTTTCCAACATATATTTGCCACCGCCCGGTCTGTGCTAAATGCACTTGAAATGCACTTTGCTCACCAATAATCAATAAAAGACTTTGCTACATGCGAGCAAGCAGGTCGTCGCTTGCATAATGCGGAAATACTACCAATGGGTCTGGGCAACTTCAAGTTTCGTTCCGCCGCCAAGATTGGGGCGCTCCTCTGGCAAAGAGAACCAGTATGAGGAAGGCCCCGGTTTGGGGGTATCTGTATTTGCGTTTGATAGACTAAGATATATAGGCATGATATATATAATTCAACAGAGTGACCCCACTCATGCGCGTCCGACTCATCACTTAGCAATTGGGCTTCGAGTTCGTAGGCTTCCGGTAACACTAGTTGAATACCTCAGGCTACCGTTTCGGGAAGCGTCTCTCAATCCCATCTCCTCTTGAGGCGTCCACTGTCTACTTCCGCGATAACGACCTGAAGAGATCGTCAATATAAATTCTACGAGCAATGGCTTCTCGACCACTTAACGACGATGAGGTACTCAGCGAGATGAACAAGATGGTGCGCCGTCTTGCCAGACATGACCCCATTTACCGCTCTTGATATACCGGCGCGCTCGATAGGTTGCGTTCATCAAGCAGGAAGCACTTGAGAAGGCTCGAGAGATAAAGGTTAAGGCTGATGAGGAGTTTGCGATCGAGAAGGTGCGCCGTTCATTGGGCTAATGTGCATTGCACTGCGACCTTAAAGTAATCTTGAGCTTACAATCGAACGCCGCTCTCTGGGATAGGCTAAGCTCGTGAAACAAGAACAAACTACCATCGATGCCCAGTACGAGAAAAAGCGAAAGGGCGCGGAAGTTGCTCAGAAAATGTGCGTGCGTTGACTGACGCGTTTCGTCGATGACCCGAGCCCTTTCATAGTGCCCAGTCCACATTAACCAACAAATCTCGCCTGAAACTCCTTCACCGTCGCGAAGAGCATCTTCAGGACCTCTTTTCTACGTCTCGATCTTCCATTCTCAGTCTTGCCGGGGACGACGGCCGTTATGTCCAGTTTCTCGAGGGCGTCATCGTGCAAGGTTTCTTGCAACTGATGGAGCCCAATGTTACCGTCTTGGGCCGGAAGAAGGACGAAAATCTTGTCAAGCAGGCCTCGGAAGGCGCAGCTAAACAGTATTCCGAGATCTCTGGGCGGGAAATCAAGTACGAAATAGAGGCAACTCTAAATGACGATGGGTTTGTCTCATTGCTTCATCCATACGAGAAAATCTTCTAATCTTCACCCAGTGCTGGAGGCGTCAAACTCATGAATGGTACACGGCGTATCACCATTGATAACACTCTCGACGAAAGATTGCGATTGCTTGAAGATCGGGTGCGTCGACAGCCCTCTCCCAGCTTCGAAGTTGGACTGACCGTGTATCCTAGATGCTGCCAGAGATTAGAAAAGATCTATTTGGCGCGAACGAGAACCGTAAATTCTTTACATAGTGGCATCAAAATCAATCAACTTTCTTCATCCTCGCTTCGAGAGTTTCAACAGCAACACTAGTTCACCAGCTCGTTCTATTCATTTGCAGGATTAACTGTCTCGCTTCTGGTGCCGCTTTCACGGCGTAATCTAATCTGGATCGCAGGTGGAAAGCATTGCTACGGGGAACGGAGAACATATTGGTGATGAATACAATCATTGGAAGTAAGTATTGCGACCAGTGCAAAAGAGGAGAAACTTAAAGAGGTGATTCGGACCCAAGTTGAAAGCACGCTGAACTTTTGGAGACCAGGTAGTTGTTCGACCAAGCACACAACAAATATAAAGTTCATGTTGTGGATAAATTCTGGTGAAACAGCTCCGAGACAGCGCGAGAGATCTGCATAATATTGAAGAACCCTCGCAAACAGAAGGGGGGCATTGCGAGGTATGTCATCGAGATTTAGCATCAAATATATATTGAGCATCGTTTGGATGAGATTTTAAGATACGAAGAGGAAAATTATGGATGCAACTGATTCGAACTGAGACAAGACTTTAAACACATCCAAAAATCGACCTGCCAGTGCTTGCTGCTAAGTTTCTGACCTCGTTGACCCGCTGAAGATCGCGAAGTAACGCTGTCGCGGACGTCGAGTGGGAGGACGAGAGGAAGCGGTTCGAGCTTGTCCTTGGAGGTAAATCGTAGTAGAGAGCAGATTCTGATGGTGAAGCCCTGTGAGCCGGCTGCCACACATGAACATTGCAACTCGGTGGGTTTCCAGAGGTGCCTGGCCAGGCACTGCGCCACCATGGAGATGAGGTCACCAACAGGCACCCGCAGTTGCCTGGATCTCGGAGAAACCAAGGGTTTCTTCGGAGGCATAGTTCGATTGGTCCTATTCGATTAGGTTAGAAAAGTTCCGGAAATCCAAATAAAGTAGGATGGCCGATTATGCTTACCAACGCCCGGCCGCGCAAGGACTAACCCTAACCCTAACCGTCTCGCTAACGCTCGAGCAAGACACCCTGCGGGGCCCAGAAAAAACATCCCTCACCCTAACCATCTAACCTAACACTAACCACTAACCCAAACCACTAACCCTAACCCCTAACCCCTAACCAAAACCCCTAACCAAAACCTCTAACCACCTCGCTAACGCTCGGGGGGGGAGGAGGGACGGTCCCGCCATCAGCGCCGATATAATAACTATAAGCAGCAGGGCGGGCGGCCACCGGCATTCGGAACTTTTCAAACCTAATCGAATAGGACCAATCGAACGATCCCTCGTTTCTTCGCCAACGCACCCCGGGGCGCGCCGTTGCCACCAACGACGGGAAACCTCCCATGTATGACAGTATTTTTCAGGGAAAAAGTTTGACGGCTAGTGTAAACCATCTGGAGGCAACATTTTAACTGCTTCTAAGGGGGTAGTGTCAACATCTTATCGCACTTACAAGGTATTTTGTCGCTGTGCAACGTCCAACGCTGTACAATCAGTCTTAGCTAGTCTCTAGTCCGGTTCGGCATCAGTATCACTCGGCACGATCCGGAATTGCCGCCACAATCCGCCACATTGCCCAGTGGCACATGCCGCTGAGCAGAGCTGGGCGCAGCTCTTCATCCGCAAAAATATATATCTCACAACTACGGATTGCTACGGTATTAGCGTGAATAATATGTATACCTATGACTCTACAATCTGTGGTAGTGGGAGATTCCAATCCCAAAATTTAAATCCCTGGCACACCAACCAGCAGAGACCCCTGAGCGCACCCGATCGCCGAGCCGGAGCGCGACTGATACCGAACCGGTCTGAAACCAGAGACTTGATTGTACACTATTGTACATGGTTGGGTGTTGTGCCCTTGTGAGTGCAATATTTTATTGGTGGTGCACAGCTAAAATTGGCTCTTATGCTGGTTCTGGATACTTGCGACCTAGCAACAAACAAATTCCCTGAGGAAAGAGTTTATACCCATGTGCATAATCCGCGCGTCGACGCGTCTAGCTCCTTGCCACACAGACCGAGTCACAGGTCTCTGTGATCTTGACTGGTTATTCCTTAGTATGTATGTGCTGTATCCTTATCCTCACCTTCGAATTTCTAAATCCCTACCCTTCTCAGACGCTGTTCTCATTTTCGAGTTTCTCCACATGCTCATTGCTGACGGGCACCCAGAATCTGACGTTCGCGATCAAAATGCGCCACAAATAATGCATCGCTGAATAAACTCTCTCGCAGCCTTGTTGCCTCAACAACAACGTTTGCCCAACAAGCGTCAACGCTGGGCGTCCGACTCGGAGTTGTCACCTAGCCACCCGGTGTCCCGAACCCAGATCGCTCATATAAATATACCTAGCGAACTCTACTAACTCCATCCTAATTCCCGTCTCGACCAAACCCCAGACATAGACGAAGTCCGTCTTTCCTTCATTCTTTACCACGTTCATTTCGATTCCAGCACGACGATGAAGTCCATCGCTGTTTCCCTTTTCTTTGTTGCCGCCTCCGCGCGGGCTGCTAGCGCAGGCACGCAGTCTGTGTATGGCCAATGTAAGCCACACGCCTCAATTTATACCAGCTGATCGGTGATCTGCATCCACATTTAGGTGGAGGTATCGGATGGGGTATGCTTAGCTCGCTTTGCAAATCATTGCGACTGGGCCATGTTCGTTGATCTTATCTCGCAGCTGGCCCAACCACCTGCGCATCGGGTTCGGCCTGCACGTACAGCAACGACTGTCAGCCGCCTCTTCATTCTATCATCTTTTTTCTCATGACATTCCCTCCCAGACTATTCACAGTGCATCCCTGTCACCACGGCTGTCACTTCCTCAGCTTTCAGCGCCTCGACCTCAAGTGCTGCGCCCGTATCGACTAGCACCGTAGCTGAGGAGGTGACTACCACCCAATCGGCACGTCCCACCAACATCATATCTGCTGATCTGGTACAGGTATCTAATGTGATCTAAAAGATGTACGGTCAGTGTGGTGGTATCGGATACAGTATGTTTCACCTATCGATAGATGTCGAGATCTTGTTTCTGAGGCCTATTTCTGTCTAGCTGGTGCGACTCTCTGCGCGTCTGAATCAGTGTGCACTTTTGAGAACGATTGTCAGTCTTTCTTTCCTCGGAGCTTTCCGTTGAAACTGACAATTCAACGAATCCTTCAGACTATTCGCAATGTCTTCCCGGGACCACCGGCGCCACGCCGGCTACCTCGAGCTCAAGCTCGGCCGTCAAGAGCTCCCCCACTTCCGCTAAGATGACATTTGTCCGCTCCTCGGCCACCAGCGCCGCGCCGACGGTGGTCTCTAGCGCCCCGAAATCTACCCAATTGGTCAGCACTGTTACGGTTTCTGCTAAATCCACCTCGGTGAAAACAATCGAGGCTTCCGCTGTCAAACCCAGCACGTCCACTGCTGTTGCTGCTCCAAGCATCGCCAAGGTCACTTCGACTTCGAGCTCTGCAGTTGCCTCTACAACTGCCGTTGTGTCATCTGGAACCCTGGGGCCTCTCGGAGGCGTTAACACTGTACGTTTTCTGCTCTCTTTGCCTTGCATTTCACCAGCCGCACCAACGCTGACTGGCTATCTGTTGGATTTTCAGGCTGGGTATGACTTCAGCGTCTACACCGATGGCTCATTCTCCGGCACCGGAATTCCCCCGCCGACGAGCCAGTACGCACACTTTGCTTCGCAGGGCGTGAATATTTTCCGTATTCGTGAGCTGTTTTCAGATCGTTGGAATACAACCAAACGCTAATTTATTGCGGGATAAATAGCTTTTGCATGGCAGCTGATGACCCCCATTCTCGGCGGATCTATTGACGAGACCTGGTTTGCGACATTCGACGCCACCGTGCAGTCTGCGCTCACTGCATCCACCTCACCATATGTCATCCTTGACCTGCACAACTACGCGCGTTGGAACGGAGGCATCATCGGCCAGGGCGGGCCTACAAACGATCAGTTCGCAAACCTGTGGAGCCAAATTGCGACCAAGTACGCATCCGATGACAAGATTATCGTGGGCTCTTCTTTCTCATTTGTATCCGTTTGCACCGCTCACACAAAACAGTTCGGTATCATGAATGAACCACATGATCTGCCTTCGCTCTCTGAATGGGCAACCTCTGTGCAAGCGGCCATCACCGCAATTCGTGCTGCAGGCGCTAAAACACAGTACATCCTCATGCACCATTGGCAGCAGTTTAAAGATGTTCTCACGGCCCGAAGGCCCCATTCCTATGTTACTAGGAACGGGCCTTCGAGGCCCATCATCTTTGGATCGACCCCACCCAAATCCAAATCGGGACTGCGCTTCCGTCCTGCTTCTCAAGGAGGCCTACGGGATGCATCTGCCAGGGCGCACTCGATCGCGGAGATGCCTCCTTTTCATACCTTGAACACCAAGTTATTTAACCTATGATAATGATTTTTAGGATATCTACCGATCTCATCTCCAGGATGCCTTCTAGAGGCATCCTGGAGGAGGTAATTTAGTTTTGAGATACCTATACGAGATGGCTCTGGAGAATCTGCAAAAGTTATTTTTGGATCATGCGGCGTAGGGAAGCAAATAATTCATTGCCAGTGCGAGTATATACATAGCAATCAACTAAACTATATACTAGCATCTTTGAAACTCTCTGAGGCGTTGCGATAGACAGTTTATACCGAGCGAGGGGAGGGTCATATGTGTGGTAGCAGTCAGCAAGGTGTTACAGGGGCTAAAGGCTCACCAGACGAACAACAGCACAATCCTCTCAATGAACATGCCACCACTTCGACTGGGGTGACGGCCGCGAGCAGTTCCTCGTCTGGTACATATCATAGGGCCGTGATGCCCATAATGACTGCGGTGACGGTGTTAAAATATGAGAGCTGTGCACCGAGATGAAGGAGATGATGCTACAAGTACCTTGGTTTGTGAGCATATCCAAAAGCCCAACACCGACGCGAACGTGCAGCACCGACGGAAAAAAACCATGGCGAGGTAATGGCGAGGCATCCGTTATCGAGGCGTGAGAGTAGCCCAAGCGCAGCACATCAGAGAGACCAAGAAACAGACGGCGATACTAATGATCCCGCAGACGATGTAGAACTCGCGAGTGTCCGCGTCTTCTGTATTTCTGCAGCTATGAGCAGGGGGCTTCAGTTATAGTTCGTGGGGAAAGGGGGGAGGGATTCGAAGCGGGAAAAGGTTTGTTGAACGCACCTTGATATAACAAGCCCGCTTTACATCACTAGAAGTTCAGAAGACGTCTTAAAAACCGAAAGAGGTATCTTGAGTGCCAAACGAATGAGGAGGCATCCTGGATGACAGGTGCGACGTACAAAGGAAGGTTACGATCGGTGGCAGTCTCTGTGCGCTCTGAGCAACTATAACGATGTGCTTGAATCCAATTTCATTTCTTCTGTCTGTGCACGTCTGTTTAATTCCTCTGAAAATATTATTAAATATCTAGAGGTTTGCCCGGATGCTCCTGTCTTTTCTGATCTGCTGTTGAAGCCGTCTTGAACAATTTGATCAAACCAGCCATCAAGGAGCCATGAAGCACTCGGGATCTTGTACTGTATACCTATGTGCTTGAAGGCCAGACTCCATACCTTCGATTAAATTTGCCACTAATCAAATTATAGCTCATATATGTATACCCACAACAATATGAATCAAAAATATCGATTTTGGGCCCGCTAAATATTGAGGATTGTGGGTTTAGATCACCTAATACATCAACCCACTGCTTATCGAGTAAGCTACTCATCCGTGCTAAGCGACTGCCATGAGCGAGTCTCGAGTCTCATTCTTTCTGAAGCGCACCGCTGCTCGCGCATACCCACTCATCGACAAACATGCCCTTGGTCGCCTGCTCATTGATGATGTGCCGCAAGATCGTGTGCGGGCCCGTGACAACCCGCTCGCCTGTCTCACTTGCCCACCTTGGCGATCATGTTGTCCACCTTGACGACCTGCATGCGCACACCAGTGATCAGCGTGCCCGTGCCACGATCTTCAACACACTGTGCAAGGAGCCTGCTGCTCACCGTCGCCGTAGTCTCCACCATGCTGTCATCCAGCCTGTCATCTGACTATCGCGCTGGATTGGCGCCGCTCGAGCAGCGTGATTATCTCCTTGCGGGGCGCTAGAGCGGTCAGTGACCTCGCGTAGGAAATGTATGCTGGGCCAGGTAGGAAGCCCCACCAGATTCAAAGTGATCCGAGACGTCACAACATCGCTTGAAAGGAGCACAGATGGGCTAGCAGCTCTATAGACACAATTTTATTCAATGGGATGGCTATATGAGCAGGAGTAGACCACGTCTGACGAGGTAACAAGGCGGTGGAGCAGACCAGTGACCGCTTAGAGATGATAAGTCTGTTTTCTCACTAGAAGAAGCGGTCAATATTTTGCTGTATGCAGATGCAGACCACCGTAAGGACTGTTGATGTTCTGTTGCGCCGTGGCGCCTTGGGCATACAGTAGGACCTAAAATGCACGGAGCGGTCATTGACAACACAAGAATAGAGTAAAACATGCTAAGAAGGCTAGGAAGCATGACGCAGAACATGAGAGAGGAGCAAGATTCATCGGGGGAGAATCCTAGAGGTATCGCTGGAGCGGATGTGGAAGCCGGGAGGCATCTGCAGGATTGATCGAGGCGCGGGCTTTATGAAACGTGGAAGAGGCATCTAGGATGAGGGCCTCGAAGGCTCGTTTCTAGTAACATAGAAACAGGGCCTTCGAGGCCGTGAGAACATCTTCGAGCAGGTGTCATGGGTGTCCTCATGCCTGGTAGCTCATACTCAAGCGCCGGGACGCTCCCGACCGAGGCCGGGCCGTACCTTGCCGCACTCACCGACTCTTCCGGAGGAACTGAGAAGCTCCTCTTTGATGGTATGTGATCATTCGATAAGCTCCTACTGTTGAGCTGATTTCGATGTATGTAGTTCACAAGTATTTGGATAGCGACGGCTCGGGTACTAGCACCGAAGTAAGTGAACGTCTGCCCAACCCTTATCCATTGATTAGCTGATTTGCTCTTGGTACAGTGTGCGACGGTATGTATTGCCGCTGCAAGTAAGGAACGGTATTGACATATGCATATAGAACAACATCGATGTCCTCACTGCCCTGGTTGCCTGGTTGAAGTCGATCGGCAACCGCCAAGCCATCCTCAGCGAGACCGGAGGAGGAAACACGGCTTCGTGCGAAACTTAGTGCGTACAATGAGCCGTCATCAAAACCTCCAGACTTCAGATACTGAGATATGATATCCACCGCCAGCCTTGATTCAGAGCTTGCCTTTGTCAAGGCGAACTCTGCATCCATCGCGGGATTCACCGTCTGGGCCGCGGGCTCTTTCGACACGACCTACGCGCTTTCCGTCACCCCCAACAATGACGGGACAGACCAACCCCTGTGGACTGGTGCTGGTGAGTAAATTTTTGAGTGCACGAGGATCATGGACTAACGGATGCAAAGTCGTACCGAACCTCCCTTGATCGGGCAGACATTTATGCTTTAGGTTGACTTCCTTTGTGCGATGCCTTGTGTCTGGCCATTCGGATCATGGAGATGATATGATTTTTCTTGCGATGCCACTTCTTGTTCGAGGCGAGCGCGTGAATGTTTTGAAATTAGATTTAAGTTAGACTGGGTGCATGAAACAACGCCACACGCCACACTCGAGTCGGCATCAAGTCAGCACCCTTGGGCGAATTTTTTTTTGCATTCACGAACGACATCAGACGACATCTGGTAATCGCAACCATTAGCAGCGGATGCCCTCCCGGTTCAGAATAGAAGCGTAGGCGCTCAGTCCTTTTGAAAAACTCGCGATGAAAGGGAGGCGGGCTATTCCGTCGAATCAAGGACTGCATAGTAGTTTGAAGCAGCCATCGAACTTGCGCTTCCACACTATTGATGATAACGCGTTTCCCTCGATTGATGCTCATCACGCTGTTTAGATAGATAGATTCATGCCAGCCACACGGTCATCCCGGGCGTTATGAGTGACACTGCATCTACAGATTGGACGGAGGAGTCGTACCTCCGTTATAAATTTCCTATTTGGTGATTTACCGAGACGCAGCGTGCTTCTATATGTACTGGTGGCGCGGTGCGGAAAGGCTTGCGAACCAACGAAGTGGCACACGAGATGGTAAGGCTGAGGGTCAGCAGCTTCTGTAATTTGATGGTGGGCTGGGGTCAATATATTCATGTCGGGCATTTGCAAGGGCCGACCAAGAATATACCCTTTCGGTCAACTGTCGGTCGCGTGCGCTAACAGAGTTCACTGATTAGTTGTTAATAATTGGGTTATAATCACAGATAGGCTCACACACAACAAACGGAAATACGAAAGCTCCGCGCTTGATACGAAATGGTCCGCGGAGACCCTGGTGGTAGAGGTGACGTGTAGCCAAAGACAACGTGCAAACTAGCCATCACTGCAGTCTATGGAAAATATATAAAAGTTCAACGGTTTCTCTCTCTTTCTGAGACACTGACAATCATCATCTGGCGCAGCACAAAAAAGAAGAGGAGCTCACGGTATCTGGAATGGCACGCTTAGAACGCGGACTTGCGATCTGGATTGCCAGTCTGCGTTCTAAGAGTGGTGGCAGCATATGCCGAGTTGGTCGGGAAATGTCATACGGAGGGACGGATGGAAGGTTGTTGGACGGCGAAGGAGTCGAAGCCCAGGTACGTCCACCATTTTTTCTTTTCATCGCCCACATCGTATCTGATATGATGTCGGCCCCCAGGCTTTATCGTGTTCGTGCTACTAGATTGCGCCCCGCATGCTGGTTCACACCATGATTGCCATTGTTTGCAGCTGCTGCTGCGAATGGTCATCTTCACGCGCCTATCTTCGAGTTACGATTTACATACTTTTTGATTCAGCACAAGCTTGACGGACACGCTTTCAGAGAGCTCCCATCTTTGCATATTGTAGGCTTTAAGCCTAGGGAAAGCGAAGCTAGTAACTCCGCCGAAGACAATCACCTCCAGTAGTATGTTATATAAAGTCCAGGAGAGGCCGAGTGTTGATTGATGATAGCCTGAGGTCCGTTTTTATTATTATTATCGCAGTCGGTAAGATATGTGTGAAGACACGGGGTTTACCCAACCAGCTGTAGAGGGTGTTCCGTGAGCGGCCCATCCAGGCCCCACAAAACCGGATGCCGCGCCTGTGACGGACAAGAATATGTGCAAAATTTACGTAGCAATCGTGATATATGGCGCTGTGGGTCGTTGTGTCTAATCTGCTTGATTCAAGGTCGAAGAGGTGGTCATAGACTTCAGAATGGTCAGGTTTGTCTATCTTCATGGGGTACAAAGTGTTGACAGACGGACAGGTTGACAGCTCTTGCCCACATAAAGATATTCAAGTTTCGAAAGAGTTGTATTGATTGCCCTGATTTTCAGCCGCGGGTGAAGTAAAGGTGGCAATGTACTGCGAGATTGAGAATGTCGTTGGACCAGCTCCAGGTATAAAACGACATCCCCAAGTGTCAGAGATTGCCGTGTTTTTTGGTATCAACCCTTGCCTTGAAGAAAGAAAGGAAGTCTGAGCTTCTCGAGGTATAGATTTTCTCACCATAGCTAAGAAAGAGGAGGGAACAGTCGAACCCCGATTGTTGACGTTGCGGTTCAAGAAGCTTATTGCCCCCGACCACTTAACATGCGCAAATAAGAGCTCTCCACTTGCCTTTCGCTTGTGCACTGTATAAGTATATACTTCAAGCTCTAGTTCGATTCGAATTTAGCCTCACCATTGATATTTTACATCTTCTACGATATGGGCTTGTCGATGACACGGTTGAAGATAAGATGTCTACCTGCCCGAGTCAGCTTGCAACTGGCTAAGGGCGCCGGCTTGGCGGCAAATGTCATTCGAATTAAGTATTAGACTCTGTCTCATAGGCACGGGCCATAGATACCCCTTGTTCGATATTTTGGGATTCATGATGCTCCACCTGGCATTGCACTTTCGATTCATTAGACTTTATCTATTTTGCATGACAACTTTAGTCTATCAAAGTTTGCAAGCGGCGGATCCCTTCGGAACGCAAAGCGAAAGCCAAGCCGTCCCAGCTCATCCTGTCATTTATCGGTATTGCCAAGGTCCATTGCTGTACGCCTTTGCTTTGGCCGTGTGAGGAATTCGGCCAACTTGACTTTCGTGGGTCGGTCACCGATACAGCAATGATTGTGGCTGACGGTCAGGCACCGGGGAGCGAATTTAGGTTTCAGTCCGGCAAAGAGCGGTTGCTGGGACGATATGAATAAATAGACCCTAAACAAACCTCATCATAATGACCAATATGGCCAGCGGCCAGGCGTCTGTGACATGCTGGTATCAAACCATGAGTGACCAAACGACATTCCGAGAGACCCGACAGTGTATATATCATATGCGAAAACAGTGCCAGCATATCCCGCTCTGATACCGTGAGAATTTCCGAGATGTAAGATCCAAGCATCGAGCCTGAAACTTGCTCAAAGATTCGCAGAAGCGGCGGTCTCTCAAGTTGTGATCCATCGGAAAGTTGCCACCGCGAGCGGGGCAGACAAATCGGGGCCTGCTCGGGTCACGCAAAGCGTCCGAATACTACCCTGTATCACCTCGTCATTCAAGCCTGCACTTAATGCAAACGAAGCGCTCCCGTTAGGCGCCTGGAAACACAAAGCCGCACAGCACAGCGTGCTCAGGTACTGTCTGCATCCGCAATATTAATGCGACATCGTGGATCTGCCCGACCCCTATACGGCGGCAAGCGGGTAACCTGGGTCCTCAGCAAGTCGGGCATCGGCGATCAGTCGGAGTGTGGACGAACTTGAACATAAAGTGTTAACGAACACCAAGAGGGTCGGGGGTTTCACGATTATATTCAGCGCACCCCGAGGTCCGGGGAACGTCTTGGAACGTGCGCACGCCGCACTGCGCTTGTTTGGGTCGCCTTAGTCTTTCAACACTTTCCCCCGTCTCGAATGCCCATGTGGCATCGCCCCGATTAAGACATACGGTGAGCTTATTGGGCTTACCGAACCAGTGGATTTAGCCGTTTTGCGCTATAGCTGCCACAGGCTCGTGGAAGGGTGTTGAGAAGCGGGTTGGTTCGCCACCACAATAGTCTCAGATACTGCTGGCAATAAGGCCAAAGTCTCGGAAGAAACACCTCACGACAGGGTCACTGTCGCATCTGTTATCGCGCATCGAATGGAGAAAGATTATATAACACACAATTATATACAGCTTGATGTGTTTCCTGTGGATTGTGGGTGCTGTGGAACCGACAATGCTCAGCGGTGGGCGTGGCGATAGACACAAATGTCACCCTATGTCACCTGTTCACCTGTAAGTTATTCCGATCCTATCTTGTAATCTTGAAAATGAATACATATAGCTGGGCTGTGCGCCGGCGCCGGCGGGTAAAGTCCACGACAGCATGATTTGGGCACGCACTGATCGACAAACTTGCGCTACCGCGGCTCGGGCATATGTTTAACACTGAGTCCGAATCGCGGGCCCCACCAAAAAAATTCCAGAGATAATCTGTCAGGGTCCAAACTCTCGTAGACCTAGGGCGTGATGACGACCGGTTACATGCATATATGATGGCTAGAACCACACCAATCGTGAACTCACGCGCACCGTGGTGCACTATCTATGCCACCTTCGCGCGCATTCCGAGAGCAGTTTTCGCTGTCACGGTAGAGGGTATAGACAGATTTTATCTCCGGATTTATCGTCCTTGGTTAGCAGAGCGCTATTTGGTACACGCGTAGCCTTAGCGACATTCTGCCGATACAAACCCCTGATCAGTGGCATAAGATATGCGTGAGAGCAGCCGCTTTCTGAATTAGCAATCGGAGAGAAGAGGCCATTCCCGTTCAGGGACAGTGCCGCTCCGAAGATGAAATATTCTGAAACACGCCGCCGTCGCAATTGCCATTGGCGGTGGCAGGGCAATCACGTGATGGTATCAAGCATCCTTTTATTCCAACGGCTCCTGTGATGAAGTTTCATTCCCACTTTCATCGCCCTCTGCACTCCTCCTATGACCATGGTGAATCCCAGCCAACACGAAAGTCTGGTCAGCGTCCTTCGCATCCATCGTATTCACCAGGATGCATCCTCGTCTACCGATGAGGCCGTCGACCGCCTGGTCAAAGCCGTTCTCAAAGCGGCGACCTGGTCGCGAGTGATAATCGCGGTATGTAAAAATACGTGTCCGGTGTGTTGGCGGTCGTGCTTAGTTCTCCCTTGTAGTACGACGCTGCAGATTCTGCCTTGGAGCATGCGATCAAAACCAGGCCGGAACTGGTGCGCTGCCGGGACCAGCAAGTCTTGGAATTTCTGGGCGCGACGCCGTGGGGCTGCTCTGGGCCGCTCAACGCGAGCATTGCGCGGGCGCGGAGAATGGGCGCCTCGAAGATTGTGTTCATGAGCGTGGAAATGACCGTGCTGCCTGAGGAGATCGGTCAGATGCTGCACCTCTGGAGGAGAGGTACGTTCTTGTCATTCATACTGCGCACGACTGGCACCGATCATCATTGTAGAAACCCTTGTTATCGGGAAAGCACTCGCCCAACACAAGTTCGTCAAGTCCTCCGGGCACGTAGAGCTGACGGGGCTCACATGTCCATGGAATACATTTGCCATCTGGGATTTGTCTAAGCTTGCCAAGGTGCGTTTTCATTTCCGGTTCGGCAGCGGCGTCCATTAAATCTTGCCCTCAAGACCGGGTTTCTTCTAGTAGCGGACACCAATGTTGCGCCTGGTCAGTCGGCCATTGAAGAGGTTCCTGTCATCGCCTTACACCAACATCTGTTCCCCAATGATTCGGAGGCGACACTATTAAAATTCCCCGACGCCGTTGCCACTGCAGGCTGGGACACAACTTGGTATGTCATTTCCCACATTGCCAATTTCTCATATTAATGAATCATTCTTAGGACTGACCCCAAACGCGCCGCATGGCAAGCGTCCAAGATGGCGACCAAGGATTTCTCTGCACAATCTCATCTTTCTGTTCTCAACCTGCCCAAGACTGGAGTTCGTCACGTCGATCTCTCTCGCTAATTTGCCTTCTTCTCGAGTCTACTAATTATTGCTTACTACCCTTACTACCACCTAATATCATAGATATTTAGCTTAGATATCCTAGACGATGTATCCGCAGTCTCCCACAATCTGTTACCACGCTTTCCATTTACCCAACCCGCTATCGTACTTTACCTTTAATCTCGCTTTCCCAGTACATTTCACTGTATCTTGACCTAGTAATTAATGTGCCTCAGGAGGCATTGAATGGCCCCGAATCCAAGTATCTGAATTTCAAGTTCGGAAAAACTGCGCGCCAAACAGATCTCGATCTCCGTGCCTAAAATGGGAGGCATTCAAGGCTAATTCATCGGATTGAGGCTTTGTTTACTTACAGCCAACGGTGGTCTCATAGACACTTCGCGTTTTCATTGCAAAGGCTCCACCTACAGTGGCGATGGAATATAATGACGCATGTCACATGTGTGACACTACCCACCTCACGCCATGTCGCCCTATCATTTGCATCAATAAACAGCTGTCTTCAACTTTATGGGGATATTTAGTGTTCGGTCAGATAGTATGAGGATTTCTGATTCTACCAGAGTGCAAGAGGTGATATATGTAAAGCAGGCATAAGTCGAAGCCGTGGCGCCAAAGCGTGACACAAGAAGCATATGTCATGTCACGCACGCGCCATTACTTTCCATCGCCACTGTACCTACTCGCCCACCCATCTACTCGCTCTATGTCCGAGTCACATGGTCTGCTCAAATGCAGCGTATTCAGCAACGCGACGAGTCCGCCCGTCGCGAATATTGGCAATGAGCTCTTCGGGTGATCGCTGAGGGGGCCATTCACGATGAACTCTATACATAATCGTGAATGGCTTCAATCGAACTACTATATCCTTATGTGCTGTTGGCAATGTAATGACGCGTAAGTGGGGGCCATTGAGGCTAGAACATATGTGGGGCTTGCACAGGGATGAAAACGCGAAGTGTCTATCAGACCACCGTTTGCTGCAAGTTACTCTAATCGCCTCAATTTCCGCGGCTCTCAGGTCTTCTCAGGTGCCACCTCCGTCATGCTTCATACCTCCATGTCACCCTTTGTCTGCCACTTACGCAGACCCCGCGCGCGCTCTCCGACTCGGATGTGAGTGTTGTGCGCGCGCACGCAGGCCCTGTGCCCTGCCTATTGAGCGCCGCCCACATCATTTCCACAGCCATGCACTTGCCACGCGCCATATCCTCTATTCCAGCCACTCACATTATATCCAGGGAGTTCGGGCGGGAGGATCCTTTCATCCTCTTTCACCGCTCCCGCGACTTCCCTGGTTTGTGTATATTCGATTTTTTTTGCTTAACCTCTGTTCCTCACTTCCGTGACCTCACAGATTGATTTCTCAATACCCATCCACCACTCCCCAATAGGATGGGATAGGATATGTACTTGTACCGCGCTCAGTTCAAAAAATCCATGTTTTTTTTCGGGGCCTGCCGCTGATTTCAGGGCGAGACCGCGACACCGCTAACTTACAATCTGGACCCCTCGGCGATGAGCAGGCGATTAGAGAGCATTCGCCATCGCTCAATGGCGCCGGCCTCCGACGCTAGCCTAGACTCCTTGTCACTTGAGCTCGCGCGGGTCGCTATGATACATGCCACAGCAACCTTCCAAATTTTGAAACTGATCTGTATGTACATAAAGGGTGACTCTACGACCTTCTGCACCCTACTCATAAATGCATTGCCATAAGTAATCCTCACAAAACAGTGAGAGCCTTCCACACGCCTTGTCAATCACGGTCTGTGAGTGCGGGCTTGGCGCGGGATACTGATCATGATGGGCACCGAGTCCCGGTCCCTGGCGAAGTCAATTTTACTCCAATGCCAATCGCGCATCTGTGTATAGTACTACATCGCCACCGCGATCCCAGTGAGCCGTTTGGCTTGGCCTCTGCCCTTCCACTATGTCGCCAGTCTGGTATTCTCGCAAGGGATCTGCTGTCGTTCTAATAGCGCTGCTTGTGCTGTTATCGCTGTCGTACAGCGCGACGCGAGATGGCGGGTATCACTACATGGGCCCGTGGCGTACGCGGCCTTCCTCAAGCTTCAGGGAAATGCTCAGCACCGTCCTACCATCTGACAGGGCTCCTCATTCCAAGACACTAGGCGTTTCAGGGAAGATATACGTGATCGGGTTGCCTGGCCGGGCGGATCGAAGGAGCGAGATGGAAAAGCTGCAGGATGCGATGGGTGCGTCCCGGACGCTGGCGGCCACGCCGCTCTCCCTTTACTCCGCCGATATGCGAGCTAACGACAGTGCAACTCGCAGACATCACATTCACATGGCACAACGCGACGGACATGCATTCTCCCGCAATCGGCACCATCCTCGAGCGCATCCGGCACGCCAGAGCGGCCGCGCGCGGGGGCCACGAGGGTGAGCACCCCAATCCCGAGGCATACCCGTTCGCGTGGCCCGCGGACGCGCACTCGCGCGAGCCGCTGCAACGCGACGACATCGCAGGCTCGGAGCTGTGGTTCCTGCCGCAGCACGCCGCAGGCCGCCTGCCGCCCCTAAAGCCGGTCCCGGTACCCGACACACGCCCCGTCGAGCACGTCGCCCAGGGAAACAACGAGCCCAACCCGGACTGGCCGTGAGTGCCCTCATTGGGAGCTATGTCTGGCCCTAATTCCGTTTAGTCTCAAACCGGTCGAAATTTCCTGCTGGCACTCACACTTTGAGGTGCTCCGCAAGATCGCGGACGGCGACGACGATGTCGCGCTCATCTTTGAGGACGACATCGACATGGAGTTTGATCTCGACCGTCGCCTGCGAAGTGTTTGGCCCTTCCTCCCCGCGGACGGCTGGGACATGGTCATGCTTGGTGCGTTCATCTCCACTGAACTACTGCTCTCACCGTCTGACATGAAATGACGCAGGTCACTGTCAATCGAACGAGGCAAGCCAGCCTGCGGTCAAAGGCACCTCATATCTATACCCCTCCACGATGACAATGTGCACGCACGGGTACGCGGTGTCAAAGAAGGGCGCCGCCGCCCTCGTCCGTATGCTGCGTACTCCGCTCTTCGCGTACTCGCGCCCCATCGGTGCGCCCCTCTTCCCTGACCGCTGCTTAACCGTGCTCACCCGACGCTGTGGCAAGATCACGCATACACGCATCTGAAGTGGAATGGCATGCTCAACCAATTCAGCATGTACCCGGCCGTGGTCGTGCAGAGCAAGACAACTATGAGCGACATCGGCGACGGAACCGGCCCAGATGAGGACTTTTTCCTGATGGACAGCGCGCTGGCGCGGGTGCATGCGTGGGAGAGCCAGAATGACCGTGCAGTATGATCTCATTATTATTATCTTATTGGACGGTGGAGGATTTCGGCTAATTCTAGGGTAATGTTGGATAGATTGCAGATGTAATACTATTGGAGCACTGGGGTCTGCAAAACATGTCGAATTGTTCATTGTTGGACAACCGGAAGCACTGGGGGCCTGTGCACTCGCTTGATTATCTTGCTATCTTGACGTCGTCGCTGTCAATCCGGCTGTTCGATGGCTCAAAACTTCTTTGAAACTTCTAGGTCACTGCCTTTGCTGAATCATGGTACGTGGGTGGTACAGCGAATCTAATTGGCTCGCTCTCGTTTTTGACATCGCATCCATTAGACGTCATGTAGCGGCACAGCTCCTCAGCTTTGGCCAAGCAGATAGGCACTGGGCCTTTTCTGATTATCCTGTCATATCCTGACGTCGTCGCTGTCAATCCGGTTATTCGATGATTCGAGTATTCTAGGTAGCACCTCTTGCTGAATCATCGTACGCGAACGCGACTTCAAATCCAATTACCTCGCTCTCGTTAGTCGGTCTTTTAGCTGTCGCTGACTTGGCATGACATCCACTGGAACGCTCCTTTTGGACGGCACGGTTCCTCAATTCTGCCAGAAGGCAGTGATCTGGTTGCGGATGAACCTTGGTTTGGAGTCTACTTATCGATTGGACTTCTCAGATTTCGTACAAGTGTCCTGTCGAAATTCATTCCGACGTTCAAATTTCCTCCTGCGCACAGCTGTCTCTACATTGCACGACACTGGTACTTGCTAGCTAAGCTGTAAATATCAACCTTCCGGACAAGATCCACGATATATCCACGATATGAGGGCTGGAGCTCCGTGCCTCACATTATCCACCGGCTCAAGACAGATCATTCTTTTTGTTCTCGCATCGCGCTTACAAAGATATAGCGCAGCAGGCACGCCAGCCTCTAAGTCTCGCTGTCATTGCGGAACGTCTGGAGCACGTTGCAGAAAAAGTTCCCCCCATTGCCTCCTAGGTACGCTCATACTTTCAAGGACAAGATCTGCACCCTTGCTTGTGGGTACATCGTCCTCATCTGTCGCTCTGCATTTCCGCCCTGATTTTTTGTACAATCTCAACTGGCATCCTGGAATGTGGCCAGATTGCCGAGCGGCGAGTCCGGTTAGCCGTTTGCAGTTGCCGCACCTGCTCAACTTCGGCTGCCAGTGGGAATAATATTCCACATCTGAGTGACGTGCTGACGTGCGGGTGCCTGTGCCAGTGTTATTGTCTTCAACAATCTTCTAGGGCTGAACACCAATAATTGCCTACAGGATTTCAAGTTCGACGACCACACAGATATTCATCCTAGAGCTGACTTAAATGAAGACCATTGTATATATAATGCAGACGCCCGGTCTATACAATTCATTGCAATTAATATTGCTGAAGAGCCAGAAAGGAGGGCGGTGGCACACAATTGGCGCGGCGGAACAGGCCGAGGTCCCCGATTTGTTAATTGATCCGCTGTCCGTAATTAGGCGCCCATAGCGGATTAAGCCTCTGTCTTTTGTCTCTCCTTCCAATCGGTCCAGGGTTCCCGAATCTGATGGTTTATACCCACCGCTATTGTCTTGTACCATGCTTCGAGATCGACGTCGTGGCCCCGTCCTATTGTCTGTGTGTCGGTGAGAACTCGCGCAATGGACTCGTTGTGTCATGGCCCGGTAGGAACACGCCAGCGTTCCACGCGTCCTGTCTCTATAAAGATGGCTAGGCGTTGGAGAACTATTTCTTTACCAGGAATCCACTCCTAGCTCTTTCAACCCGCCCCATTCCACCGAGCCTACCTTGCCATCTATCTCACTGCAATGGACTCCTTCTCCACCATCTTGTTCGGAAAGACTGAGGAATTCGAGGGTGTCGATGTACCTCCTGCAGATGAGGAGCACAACAGCAGCGGGGGCTTGTGCGTTATTGCATGAAGGGCTGAAGACGCACCTGTGAAGCCTACATTACTCGAGAACACCTAAACCTTACCCGTGAGTATCCGAGCGCGTCCTTGACCGAAAGCCTCTCTAAACGACTCGGATTTCGCGTTTAGCATCATCACCTTATACACGGCTACCCCCTCCGCAACCTCCGCAAAACCACACACCAGATTCAGCGCCAACGGTGCCCGCTTGCGCATTTTCATGTGCTCACCTCTTTCGGTGCCACCGCCCAACCATCATTCCGCTTTCGCCTTCGCCTTCTTTCGCCTTCATCTTGCTCTACGAGCCACCTGCTACATGTAGCAATTTTTATATCTTCGAACTCTTCCCTTGTTGTTGTTTCATTATTTCTTGGTTTCGGGGCTACGTCCTCTATCGATGGCATTGTA
Organism: Athelia sp. TMB; assembly: GCA_014898675.1. NCBI lineage: Eukaryota > Fungi > Basidiomycota > Agaricomycetes > Atheliales > Atheliaceae > Athelia > Athelia sp. TMB. The sequence goes on from JACXVL010000030.1 coordinate 66,383, forward strand.
CATTACATCAATATTCTTTTGTACTGGAAGCAAATTATATACGTTTGAGCTAGCATCTGTCGAAGCTTCAAAATTTGTCTGTCTCCCGCGGAATCAGCATAGTAAGGAATCCAGTAAAATAGTTTGATACAATATCCTAGAGAAAAGTAGGAGCATAGAATTCTCGCTGACATATATTTGGGCACTCCGCCACCAAGGACCATAGCGAATCAGGGCGTATCATGATGCGCTGTAGCTCTCGAGGAACGCAGCTGTCACGAAGACTCGTTGAATCGTCGCTGCCACTCTGTATCCACTGATCGCTAGGCTAGTGCCATCATCTGATTCGTCTTCATCGTCCGACCCAGAAGGGGCATGTCCCCTACCATCCCCATCGTATTCGAACTCATCGTTCGAGCGATCAGGTACATAGTCCGACTCGAAAACGCGTAGAGCCTGGACTTCCCATGAGTGCATAACCTGCAAGCCGTAGAAACACGTAGTACCTTGAGGCTTATGTCGATAGCCCACTGGTCATCGGGTGACCATATTGTTGAAAGCGGTCGCTCTCCAAGGGGCTCTTTGCCGTCCTGTTTAGCAATCAAATCGTCTACGTATGTGCCAGACCAGCCCGCCAGCCAGGCTTCATTGTCTTCCTCCGTTTGGCCCGGGACATCTGGCCTGCGCAGGTTGATAATATCGTTGTCATTGCCCAGCTGCTCTGGGTTGAAGCATCCATTCTCATAGCTCTCTGCAAAGTCACACCCATAAAAAGAGACTATTGATAAATTGACACCAGTTAGATATTGTGGGCGCAGAGCAGAGCGGCTTACACGGCGGTCCCCGCAAGCTGGGCCTCTCCGGGGCATTGTCCTTGTATGATGCATCTCTGGGTAGCAGCACTTGCGGCCACGGGTTCTGCTCCGGCCTGCAGACGCGGATTTTGACAGGCATGTCTTCGGCCACTGTGCCCCCATACTCTTCCACGTCGGAGGTGACGCGCCCCACGTATGTATGCCGCTCATAGACGAACCGAACAGAGCTCGTGGGAATATACTCGAACGCCTCCCGCTCTGCATCCCAGCTGTTTAGGCGCAGGGCAGCGGCGGGCAGCGCAGATTGATACTCCCCGACAAAATCGTGCAGATCGGGGTCGCCGTCGCCGCAGATAGTGCTTGGTTCTCCTTTCCAGCGGAGGATCGATATCTTAAGTACCGGCGGCAGCGACGGTGTCGGGGTTGGCCCCCAGTTTTTAAGGGGAATTGAACCAGCAGCGACGACCCATTTGCCTTTTTTGGAGGGACTACGCGCCGGTGGAGGAGAGGATTTACGCTTCATAGAAAAGTAGCACTCGGTGGTCGCATGAAAGGGAGGGGCAAAGAAGAGGCAGAACGTGAATTAAGGGCGTACGGTGACCGTCCGGGGTAAAAGAAGGTCAGAGAATCAGCTGCAGAAGTGTATCGTCGATTACATTTGATATCAATATTAATATTAGAGTTCGCGCGGGATCAGTGGCGTTGCATATCGCGATCACGTGTGTGCCTGTCACTAATTGGCCAACAAATCATGTTCTTATCACCACCACCACCAATCCGATTGAAGCTCACACTTTACCCCTTGGTCCGGTTTTCTGACTAGGCTGTGCTCTTGCCAATCAATAGGTTTAGCCGTCAAATTCTCCGCCATCCTCAATCCTGCCACCATCCTCAAGCCCGCCACCATAAGCAAAATCCTCTCGGTTGACGTCCTAGACCACCAATATCCCTGGCCAGAGTGACAGGCGCAGCACGGCAGCCAAAGCAGGGACTGGGCGAAAAAACTTGCATCATCGCTAATTTCAGATTCTATAGCGGGAAGGGTTGTTAATGAACGTTAATGAACAACGATGAGGCAAAGGATCTCCCATCATGGGTACCGGTGCACTCGCCGCCGTCAATCTTCAAGTTTGCCAGCATGCTAGCTCATATCAGATCCGAAATTGCAAGCGAGATTCTGACGGCTATGCAGGTGCCAAGACACAGATCCTCTCTATTACAGAGTGACAATTGACTGACCATGACCGACGATTGAACTGCAAACAAGATGCCTGTAATGGGAACACAACATCCAAGTTCCATGATTGCTCCCTTTCCGTCTAGATTCTGGCGCAACAGACTCTGCTGAGTGCGGCAGAGAAACAGGAAAAAAGATGCCAGAATTCACAACGATATGTGCAGGTAGACACGCGGGGGCCGGTACATCGGAAGTCCCAGCTGGTGTAGTGGCTAACATTGCCGCCTTTCACGCGGCAGCCCGGGGTTCAATTCCCCGGCTGGGAACTCTCTTTTGGAAACTTCATCGACCATTTTTTGCGGCGAGCTTAGAGCATCGCTGATTCATTCCTGCAGTAGGATAAAATGCTCGGGACGGTGGGAAAGCAAACAGACATGGCAAGGAACGACTGGTATAAAGTAGCAAAGATACATAGATATATGTAGACTAAAAAGTGGTCAAGAACGGAAGGTCAGATAGATCTTAAAACAACAACTGTAGTCTGGAATAGTCCGTGCAAGTGCACACGAATGGAATGCACACCGCAAGCCTTACAGCCCGAAGATGATACCCATCCAGTCTCTCCACCCCCCTCTCTTGATCTCCAACTTTACCCCGCCCCCGTACTCGTCTGCCAGCCAGCCCAAGTAGCGCGCGTCAAATCCACTGAGGGGACCAAGCTCGAATGAAGTGACGTCCTTCGGCGTTAAATACACCGTGCGCTCGCCAGTGGCAGGCTCAGCCGGTAAGAAGGAGGCCAGCCGAGAGAGCTGAAAACGTGTGTTGGCATGGAAGGTCTGCAGCAACGCCAACGTAGTCAGCACCTGTCTGTCTCGGTGCTCCTCAGTACCGGCTTGAGGATTGGGTGCCGCCGCAGATGAGGATGCCGACGCTTTCCGGTTGCTCAACTTCATGCCGCCGGTTTTGGCGGACCAAGATGACATCCCGCTTGCACGCCGTTGGGGTTTTGTTGTGGGTGACGCCTGGCTAGGACCTCCTTCAATGCCCATGCCCACGGTCCGGACGTAGGCTCCATTAATAGACAAGTCGTCGTCACCCTCCAGCCGCACGCTACCCCAGTTCTCCATATTGCCGTTGCGCGTGGAATATGACATGCTGGAATTACCTCGCCAGGAGCCGATCCACAGGCCTGCACACACTATGCACACGTCTTCATACACTCGCCATGCATCGGCCCAGGAACTGGGTGCTCTAGAATCCGGCGGACTGCAGCACGTGTACTGGTCGTCCGAGTCAAGTCGGAGAAGTCGGTCGAGTTCGTTCCACTACACGCGAGGTCAGACGCACTTTCCAGATATGATACCGAGATTAAGCTTACTAATTTGACGTCACTCCATGTCCAGCGCATTACTGATAAGCGATGGCTTGGACCGCGCGAGCCAGGCTGCTGCTGCACAGGTCTCGACGCGTGTAGGGTGGGCCGTGTGGCTTTAGAAGGCGTAGACGTTGTCAAATCGATGACAAGGTCGTAGTAAGAGGGTTTCTCTAGGAAGATCGCGTCGGTGGTACCTAAGCCAACCCATTAGCAAGAGATATTAGGCTTGGATTGAGATCTCACACGCTATCCATCCACGGCCGGTCTTTCCAGCGCTGACAAGCATCTCTGTATCGCTGAGGGTAACCATTCCAAGCACCTCAATGCCTTCCTTGCACTTCCCGGTCAGCCGCGCACGGTCTTGCACGTCCGTTTCAGACTGGTAGTCAACCTGGTCCTCGTAGCACATGTCCGCGGCAACCTGACACAATATGCATGCTGCTTCGACGGGAGGAAGAATATATATAAGAATGCGGCGGCGTCCCAGAATGTGTTTGTAGAGGGTCAATGCGGATGGGCCGAGTATGCGGAGGAGATGGGCGAGGTGCAGGGTAGGCGTCGACTCCAGTGGGTCGGTGTCCGGCTGGAAAGCGCGATGTTACGAAGAGGCGGTAGAGGAAGAGGACGTCACGTACCCCGTCCAGCTCTTGACTCCAGCCATTCCAATCACCAGCCCCATCTGCGTTCCCTTGTAGGACTCTCCGCTCCTCAAAGAATGCCTTCGCGGGCTCCCAATCGCCGTCCAACAGCTCCAATCCGTCCCTTTCGGCAGCTGCGTCGTAGATGGTTTGCTGGAGCTCCTTGAGTGCTTGGACGTGTCGCCACGCCCGCGGTCGTATGGACTTTGCGAGCAGAATACCCAGCGACGACAGGCGGAAACCGCGGTGGCCTTCCTCTGCCGTCTTTCGCCGGCGGAATATGCACACTCCATGCTGCCCATCTTTCGTAAAGTACCTTCTCGAACGATTAGAGCTTAAAGATAACCGAAAAGGGCGCACTCACACAACGTCCTGCGGCACGAGATGCAGGCCGCTGGGGAGCGTGCTGAACTCCACCCCCTCAAGACTGCAATCTGTTTGAAATTCAGCACGAAATTTCACGGGCGGACGCCTAATCGCACCTTGGCTCGCCTTCAGTGACCAGTCCACGACATTGCCTTGTGTCGGGTGGAAGGAAGCATGAAAAATAGCGACTGACACGGTATCTCGTTCGCTTCAGCGGCCCCCTCCCAAGTACTTGTGAGCACTCACCGACATCCCTAGGTATCATTTCCTTGCCAATCCCAGGCAGAGACATCGCGCCCGACAGGGAGGATGCGAGTGAGTTGATGGTGGCCCTGCGCAACCAATAGCTTGACCTGTCGACGTCCGCGGCTTCAATGTGAATTGATTGGCTTGCGCGCAACGATCATCAGCTATGGCATCCCAAGGGCAGCAGATAGCCGTCTCCGATCTCGACATTCCACAACTATCCGATGTCAGGCGACAACTCGAAGAGGTGCGCGCACTTGCAAGGTTTAGCGGAAAAGCGCGGCTGAATCGCGATGCAGGAATTAAACCACCTCACCAACTCGTTCACCCAGCTGAAGCAGGCACAAGCGAAGTTCAAGTCGTGTATAGAGAATGTGAATGAAGTCAAGCCACAAAACAAAGGTATTTCTGCGCCCTGGTCTGAGATGGTGCTATACTCACTTATTCAGGCAAAACCATACTGGTCCCTTTGACCAACTCCTTGTACGTACCCGGGAAGCTCTCCGACCCCGAGAACGTCATCGTCGATGTCGGCACAGGCTACTACATTAAAAAGGTGCGCAAACCAATCGCGCGGATGCGGCTTCCAGATCGCTGACAAAACCCAGACGCGCGCACAGGCCCTGAAGCACTACCAAACGAAAGTCGAGTTCATACGGACGAATTTGGAGACCCTGCAGGAGACGATCCAGAAGAAGCAGGATAATCTCAACTATCTCTTGTCGATATTACAACAAAAAGTGCAGGCGCAGGCGCAAGCCAAAGCGTAATCATATGCTCATTCGCGCGACCGCATCCAGATCCATGCGACATATATCTTCTGAAAGTGAGCGCTTGCTTTTCTCTTGAATCGTGCCTGTCGATCTGTGGCTTGAAACTGCAATATGCGTTGATTTCATTTGCGCGCAACGATCACCAGCATGGCGTCCCAAGGGCGCAGCTTACAGGATTTATGTGGCTGAGATACGCGACCGAGAACTAAGCCACCCCACCAATACGCCCCTTACAAACCTGAGGCCATACGCATGAGTCCGGAGAGCCCGTACGAGATTCCCAAGGATAATTTAAACCATCTCATATCCATACAACAACAAAAAATGCAAGCGTAGGCGTGATCGTAAGCTCATTCGCGCGCCCATCCACATCTGCAGCCAATAAGTGCCACATAAATGCGTTCGAACGCGGGCCCGATGCCGCTATGGCACTCATCCGCGACGAACAGCAAAGCTTCCGCCACCAAGCGAGCAATAAGTACATCCACTTCATCGTTGCGGGATCATCTCCAGGATTGATCTGGCATCGGTGCCATCATTCGCACGGCTGCATCTCCATGCCCGACTCGACGCTCGTGTCCACGCTTGCAGCGCGCATGTCGAGCTCGTACTTGCTCCGCTCCCGCGACAGGTGCCGCAGGTTCAGGATGAAGTGCGAGGTGGTCATGGTCGACGCACACCATATGGGGCTGCACGCAAAAGACGAGTCAGCAGACGGCGTGGGATGATCAGTGATTCACGCACAATGCTCCTAAGAATATCAGCGACACCTGGATTCGTAATGGTTGGTGAGAGCATTGTAAGGGCGTGCGGACGACTCACGGGTGCGACGATGGCCGAGACCATATTCAACAGACGTAGCACTGCGCGGGGGTAAGTATGCGTCATTTTCTCTGGAGTAAGCACGTACGGAAGAGCACGACCAGGTACGGCACGCCCTCGTGGCACAGCGCCCGCAGCACCTCCGCGGTGCTCGTCGTGACGCGCCGGGCTGCGTACGACGCCAGCGCCACGAACACCACCGCCTCAAACACCAGCTGAAAGCGCGTATTCAGAATATACACCAGAAGGGATAGGGCCGTCGCTCACACCCGGTATCCACAGGCTGGCAGCGTGCAAGCCCCCTTTTGACGTGAGAATGCATGCGTGGACTTCCGTGCTGTAAACGGAGAACCCTAGGTGTGTAGTTTTCAGCGAACAGTACTTATAATCGTGTGTTGCTGCTTACGGAACAGAGGATGCACCGCGAGGCTGAGCGCAATTATGCCCCCTATTTGGGTGGCGATGAACGCAAAGCCGGTCCACGCCTGAAGAAGACTGTGAGAATTGTTGCTCGATGCTGTGCAGAATGACTGACCATTAATTTTCGGTCGCGGTCCCACACGGCCCAGAGACGGAGCAAAATCAAGACTGTATGCGTTTAGAGGCGAGGAAGTGACGCGTTAAAGTGAGGGACGTACAGTTGCTGATACCAACAGAGCATATCCCAAGAAATGTGGAGATTATGATCGAGACGCGGCAGCTAAATTCAGCGTTAGATAGGCGCTCCCATTCGTGTCATCATAGCTCACTACTGCAGCAACGATTCAGTACACGACCCCGTATAATGAGTAGATACATACATTGGTAGATAGCACACTGGTGGTGATACCGCTGAGGTCGTGGGTCTTGACTATCATCGCCATTGGCACCAGGTACCGGTTCGCGAGAAACAGCAGCTTGGGCACGCTCGTCCGCGCGGTCCAGACCAGCCGCACCTCGTCATCGAACGTCAGGAAGTGGTCGTACAGCAAGGCCTGGCAGCGGCAGTGGCGTGTCAATGATCAGCACACCGTGACATATTCGCTCAACGGATGGCAGGATGCACGTACGACCAGCCCGGCTACGCCCAGATAGCGCGACGCGAGAAAATGCTCGAAGCTGGCGGTGAGGTCGGCGGCCGTGGAAGACATCCCGTGTTCGTGGCCGGCTGGGGGTGGTGGTCAGGCCAGCTCAGGTGTGGGGAACATCCGCTGTGTGCAGTTGCGAGGGTGCTGCCGGTATATAGCGGCCACAGTCGTTGATCGGGGCTTGGCCATCGAAGGTTGCGGTCGGACATCACGGCAGTACGAGCCGGGGTTGAATTTGTATTGACGCTCCTAATGCAGCCGCTGATGGGTGGCACGGTCGTGAAACCTGAGAGGCCCACGATATGGCCATATAGAACGGTGCGTCCGAGTCCCGATGATGATATGTTCTTTGAGAAGAGTAAGATAGAGCTGGATTAGCGTTTTTAAGCAGCCAAAAAGAATATCTACTCTGCGTGAGTTCCCAAGCACCAAGGTGTCAAAAGTGACAAGCGGATGAATTACGAGGGTGACAGCGCGCAAGTCGAGCGTCGATTGGCCCCTATTGGCCCTCATCTGAAAGCTGGGCGATATCATCGATTGAAGTTAAGGTTAAGGCCGTATCAAGACAAAATAGGCATGCGGTGAGTCTCCATGACGAAGAACATGCGCCTCCAGGTGCTAGGCCTGCATTACTTCAGTCGGGCGCTCGAACGGATGGCGCTGTGCGCTCTGATCCACGGTGCATCGGAGCTTTGTCAACCCCGATTGCCAATGCGCGAGGAAATGGAATGATGCCATGTTGCGAAAGGGTTGCTTCCACATGAGAGTGTGCCTACACAATGAGTGACAGGCCTGGCTCTGGAGTAAATAGACTCCAGGGACCTACTGTACTGCTTTATCGACGATCGTCGGCGGTAGCTTGGCGAGAAGTCAAGATGAAACGAAATAAGGTCTCATTATTGATAGGGCAATGTTGGCGGAACATTAAATAAATCCGCGGGGAAAGATCAGGCACTGTGCTGACTCCAGAGCCGCTTGAGACTCAAGATGCCGAGGAAGAGGAGAATTATATGGTCGAGTCAGCAGCATGGCCAGCGTTCGTGATTTGAGAACGCCTACCGACACAATGGATCCTACCGATATTAAAAGGCTCACGAGCCTAATAGCTGAGGATGCCCAGTTGGGAAGAGCTCGTCGAAAGTATATCCTCTGCACCAAAGGATACATAGAACAAAGGGACGCCGCCATATAGCATGTGCGGACCATGGACAGCCAGGCGCACTTCATGGCTGCAGCGAAGGCTACAGCTTCTATACAGCGGCAGTCAGTCCATGCCAATCCGCTTCGGACGAATAACTCACCCCGGGTCCAAAACAAGAGAACAATGACGGTCGCGTCGTGAGATGAGGCACGCATGTGTCGCGCTCATAAGATCAGCGGCTGCACTGTGGGCGTTCATCAGCGCTGGCCGGCAGCCGATTAGATACCACGCATGTAGTAGAGACGGCCGAAAACGAGGTCGGACGAGGCCGTAGTCATCAAAGTAGAGACATGATAGGAACTGCCGCGTATGAGATCTCGGCTGGCTATCTGCTTTTCAATCGATTTAGCAACGAAAAAACCGCAACTTGCAACATCCAGAGGGGAACCGCACCATAAGCCTAGTCTCCCTAGACATACCACACATGACTTGCTCCTCGTCGTAATATAACCTCACGTCTCCTACCCACCTCCTTTCGTACTGCGTCATGTTGCGTCAATATTCGGGAACAACAGTCGATGAACCGGGCTCCCCGGGCTTCCCGACGCAAACGCCGTCATACCTTGCAATTGTAATTGAGCGTGTGAGGACAGGAGTGAAGCAACCAATGTCAGCGCCATTGGCATTGTTGTCGAAGATGAAAGACAAGGCACGTGCAGGCCTGCGTTTTGATATTGAGGTAACACAAATTGGATAAAGCCTTAGATACATAGAAGTGAAACCGAAGGTACATAACGAGACGGAATATGTAACTCAGCATAGAATAAAGTCAATTCATAGAAGTTCTGACCGAACGACAAGGCAGAAGCTAGGTATGCCCTTCGAGATCGAGACGTCCATAAGCACCCGGTTTCCGCAGGCATCGATCCAGTACCAGGCAGCGATTCCACAACAGCAAAGGCCAGCGCTTTTGGAGCCAGGTCCAAATGCGCTTTAGAACGAGTCGGAGTCCGGTTTTGAAATGCGAGTGATGGAATGGAGAAGTGACACTTGGCCGAGGCTAAGGCTTCCCGTCCATCCATAGGCAAGTGCCCGTGTGCAGCGCGAAAGAGACCCCAGATGATTGCTATGATCTGTATGATGTTATGTTCTGAACCTAATGACGCAGCATTCACTGAGGGCCAGCTCTCAGCAAGTAGGGACCACTCACATTCGAGCTTGGGATAAGCCCACTTATGGATCTGGATCAAGCTTCTCGCCGCGTGCGAGCAGCCTGACGACCTTGCCAGGCCCCGGCTGAGCAACCATCTCCATCATGGCCATGACTGCAGGGGGCCGCTCGACTAGTCCGGCCCCGCCGCCGCCGGCATTCTGAGGGATGTTGGAATTCTTCCTGCCGCGAGCGTTCAGTCGCTTAGGCCTCTCATCCTCAGATATGATCCGTGCGGGTGAGCGGGGGGATATTGCAGGCTGCTGATGTGGGGGGATAGGTGCTGAGGGGTCGACTTCAATGAGTGGAATATCGGCGCGCGTGGCCCACTGGTACACAAGGGTGCCCGCTGTGCGCGGCTCGTGCTTGTTGATGTTGATGCTCGGCGCGGGGAGGGGAACGGGGGAGGCATCAGACCCGTCGGAGCGCTTCTGGAGGTGAGCTTGGACAGATGGGTGTGTAGGAGACGAGGCGAGGACAGCCAACACTACTTTGGGTTTGCCGGTCGCAGCCGCGCCGGTCTGGCCCCGAGCGGCAGATGAGTCTAACCGCGCGTTGTCGATTTCCCAGCGCGCACAGCAGATGGTGCGGCGTAGCCACTCAGGAGAGTTGTTCGAGTTGAACGGCGTTTGGCTCATGTCCGCCTCCGGGGCGGTTGCCAATAGATCTTTGAAGGAGATCTTATCCCAGAACACGAAGGCGTCATCCTGCTGCACACGAATGCGTGAGTTGGTCCCAACCTGGGCCTCCAGGATACGTGATGCAGCTCGAGCGCGCTGAGCTAGAGCGCTCGTACCCTTCTTCAGCAGATCCAGAGTGTTGAGGGCTAAGGCGCGGCGCGTTTAGTTGAAGCTTAGCGTAGTCGGTTTCTGTTGGTTATACACACCTTCAAGTGGAACAATAAGGATCTCCTGGCGGCCGTCTTTGCACCATTTCTTGACTTGGTACAGTGCATGCACCAGGACGCTCGAGTCCACAACGATGACGTCCGCATCTTTCTCGCCACCCCTGGGCTCTTCGTGTGATCGCCTGCCCGTCTTGACTTCAACCTGCTCCGCAACTTGTCCTCCTCCATCGCGGGATACTCTGTCCTTTACAGACTTGGTATCCTGGGGCTGAGGTTGCATACGCCGCATACCTCGATCACCACCGCCACCACCTCGTGGACCAGCATTAGGATGGACTTTGTGCGCTTGTGGATTCCTGCGGTCGCGGTCGCGCCAATTTCCCGTGCCTGGGCCATTGACTGACTTCTCGAGCTGCTCGACTTGGTGGTTCAGGAACGCTGCTCCGAGGGCCCGCGACATAGCCAGTTTGTTGCCTCCAGGAGCAGCGGCAACTGTAGGTCCCTGTACAGAATAAACAATGTTAGAGGTGCATAACATAAGGGATGGGGTCGGGTACCGCGCGGTCTGCCATGTTGTGGATTGTGCGGAAGAGATTGCTGCGTCTTCATCGGTTCCTCAAAGTAAGCGTGGGAGTATTCAGGGTTTGCGTGGTGGCGCCTTCAATACTTCTCCTCTGCCACTAGCATAACTCTATTTTTCAACTATAACTTTTACTTTGGAAAAGGCAGCAGCGCAGCTGATGAACCAAATGTTCACCATGCTTGTTCGATCTATTAACTGGTATCTATCGTCTTGACTCGATCATCGGATGTCTAGACAACACGCAGCAACCCGACTCTGGCTCACCGCCCCACGCATCAGGAATCCATGCGCGTCTCCTCGGTACTCATATGCAGGCGCTTTTGATCTCGACTCGTATAACCGAGTGTACGTGCTGCGCATCAGTATCCTTTGCGGTGGTCTCCCAAGCGGGCATCTTCTCCTAGAGCTTCACTGCCGCCAAGTATGCAAACCATCAAAATTGGGACGGCTCGCCATGCCGTCCTGCAACTTTTCAGGTTTCCTCGCGTCATGATTACTATGCGAAGACCAGCGATTCCCATCGCACTATTTCGTCTATATAAGCGACTTTGATACTGGATCATTCAGCATAAAGTCGATCACCCCTTATGTCTAGAAGAGTCTTCATTGCCATTCTGCTTGCGCTCGGTGTCTCCGCACTCCAAAAGAGAGATTTCTCCAATGGAAACGTGACGATCGTGAGTTCGGGCCTGCGCCGTCTTGGCAAGTATCACTGATTTGTGTTTTCCAATAGTACGGGCCTTCAGAAGAATGGAGAACGCAAGCCCCGACCATAGTACGGTGACATGTCATTACGCACAAAGCGTCGAAGAGCTTATCCCACAACTTAGAACGGATATACCCCTTATGACAGCACCTTTGGCTTCCGTTACCAAGGGCCAGAGAGCCCTAACAAATGGATAGGTCTAAGCGAGAAGAAACCTGGCTTCTCTGACTTTCCGTTCATCGACATCACTAGCAGTGACAAAGGTGGTTGGAGGCTGAGCAACCAATCGGATTCCGAGGTCATCTTCAAGCTGGCGGAAAACTACGCGGACGCACTCAACGTCTCGATCACAGTCGGAAAGCAAAGTGGGTACAAATATCACTCGAAGTCTGTGTAACGGCTGACCCTCCGAACTCGCAGCCGGAGACGCCGATTTATACAACACAGTCGAAACGTCGTATCTGCCGACAAATGTCACCACTGGAAAGACCTTAGCCTCGCACGACCTCTGGAATGGAAACTACACAAGCCTGCCGTACACCACGCAGACCATCACTCTCTCCAAGCACAACTCGTACAAAAAATTCGGATGCAACAAGGACTGGAACTTCACTGCGACCACCACTGATGCCACCGGCGCTATTCAGACGGCGTCTGGTATTAATGACTTGACTATCAACGTCCCCGAGACGCTTCCCGCGCGGATCGTACTGACAAACGCGTACGACACGGAATTCAAGGCGACGCTGTGGTACAGCGGTGCCCTGCCTTATCTATATGTCAAAGGGCCAAGCCCTCGAAGTAGGTTTCCGTTCTTGCAACCGAACTTTTTTTGTGCTGATGGTAGTGTCTAGTCGGAAATATCACCCTCCAGCAGGAATTTTCAATCACCTTCTGTCCCGATGATGATTGATCCCGCACACCCGGAAGACGGAGGGCGCCTAAGGATGTGCTGCTTGGACTAAATATAGATTAGCTGTGTTCCTTTAAAGTGCCTGACAGGACGTATATTAGGAGCGATTACAATAATCTCTCTTCACAACCAAGCTTAAGCTTAAGCCGCTACGTATACACCAATTTAAATGGAAGACGCAAATCCCGTTGATGCTCAGTGGCTGCAGCAAATCGAAGAGTACCGCGTCGAGACAACAGTGAATGTAGAGCCACCTCAGGACCCCGTCCGCTTAAGTCCTGAGATCGTCGAGTTCTTGGAGGAAAAGGGGGAGGTGCGTTTTGGCGCCAGCGGAGGCTCTTCCTAACTCAACGCCATACCATTTACTATTTAGACACCCGAGGCCCTCCTGAAGGTCCCAACCCTTGCTCCGCCCAAAGTCGACGATTCCTTCCCATTGACGAACTATTTCATTTCGTGAGTTCGCCCGTGTGGTGACTCTCGTGTCGCGACTGACAGTTGGCGCCGCAGATCGTCACACAATACCTACCTTTTAGCTCGTCAGCTGGTCGGTCGTGCATCTGCAGAGTCATACACCCATGTGCTGTCCCGCAATGGCCGCGTCGTGGAGATCGACGTATGGCCGTCGTCTAAAGGCCTCATTGTCACGCACGGATGGACGCTAAGCAAGAGCGTCCCGTTCAAGGACGTCTGCGTAGCGATCGCAGATGCAATTCGGCCAGATTATTGGCCCGTCTTCGTCAGCTTGGAATGCCATGTTCCCGAGGAAGGCCAAGATGAGCTGGTCGCCGTTATGAAGGAAGCGTGGGGTGATAAGCTTGTCGACCAGAAGCTCGAAGGCGTCACAAATGATACCCTTCGACCCAAAGATGTTATGGGCAGGATTCTGCTCATGGTGATGATCCACCCCCATCCCATACGTATCTCGAGCTGATGTCGCCCAGGTGGAGTATTACCCCCCGAATACCACCAAGGTTCAAGATGCTCTCGACGACTCTTCGGACGAGTCGGAAGCCGAAGACAACGGCGAAAGGGGCGTGCTTCCTGGAAAGCACACGCATGCGAAGATTGCACCCTCCCTGGCAGCGATTGGCCACTATGCTCGCTCCATGAAGCCTTCCACGGGGTGGGTGTCAGATAGTGAGTCTCCTCTCTTCTTCCATAACTTCCAGGTGCTCATACTACTTCGCTAGCTTTCGTCCCTCCTCCTGAACATCTCTTGATCAACATATCGGAGGGATCTCTCATGAAACTCGTCCCGCATGCTCTCGAAGACCTTGTCAAACACGCACAGGTGAATATGCGCCGCATCTATCCGAACGGGACGCGCATTCGCTCCAACAACTTCAACCCGCTGGAGTTCTGGAACAACGGATCACACATCGCCAGTCTCAATTGGCAGCACTATGATCAAGGGATGCAGATCAACGAGGGGATGTTCGTGGGTAGCCCGGGCTATGTGCTGAAGCCTCCGCATATGCTCAATATGGGGGAGCCTATGCCTAGCAAGTTGAAGGTGGTCGTCGACATCATTGGGGCTAGCTCCAGTCCGTAACACTTTACAAGCATTTGATGCATAGCTGTACTAACACAGGTCGTCCAATTAGTTCCTCCGCCTGAGAAGCACACCAGCTTCTCGGCGTATGTGCGCGCGGAACTCCTCCACTCCAAAGGGGACCGAGAATGGAAGTCGCAGCACGTCAAAGCCAAAGATGTCGCCCCTGAAGTTGGTGCTGATTTTTTGTGGAATGAGCAGTTCGAGTGGGAATTCGAATCAGAGGATCTGACTTTCGTCAGGTACGCGCACGATTCACACCATCCGACCTCGCACTGACTTTTTGTCCTAGACTGATGATTCTTCGCTCTGAATTGCTGAAGGACGAACACCTAGTTACATTTTGTGCCAGGCTCGATCATTTGCAGCAAGGCTGGAGGTTTGTTCGTCTTCTCAACATGAAGGGGAAGCACACGGGTGCCACCTTGCTCGTCCGTTTTAAGATCTCGGTGGTGCAGTAGTACTTGCTGGGTTCATTCGCGAAAGTTTAAAGTAACTAGGAACTTGTATCACCATTGACTAATGTACATCACAACTCACTGGTATCCAAAACACGACGAATGCATAATAAGTCATCGCCAGTGTCTACTTGATCTCTGACAGTTCGCCTCCGGCGGCCCTGCTGATACCCTTAGCCATCTTTTCCAGCGCAGCATTCTTGGCGGCCACCCTTCTTTGATTGTTTGCACCACCCTCTTCCTCTTCATCATGGCCACCCATCCTTTCAACCATGAACTCCGCAGCAAAGCTTGCGATGGCTTGTTCACCAACTTCACTGTGCGCCCGATTGCCCCACCGCCACTCAAAGGTAGCACCGTCTTCTGCATTTCCTTGGGTGGCTGCTGGCGCGCGACCGCGCTTGCCCCCGGCCCCGGCCTTCTTGTTGCCCGTGTCTCCAATGCGGTGGCGCTCGATGTAGCCTTGGCGTGAAAGCAGCCCTAAGAAAGCGTCCACTGTCATCTGCTTGTGTGTCGACCGGGAGTTAAAAGTCACATTGGCGGTTGGAGGAAGACGCATCCGTTTGAGGTTTGAGCGAAGGTCCACTATAGAAGCGGATTGTTAGCCCAATATATGAATGAACATGGAGAAAAGAGCTTACTTTCGGTGATCACTCGCCCACTGACGAGGATAAGAGTTAGTATGACATACAACACGCCGATAGATCCTAGCTGGTCTGCTTGGCTCCACGAGATTATGCTGCCATATGTTTTTAGCCCCAGTCCGTCGTCGTCATCATCATCAGAATCAGGTGTATCCACGGCTTCTTCTTCGAGGATATTCGCGTCCGTCAATGCTGCGTATTCGATTAGGAATGGGTCCATGACTGAGCGGAGGATGTAGGTCTTCGAGCCAGCAGCAGCGGCTGGCGCATAGGAAGTCAGATCTAAGCATACACGTCAAAGACGGAGCTTACCTTTCTTCTTAACACCTGTAGCCTTGCTTGCCTCCTCCAAGTCCTCGTTCGCACCAGTTGCATTACTTTCAGCGTGGATTTCCGCACGCGAGCGAAGTTCAACAAGCTCCATGCCGAATGTTTTGCGCAAGGTCTTCTGTGCTAAATCAAAGACAGTATTGAAGGCGCGAGAGCTCGATCCCATCACTAGTGTCCTGTTCAATACTCCTGTCTGCGCTCAAAATTCAGTTGACGCGCCTTTTTTGCTAATTTCATCCCTCTTGAGAGGAATTCTTCTCTGTTCTACAAAGAGAGCAAGCCTAACGAGGTCATTGGCTTTGCGCTCCAGTTCATTCTCTTTGCTTCCAGCCCCAATACTGGCATCCATGTCGACATCCTGTTCCTCGTCATCATCTTGTTCCATTTGCTCTTCCTCATCGTCGTCCTCTTCGGGATCTCTACGCGATCCTCGCTTCGCTCTTGCTTGACTTTGCGACGGCTGCGTCGCTCTCTGAGAGCGTGAAGGACCGGCACGCGGTGGCATGATTTGTGTGAAATAGAATGGACGTGATCGCAGGCGGCAGAAGCAGAAATTGGTGGTTGCGTGACTGTGATTAAACGCGTCTGTCACGTCACGCATCGTCACCAAGTGCGCATCTAACAGCGGTACTTTGCAACATGTGTTCAGAATAACAACAAACTTTGGGCGATCAACAAGCAAATTCAATTGGGGGATTCGCGCGACAAAGTCGTACCCTAAATCACTCAAGCTACCCCGCTCGCGTGCATCCTTGTGGCGAGCAATAGCCAGGATATCACAGAACCTTTTGAAACCATGCTTCGGCTACGTCCGTGTCTACCTTGAGTCGAAATCCAATGATTTCTCCGGCATTGAACGAGAACTCGCTCTGACCTATCTCGAGCACCATGTTGAACGGCGAAATATCCGCTCCATAGCCGTTGGGGAAAAGTGTGGAAAACTCCATCACTATCCTGTTTTTGTCGAGGAATATAGCTCTCGCATGCGAGGTCCAGAACGTTGGCCACGTAGCAAGAAGCTGGGGGAGAGTACCCAGAGGCAATGGAGCGAAATCTGCACGAGTTCTGTCACAATATGTCGAACAGGTATTGGGACTGCAGAACGTAATATTGCCGTACGCTGGGTTGGTATATGTCCCAGAGTATTTATGTACGTCCATTTCCAATGTAAGAGTGACCTCGTTGTGCGTTGGAGAAACAATGTTGGTGGTGTCGCTGGCCAGATCCATCACTTTTCTGGAGCAGATTGTTAGCGGGGGGTGTACACCAAGGCCATTCAAAGACTTACATTTGATTCGAAGTGCATTTAATTCCGAGAGCGCTTTCGAAAATATGCCGCTGTATGTCTGACACAGCCTGAGATCTGGCATCTCTGTTCAACAGCAGAATAATACCGATGTTTTCGCTTGGAAGGAAGGCTAGTTGCGCATGGAATCCAGGAAGTCCGCCGCTGTGCCAGATTATCTAAACTGCTCGTCAGCACCTCAGAGCCGCAGCACAGTTCTGGGAGAGCTTACATCTCGTCCGAGGAACGTTTCACGAATCCAACCAGCACCATACCCGGACACGCCGGATGTGCCAGATGCAATGACTTGAGCAGAAGTAATATGGTCGAAAGCGGCTTTAGGAATGATTGTAACGTTGGTACGAGGATTATAACCAGAGTTAAGCAGCAGTTCCATCCATTTTGCCTAGGTGTGATATCAGCGGCCAGCCATGCAGAGATAGGGGAGTCAAACAGACCACATCTACGACGTTGGATATGATTCCTCCGGCGCCGGCAATCATTTGCATTGCAGCGTCATCCATCCAGTGGGGTATCCGTCTACCGTTAGCAAGACTGCCCCAAGTCCAGGCGTGACTGTAGTCATTTTATAAAATCCCTTATACCGTATAACACGCCGTTTTTTAAATCCCCTGCCAAACTCACAGTAAGCTATGAGTGCTGTATGTTACAGTGGGTTTTTATAATCTGGTCAGTCAGGTGCTTGCGGGTAGAATGGGCTTTGGGAGCGGCGCTTTGCGGCGCGGCTATAATTAGCCGGTTTTGATGGGGTTTGGGGCGATTTGATTTGGCTTTGGATTACCGTTGCCGGCCGTCGAATCGCGCCCATCAATGCTCTTCCAAAATGGGCCTTAGAAGTTTGGCAGGCGTACTGGACCGAATTGGTCCCCCCGCTCAGGCACGGCCCAACACGGGTTTTGGCGTTGAATCCCGAAATGGAAAAAACCCCTCGGGTTTGTCCCCTCCTGCTCCCCTGCTCCGCCCCCTTCAAATCAGCTCCTTGGCCTCTTTCATTGCGATAGAATGATTTTATTTTGTACGTACAGTAGAATCTCGGTGGAATGGAGTAATTTGAAAAATATCAGAAAAATAGCTATTATTCACTTGGGGGTCAGTACGCGGATTGGCCAAAATCTGATGTCCCCAGAATTGTCTGAAATTTTCACAGGCAGTAGATCATTGTATCAATAGACTATCCTGAAAAGATGAGGGCACCGAGAGTCCGATGTGGTGTGCGAGTAGACTTGCGATTTTGCCGCGTTGCTCAGGCCATCATTCCGAAACGACAAGTCCATTTGGTCACGTGACGCACATCTTTCCTAGGTGTGAAGTCTTGATGCAGCGTCGTCTCCTCAACTCTAGCTGAATACACCCAAGTAATAGTGGAAGAAAATATATTTAATTGTGATATTAGACTAAGTACTGATACCCAACACCCGAGCTGTAGGCTTGACCGACCGCTTCTGTCTTGGGGCATCAACGTTCGCAAGAGCATCAGCGTCGGTGGGAGCGCGCCTGATAGCAGTGTAGTCAGATACTTGTGAAGATAATTCAATGGATATAAGGGCTTACTTTCGCTTTGGGGCAGGTTTGGGGGCGCTGGTGGCAGGAGCCGGCTTGAGTGACCATCTTAGAACTGCCTCAACGTCGAGTACGGCCCTAGTCCAGCTTGAGTCCACCAATTCACCCAGCATGTTCTTCCACCACATGAGCGAAACCAGCACAAGCATAATGCCATAGGCACCGGGTTTACAGAGGCGTGTCCAGTCTAGCGCGCTGCCGTCTGTATCCGGTGCCATATCACCTTCAATCTGGCGACTTGGCGGCTGCATGTCTGCCCACCAAGCCCACCACGCTTTGCCATAAGCGAGGCTGTCGCCGGTACCCAGCTCTTCCCATGATGGGCCACTGGTTGGACGTTTCATCGCAAACCAGGCTTTGAAGGCGGCCGGACGCAGCGATGAAGCAGGTAGTCGATATTCTTTGGTAGTGAACCCTGCATTTCGCTCGAATTGAATGAAAGTCGCAACAAGCTGAGCCCATTCCGCGCCCCACTTATCAGCAACAGCCAGAACTGCTGAGATTTTGTCGGCTGTGGACTCGGGTATGTCCTGTAGCGCTGGCGTAGTAGGCGCAGTAGATATAGATGGTGTGGATGTATGTGTGGGCTGCGTGGCCGTCTGGCTCGCCGACAACAGTTCGCGCTCAGGCGGTGGTACGGGTTCCGGCAAGGGAGACGGCGAACGTTGCGGATAATGTGGGAGGCGAGGTGAGGGAGACCGTGGTGGAATTGGCAAGGAGGGTAGGAGTTGCGGCGTTGATTGCTGCAAGGTGGAGGGCGGTGCTGGTGGCGGCGTTGGCTGTTGCAGAGGGGCGGGCACTGGCTGCAACGCAGCTGTGATTATTGGACTCTGTTGGGAGGAGGATGGCGTGGGGGGGAGGTAGGTTGAAGAGGTAGATTGAAGGTGCTCTAGAAGGGATTCGAGGTCGGCAGGAGGGCTGCTGGGTCTCTCTCGCAACTGTTCTTCGCCACCCTCTTCCTCGTCATCCTCCTGCTCTTCATCTTCATCGTCTTCTTTATCGCCGGGTTTTCCGTCGGCACCTTCTTCACTCTGCTTCCAAATTGTGCGCTTGTCTCGGTCGGCTTGGCCTATGAATAGCGTGAGTATCTAGAATACTGATCGTGGGCTCGTCACTTACTGAAGACGTGATGTCCAAAGTTCACGTAAGATTCTTGCAATGCGTCGAATGCATCAGGGTCGAACTCGGGGAATATTTGGGGATGGAGGCCTTGAGTTTTGCCAGAGAAGACGCTACAAGGATGGGACAGTCAGATGTGGCCGAGCGAGTAGTGAACAGAGACTAACCTGCGCATTTGAATGGTACCATTCTCCACGGGAAGTACCACGATCATAGAGACAGCTGCTCCAAACTTTTTGGCCGTCAAATCACACAAAGGCTGCATGAACGAAGCCGCATTTGACAGAGCCCTGATCGGCAGGAAGGTAATGTCAGTTAGTAACTACTTGCGAACTTTGACTGTAACACTCACTTGTGATAGCTCGACGGGTCACTGGGCACCGCGTCAAGAGCCTTCATCTTCTCTTGGTACTTTTTCAACTTCACCTGGAACTGCTTCTCGCGCTCGCCGTGCAACCATGTCTTGAAGTGTTCCGACTCCTTTGCGTAGTATTCCTCGGTGACCTTGTTGGCGTAGTCGAGGCGCTTCATTCTCTTCTCGCCTGGTGCGAGAACTCTGGTCCGTTCATGTTCCCAGAGCGTGTCGAAAGTACTCTTCAAGTGCTCCTGCTGAAAGAAGTACCACTTCGAATAATATTGGGTCATTCGGGTTCGGCGAGGGGGCTTGGGCAGTTGCTTGGAGATCTTGGCCAACGTCGTCTGGATTTCCATCTGATTTTGCTTGGATTCTTCCTTCGAGGGCTTGTTATGATAAGTCGACCACCACCGGACTATGCTCTGAGGACGTAAGTTAGCACGTGCGCGTTCAAGTGTGACGGCCTGTCACTACTCACCTGTCGCAAGTCCTGGTAGTACTTCAAACGCTTGTCCACCTCACTCTGGTCGAGTCCGTTGGTGTCTGTGACTGCCGACCAGATATCCTTGGTAGGCTCCACGCAGTCATGGTCGAGGTCGCTTTCCTTATAGTCGAAATGCCATCCGTAGCAGGCAATGAATATCTTCGTGAGGTTGGTATAAAAGGTCCCGACAGCGGCAGAGCCTTTATCTTTGGCCTCGCTCCACTCCTTCGAGTGGACCTGAAATAGGCGGAGTTTTGTTCCATATACCCAGGTGGGCCTTCCAACAGCGCGCTTAAGCTCAGGCATGAAGGGGGGTGGAAGGAGTATGAAAGAAACAACAACAAATTTTGTTTTACGCTATCAGGTGATAGCTTACTACCGAAAAGCTCCGCTCATTTATAATTTATATAGCTGCATCACCGCCCATTCCCCCTGGAAACTTAACCATATCCCCCATGACCGACCTCCACTCTGACACGTCAGCTCCTTCTCGGCCTGAGACCCCCATGCCCCCCCTCGAGCCCAATGTCGACGAGCACCCTAGGGATACCATCGACGTCGAAGATATTACATTGGACAATGCTGGCCGCTTCTACGTCGTCATCCGAGGCCGTAAAGTTGGCATATTTACCACGAGGTAAGTTGTCCCGTGCGACAGCGCAACTGTTGGACTCACAGAAACTAGCGAGGAGTATCAGCAGCATATGTACGGTGTGGCCAACGCCAAAGGCAAAAGCTTCTCCCGCCGTGAAGCCGCTGAAAGGTACCTGGAGACATTCGACCTTGCAGGGAAGACTGAAGAGGTGAAGGACACCGATGCCGCCGACCCCGCCTCTCCCATTCCAACGGCTGCTGCGGTGTCTGCAGCATGCACGACCCATCTACCCGCCATCACTGCTGACATGCGCTGGCCTCAATCTACCGTGGCGTTTGTTGTGCTGTCTGGATACGCACCTGGCGTTTACCGCACTTGGTGAGCTTTTCGTTAATTTTCTGTCTACTCCAAAAACTAACAGGCCTTGTCCATTCAAGGGAGGACTGCTACAGTGTTATTGAAAATGATACATACCCTCATTATCTACCGTATAACGATTGGGATGCCGCCGTAGCCGCGTATCGTCAGGCTTATGCATATGGACTTATTAAATTTGTTTAGTTAAACTAGTTAGCCACCTGTGAAATTTATGGCCTGGCTTTGACCCCTCACTCTGTGCGCCACTGCCGAGAGTCAACATCCGCAAACACAATGTAGAAGTATAATCTGGATCGAACAGATACGGCATGTAACATGCCTCCCAAGCTTGTGCACGAAAAATCTATCATTCACGATCCGTATATCCACTCTGTCTTTGCCGCTATCGAGGAGTCCATGGCGGAACGTGCCGCCCGCGCCTCTGCCACATCCGGTCCAACACCTATCACTCCGCCTCCCACCGTCGCACGCCCTAGATACCAATTGCCACTACCTTCGCCCACTCTCTCGCCCACTCCCTCGCCACCTCCATCCTCGCCCACTCCCTCGCCATCTCCTTCACCACATCGGCCGTCTGTCCGCGCCCTTCCAATTGCCACACCTGTTCCGCCATTACCGACCCCATCATCGCCTACCGCCACAGAATCGGCCGCTCGTCAGGCCAAAAGAGATGGGAAGAAGAAGCAGCAAGGCACAAAACCCCGGCGCCGGATTCTGAGAGATGACGAGTATGATGAGGATGACGAGTATGGTGGCCAAGATCCCGCATTTGACAAACTGGTAGCAACGGTTGAGCTTGATGACAACGATTGTGGTGAGTGTAAATACCTCAGGACGCTGGATGCACGTGCTAACAAGCTCCAGTCCTGAAGCCCGATCTCCCGCGCACTGTCGCTCCTAGCAGTCCGTCGAGCTCAACCCAGAGACGGCAGACAGCCCAGATACCGACGACACCGACGACACCTCGTAGAGTTCCGTCTGCAGCGTCGCAGCCTCGAAGTGGTCCGTCTGGGTTGTCACAGCCTCGAAGCGGTCCATCTGTTTCGTCGCAGGCACTACAGGCACTGCCAGTCCCGACGACACCGACGAGGATGACGAAGACGTATCTTGTAAGATCGCCCACGACGTCCGCACTTGTCGAGGGATGGACGGACGCGGGTAATCGTGCAATAGGCGGATATGCACGCACTATTCGTGGCCCAGTCGGCCCTCCAGTGGCCGTGCGCTCCCCTAGGAGGCCAAAATACGCGGCTTTTGTCGTCCTGGAAGGTAGAACACCGGGAATATTCAATACTTGGTGAGCGTATTCTACTTACCTACCTAGCAAACATGTCTGATTAGAACGCACAGGGATATGGTCGAGAACTCGACCAATGGCATCAGCGCCGCCATTTTCGAAGGTTTTCAGAGCGTTCTACACGCGGAACGAGCCTGGGTCCTCGGCAATAGGGCCAGGGTGGTACGCACTGTCGACGGCTCGGAGGAGCCAGGCCCAAGGCGCCCTTATACGCAGGCGTTGTCTCTCAGCCTCAGCAACCTACCTCGTGACTTCTGTGGGGAGGAATGGTGTGTCGTCTCTCGGGGATTGTGCCCCGGCGTGTATCCTTGCTGGTGTGTCTAGCGCTTCGATCATTTCATCAAGTGACGCTCACCTGATTGCGTATTGATATAGGATTCTAGCCGCATCTCAAGTCTTGCAGGTGCGAACGTCAGTGTACATTAAGTGCTCGTCAAAGGAGCATGCGTTTGACGAGTACCGGCGCGCTGTGGACAACAATGCTGTCGTATGCCTTGCTTAGGCGCTGTGAATGCCCGATACGGAATGGATCATGTTATCCTTTGTACTGCGACATCCTTACTTGTAGAAATATAGTCCCTCGTGTGTGATATACATTAGCTACTCAAATCCATGGTATTTCTTTGCAAATTGTGTTTTGGTTGTGGACGAATGCATCAGAGTCGTATCCTAATCGTCCCCGGGCCGGGCGGATGATTCTCGCAGCGTCCCCGAGATGAGCGAAGAACAGCACTTCAAGGAAAAGCGATACATGCTAGAGCAGATGGACCGACTGCCTTAAACCTTTGGGCACCCTTTCAAATGAGCGCACCACAGGGAACGCGCCCATGGACATCCGAGCAGGAGGGCAGCAGCTTCAGCGCGGGCCCGGGCCGGCGTGCTCAATTTCGACCATATTGCAATCCTCGTTCGTTCGAGGGTACTTGAATTGTAATAGAAGAAATATATATATATATACGACCTATGCGTTCATGCTGAAAGATCGTTATCGGCGATGTGTTGACGCAGGACGTTCGAAGCATGCATATTCAGTTTGAGAGCATCTGCCAGCCACGGAATCACACAGATGCCAGTGCCGTGCGGTGCAAACATTCATGCTCCCCCCTCTGATCTGCAACTTGTGCGTCCGCCCCGATTGACTCCCTACACACAAATCATACATCTGCTACTGATTTCGAGGGCTTATCTCCAGAGCCTCGGCACAAGAACCCAATCCACTCATTGGTCACAGGACAGTTCTCACCACATTGAAGTGACAAGCAATCCACCCTCGATCACTCTCATCCTCGCGGTTGAAAATGGATAAAATGTGACTTTATCTGTAGATACATTGTAACACCTTGCGTTTCGATGTGGTTGCAACGAATCTTTGAATCTATATAACATTTAAAGAGGGATTGACTGACTGGCAGTAGTGGGTGACTTGTCTGTAATGCGCTTGCGGGAGCTCAGTTGGAATCGGCCAGTAGATTTTTAGTAGCTAGTGATCGCGAGGACATCATGTACGAGCTTAATGGGCGTAGGAGGCTCTGTGTGTGCCCGATTGCACACAAGTATGTTGATAGCTGAGTGACGATCGATCGATCTTTCGCTACCAAAAATGGCAATGACTGACTGCGAGAGACGCCCATCCAGCTTGCACTCGGCCAATCCATCCAAGAATTCGCCCTCGCCCTTTTGAAACGCCACGCACGCAATGATTTATGTTCAGAATGGATAGGTTGAGGCGCATAGGTATATACGAGACATGAACAGCAGTATGGCACCAGTTCTGGTGAAGATTGAGATGCCGGAAGCTGGGGCTTAGTTGAGAACGAGCGCCAAACAGCACCAAACATGGTCCGTGCGCAGCTCGGTCCTTCATAAGCTTTCTGCAGCTAAGTCCGCTACGTTTCACCTTTTCTTGCTCATTCCGCTCTCTCCACCACCGCGATGTCCGTCACCGCGTGCACTTGTCGCAATTACTGGTGCCAGGTGCGTAGTTCTTATTCATGCCATCCATTGATATGTTGTTGACAATTTCGTTATGTAGGAGCTCACTGTCACACCATTCCCGCCAAGCTAGGTACGTGCACAAAGTCTTTTGTTGCATCTATTATTCTCACGAGAAGTTTAGCCCATCTTATTTCGTCAATTGCATGTTAGTGCTCGTTGCAAATGGTCACTTGGTGACTCACAAACCACTTTGTCAGGTCGCTGTGCCCCACCAGCACTCATCCTCAAGTCGTTCTTGTAGTCACTCCTGTAAGTCCATCGTTACCCCCGTATGATGTCGCTCATTTGCTTCGCAGGATCAGGTTGCCAAGTAAGTGGCTTGCAGTGCAGCCTTTTCGTTGATCGCGTTATCAATAGCTCGGTGCCAGCATTGTTGCTGGTTGGAGAGGCTATGTCCGTACGTGTCGCGGTTGTATGGTGTGTGTGGGTGTAAATGGTGTCCTTATGCCAGCACGCGGTATGGTGGGGCGGTCACTGGAGGTCGTGCGTGCGTTCGTGTTGGCTGTGGTGGCATGATCTCAGGAGGGGGAGATTATGCCGGTATGCGCGGCGGTCATCTGGTATTGGGAGTGGGAGACTATGCCGGGCCGCGCCACGGTGGTACGGTATATGGAGGGGGAGACTATGGCCATACACATCGCGGTGGTATGGCATATGGAGGGCGAAGCTATGCCGGTACACATCGAGGTGATATGGTGTACGGAGGGCGAAGCTATGCCGGTACGACCCGCGGTCGCATGGTCTGCGGAGGGGGAAGCTATGCTGGTACGCCCCGCCGTGGTACGGTCTGCGGAGGGGGAATCTATGATGGTACGCGCCGCCGTCATTTGGTCTCCAGAATACGAGCGGTTTTTGGTGTGGCGCCATTTGACTATTTGGACTGTATGCTGTCATCGTAGCTTCGATTTTTTTAATATATCCTCTTGCCCTGCGTATATTTCGCTCATTGTGTGGGCCTTGTTTTGTTGCTACACGTATGACATTGTCTATTTGGCGAACAATGGTAATTATGGTCTCTTGATTCACTGATTCACTTAAGGCGATTACTTATGGCGATTCCCACGCTTCACGTGTTATGCCACATGTAACGTGGCATGTCTATTCCGCTAGTTCCCGGACACGCTCAACATCACGCGGTCTGGGTCATTCTGTGCTTTTGCCCATTGCAGCTTCCAATGGGGAAGAGAGACCGCAGCCCCACGATGTATGCGCACGAGCGGCGGCGTGCAAAAGCTCACAATCTCACGGTCAACACTTCTCGGAACGGCCAGCAACGTGTCACATTCTCTTCCTCTACTGTTGATGTGTTGCCTCCAGCGCCTCCTGTTCCAGTCTACGAGCCTCCCTCTGCACCGGTGCAAGATGACCAGACCGACTTTTGGAATACAAATGGGGCTATTCCGTATAACCCAGACGAGATAAACACGATGGGTATCAAGCTGTCCACGAAGGCCAAACGGTATCAGAATTCGGTGAGTTCTTTTTTTTGTGCATTGCCGGGAAGGATATCGGTCTTACTTTTGTCATAGGACGCCCCCTTGCGAACATGGCTTAACTTTCGAAATGATCAGCTGGACGAGCGGATGAGGTTCGAGGGGCGAGGAAACAAGATGCATGATGATACATGCCCAGGCTGCCATGGCATGAACATTGGCACCTATCGATGCGAGGACTGCTTTGGTCGGGAATTGCTCTGTCGGGGTTGCTGTGTGGCTCGTCATGCTACTATGCCATTCCATCGCATCAAGGTGTGTTTCTTCTTCTGATTGTCGATATTTTGGAATGAGAGCTGACGCTGTCCAGGTCTGGAAGGACACTTTTTTCCAACCCGCCGCCCTCCGTGACCTGGGGCTCATCGTTCAGCTAGGCGAGGACCACGCCCCGGGCACAATCTGCCTCTTCGGCCTGGACTTGAACAAGGATTTTATTGTGTTGCACACGAACGGCCTTCATTCCGTCAGAGTGCGCTCTTGCGGTTGCACGCCCCCTAACGCTGCCGCAATTGACGTCTACAAGCAACTGTTACGCGCCGGCCTCTACCCTGCAACACCCTACGAGCCGAAAACCTGCGGGACGTTCGCGCTCATGCGCCTTGCCCACGGCCTCAGCTTGCAGGGCAAGGTCTCTGCGTATCACTTTTACAAGTCGTTGCATTACTATACGGACAATACAGGCACTGTCAAATTACCGGTAAGCTTCTGTTTCTCCACGGTCTCGTTTGACGTTGACTTACCTATATTTCTCATTTGATAGGATCGCTATCGTGCCTTTACACTGATGCTTCGCAAATGGCGGCATGAGACAATGGTCAAGCGAGGAGGACGCGCTTACGATCCAAGACCCGATCGCGTTGAGGCCACGGGGCCCGGAGAGCTTGCAGTTCTATGCAGAGCGTGTCCGGTCCCCGGGATGAACTTACCGGACAACTGGCAAGATGAGCCACCTGAAAGCGCGTAAGTCTCTCTCTGGCTTGTTTAAACAATGCTCAACCCGGCTCAATTACTACTACAGGTTTATATATTGGCTCTCGCTGGCAAAAGACGCGTGCTTTAGATTCAAGAACCGTCTGCGCTCAAGTGAAGCTAAGGACCCGACACTTGGGGCTGGAATGGCATATTTTGTCGACCACGGACCTTACTTGGAGCATTGTAAAAACCATGCCTCTGAAGAAGAGGTATGTTGCGCTTCCATATGAGTAGTTCACAGACTAAACCATTTCCTCAACGCCCAGATCAGCACCTGCTCTGGATTCGCCGCCATTCATCTCGCGAATCTCAAGGGCATGAAAGGGCATAGAACGTCGGGCGTGGGAGGAGTTTGCTGCTCAAGACAGCAATGCTGGAGGCCTAACGGTATCGGAGACTTGCAGAAGGGTGAGAGGTGAGTAAAATATGTTATTTACCCCGCGCGTTACCCCGGCTAATATGCCATATCTCTCTTAGATACTGCAATATGGACTACATCTTTTGGTCGAGTCTTGTTGCCTCTCGCTCTGTCACCACTGGCACACCCAGCGTTGTCGCATACGATACTTCTGCCACCCCTCCCAATCCTGATGTCGCTAGCAACGTCGTTGGCACTCTCAATTCAGCTTTCATAATCGGGTACTTTCTTACAGTCCTTACGAGCTACGATATCGTCTGTCAATGGCTAAAAAACCTCTTCCAACGCATTCCCCGCCTACCCGAACATCTTCAGCTTCCCATCCGCCGCGAGCAACTGATCGGCAAAATTCCAAAATTTCATTTTGACGCTCACGGGAAAAAGGATCACGCACAGTTTTCCTTCAACTTTACCAGAGGCGCGGGTGAAAGTGAGGGAGAGGGTATAGAAAGGAACTGGTCGTATATGAAGGCGGGGGCAGGGCAGACTATTGAGATGGGTCCAGGAGGTCGACACGACGTCTTGGACGACTTCTTCGGTTACTCTAACTATCGGAAAATGGCTGACATCGGTGAGTCATCACAATGCTACCATGAATCATATTCTTATCGGCGTACAGGCAATTCACTATTGAAGAAACTACTCAAGGCTATTCCCGAAGCCATCTCACACCGTCGTGCCTTCGAGGAACTCGACGCGCATTTGAAACAGGATAAACCGGAGCAGGTTGCAGAGTGGGAAGAGGAGTACGCGGCATGGGATAAGAAACCAAAGGGGAGCCCGTGTATTTTTGATACAGATGACTCAGGTGTGATATTCCTCTATCTCTCTGCTTGTGTGTCGTAACTTACTCGCGCGTTAGCAACGTCGATGGCTGAAATCAAACTTCAGCTTGCGAACGAGGAGGCGGCAAAATCTGGCCTTACAACGGCCGCTCACACTCAATCGTCATTCCTCCTCATGGCTATGGATATCGAGGACATGCAGTAAGTGCTTCAGTTCAGTTGCCAAGATCCCGAGCACTGATGAGAGCTGCATAGGCGGAAACTGACCTACGACGTCAAGGAGTTCAAGACTCCCACAGTCTTGCAGAAGGCCCAGTTCCAGGAGCGACGCGTCGCATTGCGCAAACGCATCAACGCCTTCCGCAAGCAGCAGACCGAGTACATGCCTGGGCTCAGGCACGTGCTTCGTGACCCCACTGTTCTAGACGACAACCTCGATATCCTTACCGAGCGTATCAAACTCTACCTCCCTTCAGAACTCTCCGCCGGCAGCCATCGTGATCGGGCATGTACGACTGGGCTTGCAGGAGTCGAAGAGCGCCTACGAGAAGCGGCCGCTCGCGACGGGTTGTCTCAACTTCGGCGGAGCCTCCGAACTCGCACCTATCTCAACAAATGGCGGGTTAAGAACCTGTCAGGCCAGCGGATGAGTACGCGGGCTCGATCGCTGCAACATCGCGTCGACATCAAGGTCCACGAAGGCAAGTCTCGCTACCGACACGCGCGCCTGGCCTTACTCGCTCTGCGGGGCCCAGGCACTTGGACAAATGTCCTCAAGGAATTAAAGGACGACGACGTGCGGGCCCTGAACGAGCGCGCTCTCACGGAACGCGAGAAGGCTCAAAGGGAGCACCGAATCAAAACGGGCAAACCTTTGGAAGACGACGTGTATGAAGCAGTCGTTGTTGATGGGACATCTGGAGAGAGTCGTCGCAAACTCTCATGGATATGGATGTCACAAGCCGAAGATGAAGACTCGCCGAGTATGGTTGAAGGTATGTGATTCATTTGAAAGGTTTCACCGCGTGACAAAAGCTCACTTAAATTCAGCCCTTCGTGTAGAATGGGCCAAATGCAAGGCCCGCCAAGCTCGATGGCATGAAGAGCTTATGCTCCTACAAGAAGAAATGCGCCGTGTCATCGCATTCGGTAAATCGAAGGAGCGCTGGTGGCGAGAGCGGCCCTTCCAGCGGACGGACGTTGACCCCGAGCTCGCCGAAGGCCTCGCGTCCTATGCGCTTGAGCTCGCCGAACAAGAACGCGCCTTCTATGAAATGCTGCAGAAGAAGTGGGCGACTACTCGATCGCGCGTGGAGGCCGTACTGAAGGACCTGGCGAAGCCTGGATTTCCGGAGACGATCCCGGAAGAGGCTGTGCCTATTGATATTGACATGGAGGAGAATGGTGATGTGGATGGTGAGGAGACGCATGGTTTGATTGATGAGTGGAATGAGGATTCAGAGGCAGAGGTGGAGATGATCGCCTAATGTAGTGTTTTGGTCGCCATATATAGTAATACCTAATCGCATACACATTTCTCATGATGCATCTATCCAGTAACTGTGCCTGGAGCCATAACGTACAAAAGATCCCCGCATTCCCCGAGGGAGCGGGAGCCCGGAAGGCAGGGAAGTCGCTGGGAGCCCCCGCGGGAGTACGGCCGAACAGAATTTAAAATGTGACTATAGCCTATAACACGACAGCGTACTACAATTTTGGCAGGCGTTTTAAAAAACGGCGGGTTGTATGATACAAGGTATTTTAAAATATAGGCACATCAAAGGGTGCCAAGTCTGCGTCATTTCACCCGAATCTAGAGCCTCCGAAAGAGAAAACGTTGTTGAGGTCATATTCAGCGGGTCAAATATGCGCTCCTTGACGAATCGTGTGTATGAACCGGTGTAAGTGGATATTATGTGCGCTGCTACGACATACATCTAAGGATGGCCAAATGAGCAGATGCTGAGGCGCTGGTTCCTAGACACGTACCTGGTTATTGTAAGAGAACTGTTCTCGCAATTCATAGGTGGGGCTGAGGTACCGGAGACTTGAGACAACCTCGCTCGGAGTGTTGGAAGAGTTGTATGACAACTCGTGTCTGTTGGCGTAGATGAGATAGCAAGAGAGTGATGATACGCGCTAAACAGGCACCTGCTCAGCCCTGAAACATGAGCTAATATATCTCGCACAGTAGCCTTTTCAGATGCCCATTCATCTTGCAAAGCCCATTCAGTGGGGAGTAAATCTTTAACTTTCGTCTTCCAATTGAAGGTAGTCACGCCAGGTGGCAATGCAGTTGTATTCCGTCCGTGCTCAAAATCGTTCATCAAAATGCCCATCGCAGCTGCGGCAAAGGCTTTAGAGCAGGATCCGATGTAGTACAAAGTCTGTGATTAGAAACAAGAAGCTCAGCACTTCAACATACCATCACAATCGAGATGGTAGCCCCAGATTGCTGTACGTACATCGGGTGTGGTCAGGTCGCCATCTTCGCTCCTCTTCCCCTATGCACCTATTTCCACTGTTCTATCCTTTCTAATAAACGCAGCGGATAACCCTGGTACTTGATAATTATCAACGACCTTTTCGATGTGCTTTGACAGCCTAGGTGTGATGACTTTGGCCCATTTATGATCTGCTTGGAGTAAACCCTGTGTGCTCTTGGCCAGAACAGCAGCACAAAAGTAGGAAGTTGCGATGACAGATAACCACATTGTACTGGATGAGCGCAAGACTCGAAGAGGTGTGGGGCAGATATCAGGAAGTCTTGGGCATAAGTACCTGTACCATGCTGCGCCGCAGCATGCTGCATGCAATGATCTAAAAAGTCACGACATATGTGATCGTCGACGGCGTCGAGACAGGTCGAGACTCAACATCGTGAGATGCGTTAGCTTTCAATTCGGATGTTAGGGGTCAAGAACGGTAAGGAGTAGCAGGAACCAAAGACCTCGGAGAATATGCAAGATCTGCGTTCAGAAACATAAACCTATCATATCAGTCAGCGTACTAGAAAAGGTTATCGGCCGTGACTTGAATTTGTTGTAGCCGCAAGGAGAGGTCAAGAGGCAAAAAATTCACTTTCGATCATGTGCGACCACCGGGAGTCGAACCCGAGGCGCGGCCATGGGAAGACCGCAGGTTACCGCTACCCCATAATCGCTGACGGTAGACATCCATCTTTCTGTCCTAATATTTGCAACTGTCTCCTGTCCAGCTTCTTCTGCTTCGCAATCTCGGCATTAAATCTTCGTCTGCTTTCTCGCTTTTGCCATTATGGACTCCTCGACTTCCGCGTCCAAGAAAAAGCCGATGGTCATTATCACCATCGGCATGGCAGGGGCAGGCAAATCCACGTTTGTGCAGCGAATTAACTCCCATTTGCACTCACTCTCTCCACCGTCCCCGCCCTATATTTTGAATCTCGACCCAGCCGTTACCCATCTACCTTTTGAGGCCAACATCGATATCAGGGATACGGTGAACTATCAGGAAGTTATGAAGCAGTGTGTGGCTTCTCGCTCCTGCCCTTTTCCCAGACGCGTTTTGTTGAGTGATCGGTGCTGCAAAGGTACAACCTCGGTCCGAACGGCGGAATCCTGACTGCTCTTAATCTGTTCACGACGAAATTCGATCAGGTTCTGAGTCTCGTGGAGAAGAGAGCAGAGACTGTCGAGTGCGTTGCGCTTTTTCTTGAAAATGGTCGAGACTTACCTAGCTGTGCAGCTATGTAATCCTCGACACACCAGGGCAGATCGAGATTTTCACTTGGTCTGCATCGGGGGCGATCATCACAGACGCGGTGGCCTCCTCGCTACCCACAGTCGTCGCGTATATCATCGACACGCCGCGAACCACCGCGCCCGCGACGTTCATGTCCAATATGCTCTACGCGTGCAGGTAGATTGATTCGTCAGCACGCGTTTAAGTCATTCCTAATCCTTCAACTCCTAGTATTCTGTACAAGACCAAACTTCCCTTTATTCTCGTCTTCAACAAGACCGACGTGCAACCTCACGACTTCGCCTTGGAATGGATGCACGATTTCGAGGCTTTCCAAGCCGCACTTGCATCCCACAATGGCACAAGAGATGCCGAGGGCGAGCCTACATACATGAACAGTCTCATGAATAGCATGAGCCTCGTTCTAGACGAGTTTTATCAACATCTTAAGGTGCATTACCAAGATCCAGTATGCTCGAAACCTCTGACATTGTCACTTCAGGCTGTTGGCGTATCAAGCGTGACAGGAGCCGGGATTGACGAGTTCTTCACTGCTGTGGAGGCGTCCAGAGAAGAATACGAGACGTAAGATATACGTTTCCTTGAGTATTATTCCAGCTCATCGTCTTGCCATGCAGTCTGTACCTCCCAGATCTCGAACGTGCTCGCGCTGTCCGAGAAAAGACTCTACAGGATGCCCGAGCAGACGTAAAAGCGGACTCCATGGATCGCCTGATGAAAGACCTTGCCATCGACCGTGCCAATAACCCCGATGCTGCCCTCCTAGACAAGTGGGAACAGGAGGAAGACGAAGACGAGATAGGGGCAGATGGAGAGCTGGATGTGGATATTCGCGATCCCAGTAAGTTTACGTCTTGCTCTCCCCGCGCGGCGCCTCATATTGATAATTTGTTATATCAGCCGAGGAGCGATGGCCAGGGCAATATGTTGACATAACGCGTGCTCGACGGCATGAGGACGAAAGTATCAATTGGCCCAGACCTGGCTGATCGCTACGGCACCGGCCGAAAGTATGCAAGATGCTGAATCTTAATGTCTAAATTGTCTGACTGCTCTCATTCCCCAGTTGCTTCCTTCTAAATTCGCTTCAGCTATCGTCCATGCTTTCCCGCTGAAAAGACTGGGCAGTTTATGACAGGCTAAGGTCGCCAATTATGAGACTCCAGAATTATCAGCCATTCTTGTACACCATCTAAAAAGCTTCATGGGTCGCAGTTGTGTAATCCTATAAATTCAAACGAATATCAGACCTGGCATGCATGATATTAGGTACAACATGTTACACGAGCGTTTTAGAATCATTGGCAATTTATCGGTAATGCATGACTGTGATTGATCTGGCCAGGGTCGCATTGGGCAGTGAGGTGCATATGCTAATCGGTGGCGAACTCTGCTAGAAAGCAATGGGGCTTTTTTCGTAGCTGTGCAACACACAAGCTGTATATGAAATTGACCCTGCATACCTGCTAGATCCGAGCATTTCCTCTTGACGTAGATATAAAACCGCATGCTGTCGTGACCAGCTGCACATATACAAACAAATGGACTCACTACTTAGTACTGGGCCGCGGCTAAACATCTACGCGCTGCCGCGCGTTGAATCCATGGCACGCTCCGACTTTGTGAGGCCGTGAAGGAGATTCCCAAGTTCCGACTTCATACTCTCGGAGATGCCCATGGAAGCTCTTTACTACGAAGTATTGCCGCAAGCTCCATCAGACGGAGAGATGAGACTGCCGACAACAGTTGGAATATGGGCGTTTCGTGCCAGTGTTGCAATTTAGCGGGCGAGGGCCTGCGAAGGCACGTCTCGTGTAATGTTTGACGGAGCTGATGACTCCGATTGTGAAGTTTCGTGATACTCCATATGATCCAACTGTAGCGCCTGTCACTGGGACGCCACTGGCGACAGACTGTACCAAGCTATACCGTGGCGCAGATAGACTCGAGCTAGTCTCCGTCGGTGCTTTCGGGCGGGAGAGAAATGGAGAAAGGAGGATTTGTGATAGATTATAGTTACAGATCGTAATACACTCACGCAGTTGTGGATATCCTCTATAACAGGTGGTTGCGGGACTATGGCGCAGATGCGACATGTATAGCACAAAGTTGTAAAATTCTTGACACCCCCTGAAACCATCTAAACTGCCTTGTGAGAGATGATGCCTATATCAGTTTTTAATCCGTCCCCCACCATTGCTGCGACGTGCTGGGTAAGCCGTCAGTCACATGTAAGGCAACGGTCGAACATGGCGGTAATCTCCATGAGTATCGCGAAAGAGATGTAGGGGCGATGCCAACTTTGAACCCGTTGTTCGACTCACTTTAGCAAGGTCAAAGGGATTGTCGTGGTCGGTCCGAGGTGCAATTAATAGTAGATTGTGAGCTAAATGATTGCTCGGGTCTGCAATCCATCAGTCACCCCTGGTAGTAGTGGTGCCACGGTAGTAATCCGGTATTGACTGCAAAGATCTCCGAGCGCTCGAATTCGTTGGTGTCCAAACAATAGCCCATGGTCAAGTAGGGCGCGTCTGCCATCCCTGTGGCAAGCAGAATCGAAATGAACTCGAGAGCCATTGTTGAAAGGCCGCGGATGTGGTCGCGTGGATACAACTGCCGATAATACCACGGTGAAACCTGCTGGGTATTCCATTCTACGGGTCCACTGGCAACCACCACAAGCTCGGACAATCTCGCCCATCTCACCTTCCAGCGCTGACAGTTCGTACCCTAGACGTTGAAGTAGAGAGGCAAGATATCACCAGACATTTCGGTGTCTCAGATTTGACCGGTTACGTGATAAACATCATAATTCCACATCCATACAACGATACAAGATCGCGCCCTCCTCACTTTTTTCTTGCACTTTTCGCGCTCTTAATCTTTCAAGAACACTGTTTGCACATCGTGAACCCTGCATACACCACTTTCCTGTGACCTTCTCTTCTTTTGACAGCCTTTAGAAACCATGGAACGGTTAGTCATTTATGCAATACTACGCGACGAGTAGCTCAATGTCATGGTTGTTTTCTTTAGTTATGCCAAGATCGAGAAAGTTGGTGCGTGATTGATTCAAATATGAACATTTGTATATGGGTGTGGAACTTACTGGCGGCTATCATTTAAGGCGAGGGTGCGTGTCTCATATATCTGCTCCCACAATCCATTGTCATGACACTTTTCTTTCTTTCCTCTAATCTTTAGGAACCTATGGTGTCGTCTACAAAGCACGCGATACCCAAAACAATTCTATTGTTGCTCTCAAGAAAATCCGTTTGGAGGCTGAAGACGAGGGGGTGCCAAGTACTGCCATTCGCGAGATCAGTCTGTTGAAAGAGCTGAAGGATGACAATATCGTCAAGTGCGTACTTGCATTTTCACTTGAGACCTGTATTTGACCTGCCATCCGTGCGCAAGGCTCCTTGACATTGTTCATGCCGACCAAAAACTGTACTTGGTCTTCGAGTTCCTAGACGTCGATCTGAAAAGGTACATGGAACAAGCTGTTCAAGGAACTGGACCACCTCTTTCACTCGATATTACTAAGGTATGTCTTGAATGTCATTGTTTTTCTCGGCGGCTCCATGTCCCCACACACTCCACCAAATAAGCGTGTCTTGCGCGTGATCATACGTCATTGTGTCGCGCCGGTTCCTCGCGCCTTCGACCAGACAACCGTTCATGATCTTCACCAGCTTAAATGATCCATATGGGATCATCTTGATTGCACATTGTCGCGTTATTGGTTATAATTGACCAATTAATTGAGTGGCCAATGTCTAATCGCGTCGGGGTCACGTGGTTGGGCGCGCCGCACCCGCAGCCTCCACAGTTTATCTTTTTCTCTTCTTTGTTGATTCATCTCACTCCCCAGGCGTACAAACGAACTGACGTATTTGATCACAGAAATTCACTCATCAGCTTACCTCAGGCCTGCTCTACTGCCATTCGCATCGCATTCTCCACCGTGATTTAAAGCCTCAGAATCTGCTCATCGACAAGCGGAATAACCTCAAGCTCGCCGATTTCGGTTTAGCCCGTGCCTTCGGTATTCCTATGAGGACTTATACCCACGAGGTCTATACTCATGGCCTTCGTCTGCTTATAAATATTGATTATGAGCTGTAGGTCGTCACTCTTTGGTATCGTGCTCCCGAAGTTCTTCTAGGCTCTCGGCATTACTCGACAGCAATAGACATGTGGTCTGTAGGCTGTATCTTTGCGGAAATGGTGTGCAAGGGTCAGCCCCTGTTCCCTGGCGATTCCGAGATAGACCAAATCTTCAAAATCTTCAGGTTAGCGTTTTAGGCACTCCAGTCTAATTTTCGGAACCGATTGCTGATCTTGGTCGTTCATTCCCGTGCGTAGAATTTTGGGAACACCGAGTGAAGAGAACTGGCCTGGTGTGCGTCAGCTTCCTGACTATAAACCCACGTTCCCACAGTGGTCACAACAAGATTTGGCCAGCATCGTGCCGCAGCTCGATGAGGCGGGCATTGATATTCTCACTGTGGGTCGTGATATCAACTTTGTTTGACGTGCCTTACCTGTCCCATGATAGGTTCTCCTGACCTACGATACTGCGAAGCGCATCTCAGGTAATTAATCTTCGCGGGATTGTCTTGACCCCCCATTGACGTGCCATTTATTTTCATTTTCAAACCAGCTAAACGCGCTCTCGTTCACCCCTATTTCTCCGACTACAAGGCGTGAGGTCATTGGCAGCCTCCCTCACCGGGTGCCGCAGCCATCATTGCTCCCGGTTCACTCTTGCCACATTGCCGCATCTGCTGGCATGATCATCCTGCATCCAATAATCCTTCGCATGCTTATCGCCTTCAAGTTTATCATACACACACCTCATACCGCATATATGCCCATCCGCTCCTGTTTCTGGGCACTTTTTTGCAATCATATCTTATCAAGCTGTCTCTCGGAGACAATCACAATATACTCGTTGGGTGCCTTTCTTCATAGTGGTGGCGCTTTGATTACAAGGGTGCTTCTCCCTTCAAAACCCACTTGGGCGGTGAGGCCCTCGCAAGTTTTTCTGTTCGCCGCGCTTGTCAAGTTCCGCAGACGCATGACCTTGAACTGAATGTGATCTACCAATGAATGCCACCATCAGAAGGGCACTATGCACCGGTTTAGACCTGTGTTTCTCAAGCACACGTACGACGATCTAAAGCATGACGTCCCGAAGAGATCTCCCCGGATTCTCTGAGTTCTCAAGCCACCTTTCCACCGTCGCCCGCTCCAGTTGTTGATCCGCAGCTCAGTCATTGCTGTAAAACTTGCAGCACATGGTTCTTGACAAGACCCTTTCCAGGTACTAGGGAGCTGAGACAGCGGCGGGGAATTAGCGTACTAAGACATGATCGAGACCGCTGTGATATGAACCTCGGACCGACACACCTAATGCCACCGCAACATGTTCAACATGAACCACTGCCACCACTGGCCCAGACGCGCTCAACTTGGCTCAACTGCTCGAACTGGCCAGCCCTTGTCAACGTTGAAACGCGAACAAGATGCCCTGTGACATGCTTCATCTTCATTTCACTGCTGCAGGGCCGCACAAAATGTTAGATCAAGGTTCGTCTGAAGTATAAAGCGTGCAAAACCCGGGGTACTTCCAACCCTCCCGTCTGTTTCTTGCCTCTAGTGTCTACAAATATACGTGTCAAAGCGTCTCTTCTTCCCGATCAGGATTCAAGTCATGTCACGGTGCCATGCTTGTAGCAACAATTATGCATAGTGATATAGGGCTTAGAGTCTGGAGGCCATCTGCAGATATGAATTTGTATGTGAAGTTTTCCGTGTCCCGTTGAGATGATGACCTGCGATTGAAGTGCTTGATCTCATTGATTGGGCGATTTCGTGTATACGAGATACTGCAATCTCAAATTTAAGCCTCGTGGCTCGCGAACGGGATCGACCTGGGTAAATTTCGTGGGAAGCGTCCGGCTCGCCGCTACGCCTCCCAAGCGTTTCTTCCTTCTGAATTATGCTTCCACGTGTCCTCTCATCTCACCCCCTGAATACAGCACTCGTAAATCAGGAATTATAAATAAGGAATATTCCACACGCACCCTATCTTCTGTCTTTTGATCTCCCGCGCTCACACCCAACCTTTTCGTCAGTGCCATACGTCCTCCCCCATACCTTGCTCTTCAACGCTATGCGCTTTGTTTCAGTGGCAGAGCTTGGGCTTGGTGATTCTACCCGTCTCGTATTCTCTCATTCGCATCTGCATTTGTGCGGATCATTGCCGCAAAGAGGTCTTTTGCGCGGTGCCCATCTCGTCAGTGAACCCTCAAGCTTCAGCTAATCTTCGCCTTCTGACTATAATTACAGCTTCTAGCAAACAAGGCAACAGTAACTCCCTTTCTGCCGGATATACAAGTTACCAACGTGGGCACCAGGCAGTCTGGAGACAGGGCGTCCGAGGTATGGAGTAAGTCGCGTTGTGCATTGAATAACAGAGTGTATTTCCCAATGGAAACACCCGCTGTAAGTCGCGTATATCGCTTAATGTTGATTATCTTTGTCTGATCTTTGGTGCCAAGTTGGGCCCAGAGTTGGTCGCCATATGTCAACACATGCCACCCCACCCCAACATCTGTCCTTTCGACGAGGTTTCTGTGATGGATGGAAAGACCTTTGCTGTCCGCAAGTTCTTCCGCAATGGATCCATCGACGCTTACAACCAGATTCATCAACTTGAAGACGCTGATAAGTTGGAACAGGCATGATTGATCTTCCATCATCACAACAGCTTGCTCATCCAAGACATTGTCAGAGTATTCAAATCGCAGAAGCTCTCTTGCACTTACATGAGAGTCACATCACTCATGGAAATCTTTACCCGGTGAGGCCAAACATTGATAGCTCGAACGATCGCTAACCATATTTAAATAGCCCAACGTGCTAATCACTGACGACGGAGAACCTTGTCTCACCGACGTTGGCCTATATGAAATGTACTTGCGCACCAAAGACTATATACCACTCCCTCCATCCTGGGTATTCAAATCCCCACAGGCCCTTGAGGAGCCTACTGATATCACCATGGCGGGGGATGTCTATTCTTATGCTTGTATGGTTTATATGGTCAGCAGCTGCAGCTCGTTGTGCTCTGCTGTTATTCTTATGGAACAAATCACTAGATATTCACCAAACGATCTCCTTTTCAATCATCGAACTCGCGCGTGGGGGTTGTCCGAATCGTCAGGGGCGGGCACCGCTCCATTATGCAACCTCTGGAAATATCGGTCGGTCTGTGGTCTTTGATGCTTGACTGCTGGTCAAAGTCTCCACAGGATCGACCCATCATGGATGATGTTTTGGCGAGGCTTTATGCACTCCGCCGGGTTAGTAACCTAAGCCTTTGTGAGCAGGCTATTGCCAACTTACTGACTCGTTCGTACTCTTCTTCTCAGACTGCTCGTCACGAAGCATCACCTTGAGGTGTGTTATTCAAGGTAACACATACACCTTGCTTGATATCATCCGGCGCCGACGCGTCGTTTCATGGCCAATTTTTGCTGCTACCCCTTGAACCTGTCTCAAATCCGGCTATCTTAGTAACGTTTCCGGCTCTGGTCTCCCTCTTTGCGCTGTGACAACAGTTTTGACCTGACTCTATGTTGACTGTCGCTTGGTCGGCTACGGTTTTATTGGAAGGGAGGCATTGGATTGCTTGGGCCCTCGCTGTCGAGGTCCTCCTCCTGAATCCCAACCGTACTTGCGGTGTTACTGTAGTATAACACGTACAGTGCTATCGAATTGCTCATGATTATGCATACTTAATCGTTCATGAATTATCTGGAATATATTTATGATCGCTCACTGGCATCTCGCAGTTTCGAGACCTTTTCTCACCGGTGGCGCTCAAGCTGTCCAGTGTAGACGCAGTTATGTGCCGGTAATGGGACAGAAGAGAATATATATCGATGATTTAAATATCGAAGATCTGAATGAAACTATTTTACCTTTTGTGACGACGCTAGAACTCTGGTTGAAGCCTGAGCTCAGCCACTAGAGATACGAACTGCCAAGCGGGACCGTCGGACTCATTAGGAAGCAGCGGTTCCCAATTGAATCCGCACAGGTCTCTTGCTGTGCGTCGATAGCTCATTTAGCCCTTGCCCTCTGCCCTCATCGAGGTCTCTTTTCTAACCAAAATTTCGCCCAAGCTTCGCTGAACCCACTAAGATACCGCGGCGATGATCGAAGACGAGATTCAGTATCTGGGGACGAAGATGACGCCCAGCACCCTTGTGGGTCGCTCCTTCGCCCCCTCGACCCCAGTCACAGGTAAGGCTCGCATGCCTCGGAGATCGATCTTCAGGCATCGAGATGAACAAACACCACTAGGGGTTGTCCTACACGTCGAAGGCCATGGGATGCAACCACCCTCCGAAATGAGATTTCTGAGGAACCTAACTCGCTCTG
Organism: Athelia sp. TMB; assembly: GCA_014898675.1. Taxonomy (NCBI): domain Eukaryota; kingdom Fungi; phylum Basidiomycota; class Agaricomycetes; order Atheliales; family Atheliaceae; genus Athelia; species Athelia sp. TMB. Next base: position 106,986 of record JACXVL010000030.1, read on the forward strand.
TCACCATTGGTCGCAAGTCTACCTCTGATCATAGATCCGCCCCGGGAGAGCCATCTATTGCAGGATTTGCATGCCAGGTAGTTAGTGGGAAGCATGCAAAGCTGGCATTCTCAGACACTGGCCTTGTGAGTTCCACGCTAGCACCGCATTCGATCCATGTCTCACTTGCTTATCATGATCACAGGTGTATATCATCGATCTTGGCTCACGCCATGGAACACACATTCGACGCCCCGGAGAGACTGTGGCGAAGACTTTGGATCCAGAAGCCCCTACTGTGCTCAATTCCGGCGATTACATCACATTTGGCAAGACCGTTGGGAAAGGCTCGCAACTTGTACCACCTGTCACAGCCCGAGTCCAATTCCTCTACAACCCTGAACCTGAAATATATGAGGTTCCTTCGACATCCCCAAGCCCCTTTGCAGACATCTCTCACGAGCCTTCTCGGTCCCGCAAGCTCTCGGGCCGTTACGGGCTATATGCGCCGTCTTCCTTTTCCTCGCCTGAACACTCGTCCGATGAAGACTCATCATCCTCCAAGTACGATCATGACTCTGACATAGAGGAAATAACAGCACCTGAAGCCCAACACCCCCCATTCTCATCTGCTATTCCCGCCTTAAGGGCCTTAACCTCGCAGTTCCGCGCCTCGCCATACGAGCTTGCTCCCATGCGCTCATCGGCAACAGACAGCGTGCATGCACACATTCCTTCCAGATCTCACTCGCCGATGGATCTCTCGAGCCCCACGCCGTCACCGGTGGGTGCATATCCTTTGGATCTCGAGCCAGAGTACGCGGCGGGTAACGATCGCGAACCAAGTGAGAATCGTTCATCAGAGGCCGGCAGCGATAGTGACGCTGAGAACGAAGAAAGAGAGGCTGAGAACGAAGGAAGTGAAGCTGAGAACGAGGCTAGCGATGCCGAGAACGAAGAAGGGGAGGTGTTGGAAGTGCGGCTTGAACAGAGTCCCGAGTCAGCCGAACCTCTGTTCTCCAATGTTGTAACACCATCCCCGCTATCTCGCGCAGCATCTGCGAACCTTGATGAGGATCTGGGCCGTCCCTCCCTTATGGACGCCGCTCCAGTTGCTCAGTCTCGCAGCCCATCTCCTCCCTCCGAGTTCGATTTCCAGGGCCAAGTCAAGGCGAAGGACGCGACTCCAGCCAACATCGGCGATATCATTCGGACAAGTGATGACATTTCAGCGAAGATCAACGACAGCATCGAACGAATCACTGTGGGTGACGTCTTATTTTCTTTCCCTTACGGCGCTGAAGTACGTCTTCTTCAGCGCGAGCTCCGGGAAGCGGCAGCTACCAACGATAAATGGAATGCTGACAACGCTTCTTCACTCAATGCCGCTCTGGGCGGGTTGCCGGCACCGACAGACGTTCGAGAATGGGCCGCATCCGTCTTGGATAAGGCCTCCGCCGCGATTCCACCTGAATCGCCATCAGTCCGTTACGAGGAGCCTGTTCTAGATGCCAGCGTTCCCATTTCCCAGAACAAGTCGTTGCCGGTACGAGATGAGGCCGCCGAGACTCTGGCAGAAGTGAAAGCCAGCGTCGCCGCGATGACTAGTTTGGTCTCAGGTATGTTCATGTATTTTGGGTGGACGCTCACGATTATCTAACCCCATCATGTGCAGAATTGAAGGCTTTCCATGAGAATATGGAGAAGCAGATGACTGACAAACTCGCGAGCATTGAGTCTGCACGGGCTGAGCTTATCGCTGCCACCATTGAGGCTGAGGTATGTTTCATATTCATGCCATCTTGGACAAATACTGATCCTCCATCTTTAGGCTTCGAACCAACTGAAGCGAAAGCACTCCGAAATGGAATCCGTTGACCCTGCGGCGATGGACGTTTGCGAATCTGCGCCCGTATCTGCCGTAGAGGCCCGTCCGATCAAGAGGTTGAGGCGCATCGCATCGACCGTGATGCACACAACAACGGTGGCCGCCGTGGGCGCTGTTGCCACCTGGGCCGCACTGGCCTTCAGCTAGATGCGCTCGCCGCTGTGTACTTTTTTCTCTGAACACTGATATTTATGTGAAAGCCTACAAGCTATGTACTGCCAAGTGTAAAACGCGGTGTTCTGCCGGTGTATCTATCAGGGATCTGTGTACGAACTCTTCATGTATAAAACCAATGCAATTATTTTACCTATCATTGCGCTCTAACTGACTGCTCGGAAGAAGTTGGCCGAGATCTAGCATCGATCTGAGGTTGCGAAACGTGTCCCATCAGAGCAACCTCAGCTTACAGGCGAGCTTTGCAGCGAGGTGTCATGAAAATAGAATAAAGATACAATACAGCAATTATACATCCTGGAAATTAACTCTATGCGTGATATTCATCCTTTGGCAAGGGGGCTGCCGCCATATCTGGACTTTAGGTCCCTGGTCAATGCGCGAAGCATAGCGACTGTAACAGTGGGTGTTTCTGACTCTGGCGGCGCGGTAGAGGCGGAGACGCTGGGTGACGGTGATTTGCGCGAGTCGCATGGGGTATCGGAAGTTTGGCTTCTATCATCATCTGAGGTCGAGTTCGTAACGGAAAGTCGTCTCCGTTTGGATGGGGTAGAGAATCTGTTTCACGATTTTAGATTGATAACACTTTCGCTCGAGGCTAGTGCTCACCTGCTGAGTTCGGATTCTCCAATGGATGAACGCCGCTTTGGTGAACGATGCGAATGAAGAGCGAAGATTCGCGCAAGCAGTCCTGCGTGCGATGTTGTCGCTTTCGTTAGGGCTTGAGAAGCAGTCGCGAGATCGGTTTTCTTGATATAAAAAATCCTTTTGGGATCACTAGCGATTTGGTTTCCAGAAATGTGCTCAGCCAGATCATAAAGATGCTCAAGGAATTGAACATAGGGGAATTCTGGATATCGTCATTAGTGGCTACCCCCTCACGGATAATGGAGCAGTTACCTCGAGACATAGTTCTTTGAGATTGTAGTTCTCTTAGCATATTGCTTCTGATGTCTCGGAATGACTGGTTGTCCATCCATTCTAGCGCAACATCATACATGTCGCTGAGCTTTTCATTAGTATAATGTTGATATTACGCCAAAAGAACTTACTCAGAAGTCGAAGGCTGCCCAGAGGAAAAGGGAGGTAAGATCATGGGTGCATCCAATCCGACGAGCTGCAGTGCAATTTTTGCCATGTCGTTGATCAGATTCACTGCTTTTTCAACTACTTGACTATAAAGCCACCAATCGACTGGGCAATGTGATCAATACCGGGCCCTTGACAAATACGAAAAGCTTACGATCTCCGCTCATCGAGCATGCACTCAACCACTCATCAGAAAGATCATGCCACTGATGCGCAAATCTCTTGAAAATACCTGCTAGAAAGATTAACACTGACTTGTCAAACGGCAATTTCAGTCATACCTGAGAAGGATAGCGCCTCAACTAACCTGCCTTCTACATCCAGAGGTAGAGCTTGCAGGCCATCCTTTAATTTTCTGTCCAGGTCTGATGTCTCGGAAGTCATTGAGAAATCTTGGAAACCGGCAAGCAGGCCGTCTTTGACAAGTTTTTCTGCCATGTGGTCGAAATCCGAAGCGGTCTCTGCATGAGCCGTATCGATCCAAGTAATGGTGAGCAAGCCAGGAACGTAATGACGGCTGTCAGGAAATGCAGCGACAACGTCGCGAAGTCGAGCGCAGTCGTCCAGCACGCGGTATTTTCTACATGAGACTGAATGAGTGGATGTCAATCAAGCCAGGGGAGATAAAGACCTTTCAATCTCGTCCGTAATTGCCTCCAATGGCGTGCGCTCGAACACTATCACACCAGGCGAAGTCTCAGATTGTTCTGCTGGCTCCAGCCCCATGGCGAATATACTCTCTCCCAGCCATTTCCCAGAGTTAGGGACGTCGAATTTCTTTTCTAACCAGATTGCAGTAGCGTCCATTTCCGGATTCATAGATAGCCATATCTGCCAGCCGATGGGTGGGGGTGTCCTCATTTCCTTCACATGTCGCTGCATCTCTTGGATGAAGGACCCTTGCGCCCAGCGTCGTTCATGCTCTTCTTGATTCTATCATGGATTTAGTATTGGGTAGTTGGATTTGACGGCGGATACTCACAGATTTGAAGCGCAGTGCCAACTCCTCATCTGTGTGTGGCTTCTTGTACTCACTAGAAACACGTTTTCGTGCCCGTTTTCTTTGCGACGAGTCTAATGCCACTCCCGATACGAGCCTGCGCTTCCGTTCTGACGGACTCTCGGACAATCGTTCTTGTTGGATCTTCTGGCTGTACGCTGCACTTCTCCTACACGCTGCTTCCCATTCGGCTTTCTCCGCCAGTCGGGTACGCCAGCGATCCCAGACCTCCTTGACAAGACGTCCTTTCGCAGCAAAAGTAGTAGCCAAGCCATCATAGTCTATAACTGCCTCAGCTCCCTTGGGTTTCTTAGTCGAAGGCGAATCTAGTCGTAGCGGGCTGGGAATCGGGTCAGCCGCCGAGCCACGTCGGGACAAAGGCGACGCAGTACTCGGACCACCATTTGCGAAGTTCGGGGCCCCATTTCCAAATGTATGCATAAATTTTGATGTGGTGGGGGAGGACAGCGAGATAGGGCTGAGAATCTCGCTGGACGCGGATACTCCTGTTTGCAAGCTGCCCTTCAAGACATTGACGAGCGATTTGCTCTTCGCGGGCGGGCCTCCAATAGGAGAAGGATACGATCCGGCCGGTCCGGTTGTTGTTGGAGTTGATGGCAGGGATATGACTGAGTTGTAGTTGACAGGGGGAGGGTGGGGGAGGGGCGACTGGATCATATCTGGAACAGGGCTCGGCAGTGCTGTACCCGTGTTTATACGAGGTAAGGCTGAAGGTGTTTGAGCAGGCGCAGACGGAGTTGCGAACTGGGATGAGGTCGCCCCAGGACTGGGGTCTGCTCTTACTTGAGGAAGAACAGGCCAAGTTATTGATGAAGTCATCTGGGGCACCGGTTTAGCTGGCGAACGGGAAGATGATATGCTGCCCAGGATTCCAACCACCTTCTCGGTGCTATCTTGGCGCAGGGGAGAAGGAGTGGGTTTGAAGGTTGGTGAAAATGAAGGTGCGCCGGGATTCAGCTTAGGTTCTGATGAGAGTCGAGGTAAAGATGGCTGGGTTGATGGTTTGGGATCTGGAAAGAAAGGGTTGGGAGGCGCGCTCATCGTGGTGGTGGGAGGACCAAACAAGGCGCCGTGGCTAAAGGAAGGAACACTCGTTGAAGCCACAGTATTGCTCGATGTTGGAGATGCAATAGGCCCAGGGGTTGAGGTAGACGGAGTTAGAGAGCTGAATGCATTCCCTGACGTTGAAGATGCAAACGGCGACGGTGTCGTTGCCGAAGCAGCGAATACATTTGAAGGGGAATTAGAGGGAGCACCGAACACGGATTTTGTTTGAGAGCCAAACACAGAAGTGTTGCCGAACGCATTAGGAACCGCCGAAAGATTAGCGAAAGCGCTCTGTGCAAGAGGTTTGCTGGTGGACGCGAACGCGCTGGTTGTCACAGGGGCAGCGCCAAACACTGAATGTGCCGTCGCGGGGGCAGGCGAGCCATTCGTGACAGGAGCAGGAGCGGACCCAAAGTTGCTGTCGAGCCATTGGGTCGCGCTAGGTTGCAAACCCGTAGCCGCGGGTGCAGCACTATGCTCCTCATGCCCATCCTCATGTCTATACTCATAATCTGGTGAGACGCCGTCAATAATGTCCGGAATCGTGAGGTCCCCCTTGATGCTTTCGATGTCCTCGATAGTATCAGGGCCAAATAGCCTCTCCAAGATGCACGCGACCAGATAGATCATGACCACGCTGCCCTGTTCCCTGAGAACCTGCGCGAGCTCGCCAAATATCTGCATGCCCTGGTCGTCCACGACGAGCTTCGAAGCCTTGCTGATCGGCGCACTTTTGGCCTGAACATGCTGCCGGAAGCGCGTTGTGAGCTTGAACACCGGGTTGTCGGTAATGTGCGGCGGGATGTCTTCGTGTCGCTCCTTCTGATCGCGGATGTGAATAAGGCGGTGGTACACACGCATTTCGAGTTCGGTCGGGCTCTCATACCGCCCCCGCTGGTCTTCGTAAAATTCTTTAAGACTTTGCAGCGCTGTGAGCATGTTAGAGTAGTGCATGCACGTCCGGATTTGCGCGAGGCGTACTGTTCATAAGCTGCTGCTCTTCCAGCGCGATCGAAAAGCCCTTCGTGCTGCGCTCGATATGCAGCGCGAGAATATGGAAGCGCGCACAACGGTCGTGGCACTCAATCGCAAGCGCGCCCGTCTCGTGTTGCATCGTGAAGTCGTTACGAACCGCACGGGAACGGTCGCGGATAAAATTGAATGTCGCGGAGAAGCCGCCGCGAGGGAGCAAGTCATGAAAGAGATAGTTCAATGTTTTCTGCGCGGCGCGTGAGGTATTGCCAGATTACTTTGTATATAATTACGCACTTTGAGAACCTTGGGCGGACGTAGGTCGGAGGGTAGCGTCTTGTCCCCCGCTGCGCGCTCGTACATCTTCACTGCGCGGCTGTGGTTGACGCGCTTCGTCCCCGGGATCTTGGGCAGGATCAGCGCAGATTTCCGATTCTTCGATGTAGCACAAAATGGAGCTGAGACGTACCGTTTCCCATTCGAAGAGGTTGTTTTCACGCTCGCGACGGTAGCGCTCGAAGCGCGGGGCCATGTCCATGCAAGTTCCCACCATCGTGATAGCATCCTCTAAGCGCTTCGGCACGAGGGGGTCGTCCATCAGACCCTCTGCTATAGCCTTCTTGCGCTCGGCCTCGCGAGCTTTCACGAGCTGGTAGAGTAGGCATGAAGTGGAATGGTGTATAAGCGACAGGGTTTGCACACCTCTTGATAGAACTTCTCGCGTTCCTCTTGGGTTTCGAGTACGGGCTCGTCAATATCGTCGAGCAGTTCGTCCTCTTCGTCCTCTTCGTCCTCTTCGTCTTCCACTTGGACATCTTCCTCCCCCATCGCCTCGTCCTCTTCATAGAACCTCTCCTCTTCGTGTCCTTGCTCCTCATACATTTCTCCTCCACCATACCCATTTGTTTGAGTGCCGAATATCGAAGGCTGATGGTGCACCACCAGCGAAGTGTTATGGAACCCCCGTCCGCGATCAGTGCCGCGCGCTCGCCCTCCTCTGTCTCCCCTGTGCCCTCCCCTCTCCCATCGATCGCCTCCAGCATGTACCGGAGCCCCTCTCGAGGCACCGGTCGGATTCGCGACCCAAGTTTTGTTTTTGTGCTGTGCTCGTCCGCGTCCATTGACATCAAGGCCACCTCGAACACCTCGACCGCGGCCTCTGCTGAAAGGGGGAGCTACGTCCATTGTGCGTGCACTGGGAGAGAAGACCCAGAGATACACAGCCTGTGTGGATGAGCCGTAGAGACTGTGACTTATAGAGGTCTGTCACAAAGAACTTTGTATTCAAGTCGTTCAAGCTCTCGTGACTTTCCGAGCAATGCCTTCGGACCTTTTGTCTTTGCACTCTTCCTCCAATTCTGAATTCACCCTTCCTTCCTCTTGAATTATTGCCTCTTTCCTTATACTAGCTCGATAGAAAGCCTTCTATTTGCTCGATTTTTTGTCTGAATTTTAAAAGTTTCGAAGGCCACATCACTCCAGTCTCGTGGCTGTGTGAGATCATTCAGGCGCGCGCACGCGACGATCTGGAGCAGGTTGACCGTTGTTGACCTCACATGCGGTAGCCTGGGGCATCTAAACTCACTACAGAGGTCTCTCCCAACTCTCACATCCCAATGTCGGACGATCCCTGCGGTACATGTTGCTCCATCACCATCTTAGCCTGCTGCGAAGTACTGGCGGGAGCCTGTAGGCCCCCGGACGCTCCCCCTAAGGTCTGTCCGAAAAATAGGCTTTTTGAGGGTCCAGAATCGCAGATTTTTGGCCTGAAAAATGTCCCAAAACGGCCATGGTTTGTCCGAATATTGGCTTTTTGAGGGCCGAAGGCTGGCCAAAAAAATTAGCGACGGGAATATTGTTGGAGTAGACCTTTCAACGAGAAGTTTTTATGAACTTCTGTATCTTCTAGGAATGCAGTACGGTGGGGCGCGCCCAGGATAGCGCCAGCGGCGCAAAATTTTGTCTCTTAAGGTCTATGCACGTGACCTCCTTTGTCCGAACATTGGCTTTTTGAGGCTTGACTGGCCAAATTATTGGCTTTTTGAGGGTCATCTGAGAGAAATTTTCGGACAGACCTTAGGGGGAGCGTCCGGGGGCCTGAGCCTGTGTCGATTTCACATCCCTGCGTGCGCCGCCTGCTGTCAATTCTAATTAATTCAAGTTGATGCCCAGATGCTACGTCTACCAGGACACTCTTGCACTGAAAATGTCTGCACCTGCCGATCGAGACGAGGGGATGATAGTCTAGACGAGCGAGCACCACTTATCTCGGATGGAGGGGCGAGAGAACCGGTGCCTCAGCCGCCTATGCAAGTTAAACCATTCCCGCCGTAGCCAGCGTCATTCTTGGTGAGTGCTCGTGTGTTTCGAATGAGCTTAAGTCTAATTTTGTTGTACAGTATCTATTGTATCCATATTTTGTTCGTAGTGGACGGGTAATTGATCGCAACCATCATCAAGGTCATCTCCAACTCGACTTTTCGCTTCATCGACCATTTTCTTGAGCTTTGACATCTCCAACCCATGCTTGTATTGCTGAACGAAGGTGGGACTTAGCAGATGTGAGAATGAGTGCATGACGCATATAGGTCCACAACGCAAAGTAGTTGCTCGACTGTCTCCTCATGAGAACGTAGAGATTTTGTGGCAATCATACGTCCTCCCCTCGAGCTGCCACCTCTGAGTACGATTCTCGTGGTCGATGACCTTCCACTTGCAGGGGCACGTGGTCTGGATATCCCTTCCGGAGTACCTGTTCTCATCCTCATCCAGCATCACTAACATCACTCACTATCTGACCCAATCAAAAAGCAGAAATGGCCAAGAAAGCACCGTACGGCACTTGGAAATCGCCGATCACAGCAGAAGCCATAAACGCCAACGTGAGTCGCGATCATCTTATCTACCCATATCACCTATCCCTGACGCCTTCCGGCCCATAGTCTATCAACTTCGCTGACGTCCTACTCGATCCTGTTACGCGTGTAACTTACCACATCGAGGGCCGATCATCTGGCCAGAATGCCCTTGTGAACACCATCTCGGGGGCGGATGTGGTCGCTGGGGACTGGAATGTGCGCTCGGGCGTGCACGAATACGGGGGTGCACCTGCAATCGTATATGATGGGAACATCTATTTCTCGAACATAAACGATGGGCGGGTGTACCACGTTAGGGAGGGCGGCACACCAGAGGCTGTCACACCTGGTAAGCCCAAGCCTCACACAGGGCCCATACAGCTCGCTGATGTTAGAGCACAGAGAACAAGGCCCACCTCTTCGCCAACTTTGAAGCATCCCCCTCGCACCCTACATTGCTCGTTTCCATTCTTGAGGACCACACGCATGACACGCCCCAGACCGTTATCAACACACTCTGCGTTATCGACACAGCCCAGAAATCCGTCACCCAGTTGAAAGGAATCTCTACAGCCGACTTCTTCGCTGCCCCCACGTTCAGCCCCGACGGCTCCAAGCTCGCATGGCTACAGTGGTACCACCCCGACATGCCCTGGGAGGGCACCGAGCTCTATGTCGCCGACGTCGAGTACGCCGAAGGCTCACTCTCTGTCGCAAACGCGCGCCACATCGCCGGGAAGAAGCTCGACATCAGCGTCGGCTACCCGTCCTGGGCGGACGCCAGCACGCTCGTCTTCATGAGCGACGTCTCCGGCTACGCCAACCCCTGGAAGTACGCGCCCGCCACCCAGACCGCCACGCCCGTCCTCGCCGCGCCGATCGCCGAGGACTTCGCGGGCCCCGCGTGGACGCTCGGCGGCGCGCCGTACGCGCTCGCGGCGGGCGGCGGGCTCTTCTCCGCGTGGCGCGGCGGCGCGAACGTGCTCTACTTCGTGGACTTCCGCGCGCAGCAGGCGCGGGAGGTGTCGCCGTACCCCTTCGCGACGGTGGACGCGCTGCGCGCGCTCGGCGCGGGCGAGTTCGTGTTCGCGGCGACGCGCGCGGACGGGCCGGGCGGCGTCGTGCGCTGCAGCCTCGACGGCGCGGCGGGCGCGGTCGCGCCGACGGCGACGTACACCGTGCTCAAGTCCGCGGGCGGGGAGGGCGGGGCGGCGGCGTTCCCGCCCGGGATCATATCCGTCCCGATCCCGCACACGTTCACCGTCGCGGGCGCGCCGCTGCATGTCGTGCTCTACAAGCCTGTCAATCCCGAGTACGAGGGCTCGAGCGTGGAGGGCGAGAAGCCGCCGTGTATCATCAACGTCCACGGAGGTCGGTCTTTCAAAAGTCATTCTTTTGAGGCATTCCCTTGCTGATGGGTGTCATTGTACCCAGGCCCGACGTCGCTTGCCTCCACCGCATTGAGCTGGGAGCACCAGTACTACACCAGCCGAGGCTGGGCCTGGCTCGACGTCAACTACGGCGGCAGCTCCGGCTACGGCCGCTCATACACGTCCGTCCCCCCATTCTCCGCCCGCTCCATCTAACACCCATCTCCAGCGCCCTCCTCGCGGGGAAATGGGGCGTCAAGGACGTCGCCGACTGCCTGCAAGCCGCCAAATCCCTCTCGGCCGAGGTCGACACCGCGCGCACGGTCATCCGCGGCGGGAGCTCCGGCGGGTACGCGGTGCTCTCCGCGCTGTCCTTCGGGCCCGAGGCGGGCACGTTCTACGCGGCGGGCGCGTCGTACTACGGCATCTCGAACCTGCGCCTGCTCGCGCAGTTCACGCACAAGTTCGAGCTGATGTACATGATCAAGCTGATGGGCGGCACCGTCGACGCGATCCCGGACGTGTACGACAAGGAGCGCAGCCCGATTTGGCACGCGGATGAGATCGTGAAGCCGCTCCTGGTGCGCTCATATGCCAGCCAGCCGCGTTTGATGCTATGCTGACTCGTTAGTGCAGATCTTGCAGGGCTCCGAGGACAAGGTCGTGCCGCCGGAGCAGTCGGAGGCGATCTACAACAGCATCAAGGCGCGCGGCGGCAAGGTGCGGTATCTGCTGTTCGAGGGCGAGGGCCACGGGTTCCGCAAGGCGGAGAACAAGATCAAGGCGCTGGAGGCGGAGATCAGCTGGTACGAGGATGTGCTCGGGTTTTCTGCGTAGTCGTGTACATGGGCAGCTGCTTACTATGAACTCATTGCCGATGTGTTTCACGTGCGCTGATCATGAATGGAGCCGGAACGTCGGGGGCGAGCCACCTCAACACCCCTTGACGCTGCACATGCACGCGGCTGCGGCTTCGCGGCTGCTTGGCCATATCGATACACCAGGCATTTGACAGAAGCGCTCGCTGCTCTGAACTTCATAAGGTCTGAATTATGCGCAGCCATCTAAGACCATCAATGGACACTTCCAGCTATCCGCTTGCAAATCTGCCAACTGCCATGGACTCCTCTTTCCCGCGTGATGATTGCAGCTATCGTCGTCATTTCTGTTCTGACGGCAAGCACTACAACACTCCAGGATGATCGACTCACCCCCAATCTCTCGTAGGCCTATCCATACGGCTGGCTTCTGTCCGTCTGAGAAGCGTGCGGTCGTCTCAAGAGCAGGTGTGACTCCATCCATCGCCCTTTACTTCGTCTCGGCATGCAGTATAGACGCTTGCACTCAGACGAGGAGCTCAGTGCTTGCGTACCTTCAACGCCCACGGCCTCATCCAAATTCGATTTCTACAGAATCAAGAACTGCGCGGTCCCGAGCCTACCCTCCCCGTCCTCCTGTGGCCGCGCGGTCTACCCAACTCAGCGCGCGCCCCGCGCAGCCCAGCAATGGCAATGTCAACTCACCCACCCGCTCGGGTCTGCGGGCAAAGGCCGCACGCAATCCGGGCGGGCACCGCCCGTGCGTGCCATCGGGATCGCCGCTGCCGCAGACCACTTTCTGCCCGGACGACTTTCGAAAGCACACAGTAACCGCGCCAGGGCGCATCCGCTGGGTTGGCTGGTATAGTTAATTTTATGAGAGCCACTGCAATGCGGCGAGCGCCACCGGTGAAATTTCTGTGGTCTCTGCAGCTTGCGCTAAAACACAGTATCGATATACAATACCACAGGAAACCGCAGCCGCTCCAGGGCGCAATTTGGCACCGGCACGCAAGGCAGCCCTGACGAACACAGTCCCCGACCCGATTCCCAGCTATTACGCGCTCACGCCCCCGCCCCCGCCCCCGGGCCGCCGCACGAACCACGCGTCCCCCGCGAACTCCTCGCCGCTCGCCAGGATCTGCACCGCCCCCGCACAGCATAGTCAGCCTCCCCCCCAAACAAAAAACAAGGAAAGGACAGGGTGAGTACGCACCCATGAGGACAGCACGCCCGCGATGAGCGCGGGGTCGGCCGCGTCGAGCCGCTGCGAGACCCAGTACCCCGCCCCCGCGCCGGCGGGGGAGGGGGAGGGGGGGAGGGTGACGGCGAGGAAGCGCCACGCGCGCCCGGTGGTGAGCGCGCCGCGGATGTGCGTTTGTCTGCGCGAGCTGCATTAGGGGGAGAAGGGGGGAGAAGGGGGAAAGGGGGAGAGAAAGGGGGAGGGGGGGCGCACCCGAGCTGCCGCGTACGGGCGACGAGCGCGAGGATGGCGCGCGGGAGGTGCGCGTCGAGGTCGGGGGCGGGGGCGGCGATGGCGAGGAACGCGGGCGTCGCGCGGGCGAGCGAGCGCGGGAAGGCGAGGAGCTCCTCTGCGGAACAACGTGTCCCGGCATGCGCAAGAATTCGGATAGATTGGAGACGCACCTGCGGCGTCCGCGTCTGCGGCGACGACGGCGGTGTACTCGCTGTTGCCGGGCAGTACGACGATCTTCTGCGGGGGCGGCACCGTCGCGGCCGCGCGGAAGAAGAACGCGTCGATGACCGTCCGCGCGGGGGCCGTGTCCTGTGCACGGCGCGTCAGCTGGCATCGCGATGCAGCGGCGGGAAACAGACTGTATGTGCGGTGGTGCGCGCGAGGAACGCGAGATGCGCGACCAAGTGCGCGTGCGACCACAGTTCGTCCACGCCGGCGGTGCGCGCGGTGGCGATTGCGCGTGCGGCGTCGGGGTGCAGGCGCAGGATGCCGCGCCGGACGATGCTGCGGGCGTCCAGCGCGTCCTCGTCGGGGAGCGGCTGGGCGGGATCATCGGTGAAGGAGGGGCGCACCTGCGGGAGCTGGGCGGCGTCGGCGGGCGGCATCGACGCGCGCAGCCGGCGGAGCTGGGCGAGCGCGAGGTCGAGCTCGCGCGCGCTCATGCTGGTTATCTTGCGCGTAGATGGGGGTCGTGGGCGGGAGGGCGTGGGAATGTTAGCGGTCCGGATTTCGGCATGCGCGTCATCGGGCGCGCATCGTTGACGACGTCTGGCCGTAGCGCTCCTCTCCTGCGCGCGCAGTCTACCTTATCTGCACATGCTCTGCTGCTCGTCGCGGCCTTCTGCGCATGCGGTCCTCTCGTCCTTTGGCTTACCCGCTTAAGCTTGTCTCTCGTTCCCAGTCCCACACCACCAGGCCAATTCTGTCAATACGATCTCCAAATTCTGGGCGACAGTCTTTGTTTTTCTAATAGGCAATGCCCTGGAGGGGAAAGTCTGCACTAGAAACGCCAAGACAACGTAACGCGTCGGGAGGGCGGCGCGTTCCCTTTTGCTTTACCCACGTCTCTCTCAGCCACTATGTTGTCCTCGCCGTCACGCTGCCCTCGTGCATCTCGCCCTGCCTCCTCCCCATTCCGACATATTGTCTAGGAACTTCCTCTGGCGTCCCAATGACGCTCTCTGCTTGATTTTGGCCCGCTAGTTACTCTGCAGCACCCCTTCCCTGCTCTGTTTGCATGTTCTGTGCTTGTAAAGCCTGTCCTGGATTGAGGGTAAGCCACGCAGCTCCCCCTCTTGGTACTGATCCTATCCTATCACATTCTTCTTTGTAGGTACATGCATGCGGGCTGGCCCCGCGTGCACATGCATTTCTTGTTGAATTTTGCTGAAAAGACTTGTGGCGGGCAGGCGGGCTTAGTGGACGGGGCGCGCTTGCGAGCGCGCCGTAGAAGCATTGTGCGTGAATTGAAATACGCTAAACACAACTGGCATTGCCCATTGCGTTAAAGTTTCGGGGGCGGAGAAACCCCAACTCTGGCGACTCTGGGCTGCGCCTTGCCTAACCAGGCGCGTCTAGGACACACCGCGTCACCACACGACGCGCCAGCTCGGGCTTGCGCTTGCGCAACCGCTCCTTCCGTCATACCTGACGCACGATAAGACTGCTATAAGAGCGCCAGCCCAGCCTCGTCCCCCTACATACGCAACTTGCATCCTACCTACATAGCATGCCCACCCGCAAGTCCGCGCTCGTCCTCGCGGGCCTCCTCGCCGCCGCGCACGCGTCCTCGCGCTGCTACTACGGCGCGCCGTGCTTCCCCACGCCCGCGGAGCTGCACGCGTTCAACCGCACGGTCGGCGGGCGCCTCGTCGCGGTCCGCCCGCTGCAGGCCGTGTGCTACCGCGGGCCCGCCTTCGATGCTGCGGCGTGCGCGGAGGTGAACGCGCACTACACCGACGACATCTACAGGTGCGCCCCGCCCCGCTCTTCCATTCCTTGCGCCCCGCTCTTTCGATTCCTGCGCTGATCCGCGCCAGGACCGACCACATCGCCGCGTACGAGCTGATCAACTTCGAGCAGTGCGGCACGTCCGACCGGTGCCAGCCCGCCACGCTCGGGATCGGGCTGACCGGGACGTGCGCGCAGGGCGCCGTCCCGCGCTACGGCATCGCCGCGCGCTCCGCCGCGGACATCGTCGCCGCCGTCCAGTTTGCCAAATCGAAGAACCTCAAGGTCGCGATCAAGAACACGGGGCACGACTACACCGGTGGGTAACCGCACCCTCCCGCTTCTTGGGCTGACAGGAGAGCAGGCCGGTCGAGCGCGAAGGATTCCTTCGTCATCTGGACGCACGCGCTCGTCGACACCGCGTACGCCGCCGCGTTCGTGCCCGCCGGGTCCCCCGACGCGGGCGTGCCCGCCATCACGCTCGGCGCGGGCGTGCAGTTCGACCAGGTGTACAGGTTCGCGGACGCGCACGGCGTCGTCGTCGTCGGCAGCGAATCCGGTACGCCTCCCCCCTCCCCCCCCCGCGCTCCCGGGATTGACAAAACATGACACCGCACAGGCCAGGTCGGCACGGTCGGCGGCTGGCTGCAGGGCGGCGGGCACGGCACGCTGACCCCGCGCTACGGGCTCGGCGCGGACAACGTGCTCGAGCTCGAGCTCGTCACCGCCGACGGGCGCCTGCGCACGGTCAGCGCGCACAGCGGCGCGGACCTCTTCTGGGCGCTGCGCGGCGGCGGCGGGGGGACGTGGGGCGTCGTCACGCGCGCGACCTTCCGCGCGTACCCGTCCGAGCCGCTCGCGGGCGTCAGGTGCGTTTGCGTCTATATATGCCCACCGTGGCCCACCCCCCCCCGCTGACCCGCGCTGTATATAGCATCACCGCGACCGGCATCGCGCTCAGCGCGCCGGAGCTGCAGCGCCTGCTCGAGGCGCTCGCTCGAGCGGCGCCCGCGCTCGCGGACATCCGCTTCGGCGGCGTGATCGTCGCGGGGCGCACGCTCTTCGAGCTCAGCGGCGCCGCGCCCGCCGCCGCCGCGCCGCGCCTGCAGGCCGCGCTCGCGCCCCTCGCCGCCGCGCTGGCGAACGGCAGCATCACCGCGAACCACACCCTCATCCGCTCGGGCGTCCTGGTCCCGCGCTACGCGACCTGGCCGAGCTTCCTCGCCTTTTACGAGAAGTTCTACGCGGCGCCGACGCAGCCCGTCGGCGTCGGCGTGCGCGTCGCGTCGCGCCTCATCCCGCGCACGCACTTCGCCTCCCCAGCAAACATCCGCGCGCTGGCCGCCGCGCTCCTCGCGGCCGCAGCGGCGACGGGGCAGCCGGTGCAGATCCTCGCGGCGGCGCCCGTGGGCGTGCCGGATACCGCAAGAGAGACGAGCGTGACGCCCGCGTGGCGCGGCGCGCTGTGGCACGCGATGGTGTTCGGCGTGTGGGCGCGCGGCGCGGGCGCGGGGGTGCAGCGCGCGGCGGCGGCGGGCGTGGACCGCGCGACCGCGGTGCTCGCCGCGCTCGCGCCCGAGTCGGGCACGTACCAGAACGAGGTCCGTCGGTTGTGGTTATGGCGTCGTCTGCGGTTCGTTGCACGCTCATGACTGATGTTGTTTGCAGGCGAACGTGGACGAGCCGGACTGGGAGCGGACGTTTTGGGGGGACAACGTGCAGCGGCTGAAGGCGGTGAAGCGGAAGTACGACCCGGACAACTTCTTTGCGGTGTGGCACGGCGTGGGCTGGGAGGGGCGCCGCGATGCGGACTTTGTGTGCTACGACAAGTATGACTAGGACGCGTTCTCGCCTCATGGACTGCTTCTCATCCTCTAGCTAGTTTTTCTCCGTCTTTCCCTTGCCGCTGACATTGTGTTTGTGCTTTGATTCTCATATACTCGATAAATCCACTTTTTTGATTTCGAAAAATGCGCCACAAAGCGTTTTGTCGTATTCCAGTACGTTATAGCTTCTGCACCTTCCCGATTTCATGTCGATTTCAACATTCTCAGCACTTGGCGATCGAATGCTTGGTGGCAAATAAATATTTCACTCTATATACCTGGTGCATATCTCATTAAGCGGGCAGCACTGCTAAGTGCCACGCGACCGGAAGTGAGGGCCGAGGCAAAACCCGAAGAAACACCAGCACGCACAAGTATGCTGATTGATGAGCTTTGATACCCCAATTCTAGTGCTGTGGGAGCTCGCGACGCGTCGCAGCGACGTTTGAGACAGCCTGATGCGTTTGTGTGGCGGGCGCGACAAGTGACTCGTGAGGACAAGTGCCTGCGGTTTGTGCTTGTCCAAGCGGGGCGCCAGCTTGCCAATCTCCTTTTGCTCCCCTTTCCGTATACTCATGTGCACGCCCGCTTACTTCCGCCCAGCTTTATCTGGCGTCTGGTACGTAGCCTGAGGGATATCCTGTCATACATGTCATGTTTAACGGGCGCTTCAAGCGCCAATCTTGTATTCATCATATCAATCCTGGGCCAGCGGTTCCTGATTTCGTCCTCTCGTCATCCGGCTTACCCTGCGCTTGTCTCTCGTCCCTCAGTTCCACATCATCCAGGCCGATTCCTTACTAGGATCTTCGAATTCCGTGTCGAGTCTAGGCAGAAAATGCCGCGCCTTTAATTGGCTAAACCTCGGAGCAACTCGGACTCTAGGGACCCACCGCATCACCACCACAACGAGCGCTCACGCTTGGCCGGGCTTGCGCAACCGCTAGGTCATAATCGACGCGCTAGTATAAGAGCAGCCAGACAATGGCCGCAGTCCCAGTACGCAACTTGGATCCAACAGCCTAGAATGCCCAATCGCAAGTCTACTCTCGTCGTCGCTGGTCTCCTGACCGCCGCGAACGCGTCCTCGCGATGCTACTACGGCCAGCCGTGCTTCCCCACCGCGGCCGAGCTGCAGGCGTTTAACAGCACAATCGGCGGGCGCCTTGTCGCCATCCTGCCGCTGCAGGCCGTGTGCTACGTCGGGCCCAACTTTGATGCTGCGGCGTGCGGGGAGGTGAACGCCAACTACAGCAACGACATCTACAGGTGCGCGCCCGCTCTTTCCTGGGATGCCGCGTGAGCGCCGCTAATCGCGCGCGCAGGGGTGACCACATCGCCGCGTACGAGCAAATCAACTTTGAGGAATGCGGCACGTCCGACTGGTGCCAGCCCGCCACGCTCGGCATCGGGCTCGTGGGCACATGCGGGCAGGGCGCCGTCCCGCGCTACGGCGTCGCCGCGCAGTCCGCCGCGGACATCGTCGCCGCCGTCGGATTCGCCAAATCGAAGAATCTCAAGGTTGCGGTCAAGAACACCGGCCATGACTACATCGGTGTGTAAACCGCACTTTCCCGCTTCTTGGGCTGACACAGGAGAGCAGGCAGGTCAAGCGCGAAGGATTCCTTCGTCATCTGGACTCATGCCCTCGTTGACACCGCATATTCCGCCGCGTTCGTGCCAGCTGGGTCGCCAGGAGCAGGGGTAAAAGCTATCACGCTGGGAGCTGGCGTCCAGTTTGACCAGGTGTACAAGTTCGCGGACGCGAACGGCGTTGTTATGGTCGGCGGAGACTCAGGTGTGCTCCCTACGTACGGCTCCCATGGTTTCCGGAACGCTCAAACAGGAATACAGGCCAAGTTGGCACGGTGGGCGGCTGGTTGCAGGGCGGCGGGCACGGCACGCTGACCCCGCGCTACGGGCTCGGCGTGGACAACGTGCTCGAGATTGAGCTCGTCACTGCCGACGGCCAGCTGCGCACCGTCAGCGAGTACAGCAGCCCGGACCTGTTCTGGGCGCTGCGCGGCGGGGGCGGCGGCACTTGGGGCGTCGTCACGCAAGCTACGTTCAAGGCGTACCCGTCCGAGCAGCTGGCGGGCGTGAGGTGCGTCCACTCACCGCGTATACGGCCGAGCGCAGCTGACCGCCACAAAGCATTGTTGCAGAAGGCATATCGGTAGGCAAGCCGGAAATGCAGCTCCTGCTCGAGGCGCTCGCGCGCGTCGCGCCCGCCCTCGCGGACATCCACTTCGGCGGCGTGATCATCGCGGGCAGCACCGGCTTCGAGTTCGTCGGCGCCGCGCCCATCGCCAACGCCACCCTGCTCCAGACCGCGCTCGCCCCACTCGCGGGTGCGCTCGCCAACGGCAGCATCTTCGCGAACGAGACGCTCATCCAGTCCGGAATCTTCGTGCCGACATACACGACGTGGCCGAGCTTCCTCGCGTTCTACGAGAAGTTCTACGCGCCGCCCGGCGAGCCCGTCGGCATCGGCGCGCGCATCACGTCGCGCCTCGTCCCGCGCGCGCAGTTTGTCGGGGAGGAGAACATCAGTGCGCTAGCGACCGCGATCATCGATGCGGCGGCCGCGACGGGTCAGTCGCAAGCGGTGCAGATCCTCGTGGGGACGCCGGTGAATGTGCCAGACACTGGGCGAACGACGAGCGTGACTCCTGCGTGGCGCTCGTCCCTGTGGCACGCGATCGTCATCGGCGCGTGGGCGCCCGGCGCGAGCGGGGCGGTCCAGAAGGCGGTGGCGGCGGGGGTCAACCGCGCAAACGAGATCCTTGTTGCGCTCGCCCCCAATTCTGGCGCATACCAAAACGAGGTCGGTGGCGCTCCGTCTGCGGCTCATTGCAGCACTCATGTCTTTCTTCACACAGGCGAACGTCGACGAGCCGAACCACGAGCAGACATTTTGGGGCGACAACATACATCGTCTGAATACCGTCAAGCGGAAGTACGACCCCGACAACTTCTTTGCGGTGTGGCATGGTGTGGGCTGGGAGGGGCCGGGTGATCCGGACTTTGTTTGCTACGATAAGTATAACTAGAACATGGTTTTTATAATAGAACAGAGAGCGTGATGCTCATTGGCAGTGGGTATGCTGCTGGACAGCGAGATGTAAGCAGGTCACGTTATTAGGTGAAGTGGCCGCAAAAGGAAATATGGAAACATTGTGAAGGTGAACGGGCGAGCGCAATATGGGCACGAAGGGATGCGGGTAGGTATTATAAAAGCATATGTCGAACGATGGAGAGGCACTTTTGAAGGGGAATGAAGGATCCAACCGGGTTAGTGGTACAAATGGGGGATGCATAAAGACGTGAAGTGGACGAATACACAGCGGAAGAACGAAAGGCAATAAACACAGCATGGGGAAGGCGCACACCCAACACAAAATTGAATATGAAGATCGAAAAATCGAAGAAGAAAATCTGAAAGACATGTCGGCTGTAGGGCCTGTGATCAGGCGCTCGTTTCGCGCCCGTCGGCAGGACCCTTGTCCTCGAGCTCTGGGGGCGATGGCTGCGCTGCACTGCTGCTCGCGCCAGCTTGTGGTCCGGCATAACCGTAAGACCACGCAGTTCCGCTGTATCCATGATAGGCATGCGATGCCGAATAATAGTATGAAGGATATGACTGCTGCGCCTGTGGTGGCGGCGCTATTTGTTGCGGTTCCGAGGCACTGGGCTGGGCAGGGTAAGCCATAGTGTACTGCGGGGGCTGGGGCTGGGACTGCTGCTGTGGGGGCGACGATGTCTGGGGGGACGGATTTGGCGGGGACACCGACGCTGTGGGCGCAGGATATGACTGGGGGTACATGTGAGGGGGGTATGGGGGTATCTGGTAATATGGCACAGGGTAGGGCGCGTAATGGGAGTGCCCCATCGCATGCACATTGGGGTCAGCAGCGTAGACTGGCGGCGGTCCAGTCTGTGGCACCCCTTGCGAGGAAGCCGAGGCGAGGGGGACGTCGGCTGGCGGCGGTGTAGTCGCCTTTTGCGCGCTTTTGGACTTCCGCGTGCGTTTGGAGGATGAGCCGCTGGTACCGTATGGGTCGAAGCGCTTGCTGCGTTTAGTGCCCGACGCATCGTGGACACTTTTGAGGGTGGGTATCCCCGAGGAAAGAGCCGCACCAGATAGTTCTGGGGAATTCTCTTCTATGTCGGCTTCGCCACGATATCGCGGGAGACCGTCGGGGCCAAACTCGACCTTGGGAGGGTTGCGGAAATGCTCTTTGTCGAGGTACTCGGGGCTGATGTCCAGGCATGCGAGTTCTGGAAGCGAAGAAGGGCAGCGGAGACGACCGTTCTCGACGTCTTCGATTTTGTAGTAGGAAATGAGATGTTGGGCTACTCCACCAATGGTTAACGAGAATGTCTGCACAAAGAGGTTCATCGAGTGCCAAAAAGCGACCAAAGCGACATAACATACCTTCTTCATCAAGCCCTCAGGCTTGAACTTGTAGCTGTTCGTCAAGCTCCCCATAAGCGTCCTCTCCCTATGCCTGTCAATCCCCATCTCACTGCTCTCGCCCTTTGGCCGGCTGAGTGTTTGTCCGTCCACCCTTGTTCCATCGGCGTTGTACTCGTCGGTTGCCGTCGGGTGGTGCATGTCCGATCGTGCTCCCCGATGACCTGCACCCCGCTTGTCCGTTTCTCGATACAGCAAGAAGTTCCCTAGTATCCGGCTTGGACTCCAGAAGAACCCATCTGTCCAGCGTTTGATCCCGCTTTCGTCTTCGTCGAATACAAACACGGAACCTGACGTGATCATTTTGCGCTCAGAATCAACAAGACGCCTGGTGACCCTAGGAATGAGGCCTCGTCGCGCAGCCTCCAGGATGAGCAGGGCATCGCCTGTGGTCTCTATCCACCCTGACCATGGTGGTTCTGTCCACGCGCTCGCTGGGGCCGCGGCCGCAGGCTGAACGGCAGTGCTGGTCGACATTCCCAATGTTGAACTGCCATCGCAATACAGTGTATTATCGTCCCAAAATGTATGGAGATGTTCGAAGGAGTGGTTGAGAGATGAGATGCACGCGATCAGAGACCCGCATCAAAAGTAGAGTTTGGGAGAATTTGAGACTCACCGAAGGTTTCGACAATCGAGAGCGTAAAGTTTAGTTTTGGAAGGCCGCTAAATTTGCGCCACAATCGGCTTCAGCCCTTTTGGTACACACCTCCGCCACTGGCGCGCGCCTGTCTGCGATGGACGGGCTCCTTTCAGTGCTCTTGTGCCTCTCATATTTTTTGGGTGTGCTTGGACTGCTCTGGCGACCAGTTTATGAGGTAACTTTGGAGGATGAAAAACAAAGTTTGAACTCTATGACCTCGGCTTAGGTAAGCGCTCCTCCTCCTGGGACCTGGGACTAAGTTATCTGTGCCTTCAGATCTGTCTACAGCCCTGAGATAGCATATATGGAGCCCAATCGACCGGTTGATAAAAAGTTAATCTCGCGAAAATAGGCTCCCCCTCCGAAAAGCCCACGACAGACGCCCCCTATAAATAGTTAAACATCTAAAAATCTTGTCTTAGCCGCCCCTTTGATGTATGCTCTCATCTGCGTAGACTCCCCTAGGGCCGCATACGCACTAGTGGTCGTATTCCATCCAGTCTGCTCGTTGCTCTGGCATTTCCATGACTGGACATCTCGCATGATTTCTCACCAAGGAGGGCAGGCCGTTGTCTCGTGCTGATGCTACGCTCGATCCGACTCGGGCTGAGAACGGATGTCAATCTGCACGGCTTCGTGGCAGGTACCCCTCGGCACTCATTGAAGCTGGTCTGGCCCGAGCTTGTCGATAAACCGGGTCGAGAAGGTGGCATGCGCCAAACGTGACGATTTATGGGTAAACTCTTGCGAGTGGTCTGGTCTGACGCACTAGTCACTGAAACAGAGAGCCAATGGACATGTTCTGGCGAGGCGAATGGAGGGCTGTTATCCTCCTAGGGCTGTGTAGGATTTTCTCCCGGATCACCGATGTCGCAGAGCGGGTGTGCGATTTCTCTTAATCGGCATGTTCCTGCCAGCGGCAAGTGCAATGCAATTCCCTGCAATGGACCGACTGTCGCATTGTGAGGAAGCCCTGCTTCATGATGTCGGTGACTTTTCATTTACCATGTCCGCAGGCTGTCATGGAGCAAGCACGTTTTGCCGTCTGTGGACCAAATTTGAAATCTAAGGGCTCGTCGGACATGCCTAGTAACGCATAATTGCTACGCGTACGAGCGTGGTCGAAACTCTTGCGTACGCGCACCACGTCGGACGAAGGCCAAAGACGTGAAATAGTTTACGAGTTACCAAGAGAATTCCTGGAGCACCATATGTACAATGTCCAAATTGTGAAATGATAAATGAGGAGGAAATATCTTCCGGGCCGATACCAGCGGCGCACACCCTCACTTCGCGTTTTTCCTCAGCCCCAGGCCGAATTTGCTTCCTTTCTTGCCATCATCGGATTTTGAGGAGGAGCTGGAGATGGTGCGAGCTATAGACGTGGGCGCCGTTAGGTGATTGCCTTGTTGGTCGACTTTAGAGTACGAGGCGTTATTGAATGCTTTAACCATATTGCTAAAGAGCCGCGGTTAAATAGGGTGAAGGGAATACGATTCATAGTCAGTCAGGATATTGTAGATATAGATATGGGACGGACCGCTGTGTAGCATCGAGGTAGTCTTCCCGGTCCATGTGTCTATCCGTCTTAACAGATACACCCGACTCCGTGATATTTAGGCCTTTCTTTTTTAATCTGTACCAGCAGCCGCAAGGAAAGTTGGTGCAAGGTCAACGCCGCTCGGCCCAAGATGGAAAGCTACCTACGACTCTTTGGTCTGGGCCACGGCGGCCTGCACCTGCTGGACGACGTAGATGATGCCAACGATAGCTCCGACAAAGAGGGCTGCGGTCTAGAAATTCGAAAGTGGGTTAGGCGGGCGGCTTTGTACGATCGTAAACCTCGCGTGCGCACCAAAAGCAGAGAAAGGAAGTCAATTCTGCACCAAACGGCCAAGGTTCAGACGCAAAGTAGGTTCAAATAGCCAGGATACGCACATTCCGGCCATGTCTGATGAAACAAGAGGGAAAGGGTGTCTTCCGGGAGAGCCTTGGATGAGTACCAGCTCCGCAGCTATAACTAGTTGGTGCGAAAGTTATGACAGAGAAGGTATGAAAAGAACGAGAAACAGATATAGGAATGGACGTGAAAGTAAGTTGGCTGATTCGATACGAGTGGAAAGATGAGAGGTGAGTACAAGGTGAATATGATGGTCGACCAGTTGCTCGGGGGCGGTGATCGAGGCTTGGCAGGAAAAGTGGTGCCTTTGACAGCGGCAACGTGGGCATGCGTCATTTGAACTATTCACTCATGTTCAAAAACTCTCCAACGCCTCAAAAGCTTCAGGAATATTTGAACAGTTGCATAAACACAAATCACACCCGAAGCTAAACGTGCGGAGATTTTTTCGACTAGACTGGGGGCCCTATGAGTAGGGTCCGAATATTTTATAAATGTATATTGATTCAGACATGGGTAAAAGTATTGTAGCGTATTGCGTGTAGTGCGAGAGAAATGAGAGGTGATTTGAGATCCGGTATTGGGTATAGTAGGTCGCGTGGATGATTGCAAAGATAGCAAATTCAAAGCAATGCAGTGTAGACGTGGTTGTATATCAATGTGGACAGTGTTGGTGGAACATAGCGACGAAAGAATAGAATGATGGATGGGGCACAATCACCCCTTGAGGATGTGGGAAAGTGTATTGATATTGAAGGACGAATGGGGAGGGAGAAACGGGTGCATTATGCTTCGTATGTCAAGGATGGACCGGAGTGTAGTAGAGGCGCTTGTGTCAGACCTGTCAGGATGTGCCATAACAAGCTTAAGGTTGTGGGGACCGAAGATGGGCTAGTACCCTTCTTTTCCCGTACCATGACCTTCAAGCTGCGCGAATGTTTTCCAGCCGTGAAAGCAGCACGCTAGCGCTGGGCCGCAGTGCGGGATCCGCGCTCAGGCAATCCTCTATAGCCGACCACACGGCTGCAGGAACTTTATCGGGGCAATCGAGACGTGCGATCGTCCCATCAGCGAACGCCTTCAGCATCACGACGACACCGAGATCCCTGCGGATATGTGCGAATGGCGGCAGCAGGGTCCACATCTAGCAAACGCAGAAGACTCGTCAGGTATGAGGCACAGCGGTGGTATGCCTTGCTTGCCTGCATGATCGTCAGAGCCGCAGCCCAGACATCGGCTGCCTCGCCCGCACGAGCGCGGGTGTCTTCGAGATCTTCACTGAAAAGCTGCTCTGGAGACGTCCACCGGCAGCTCGACGTGAGATGGGCGTAGGGTGCGTCTTCCTTGTCAGTCACCATTGTCTTGTACTGAGCGTCGCACAGCAGTGCGCGATTTGTACCGTCTATGAGCACATTATCCTAGACGTCGCCACAATTAGACTGCGGCGGAGAACAGTGCTAGCAGCGACTTACTGCGCGAACATTGTCGTGAGTCATGTTCTTTCCATGCAGATACTCCAGGCCTCTGAGGAAGTCTATAACCTAGAGGAACGGCTGTCAATATGGGTCGGCGCAGGAGAGCCTTCCGTGGAGACCCACAAACTCCATTCTTTCTGCATCGGTTGCCACAGGGTGCCCTGCCAGGTACTGTAAAACATTCCCGCCAGGGTACAGTGGCAGCATGACACCGACAATGGAGCCATGTACGCAAGGCAAACCTAGGGTCCGACCAACATTGGGGTGGGACAGTTGGTCAGTAATGTCGACATATTGCCGCAGCTGCTAAAATGTGTGGTGTTAGTTTATTTTTTGTATTCGTTGTCTGTGAGTAGTGTACCTTGGATGCAGCCTGCTCTTGGTCGCTGCCACAGGCAACTCGTAAGCGCTTGAGGACCACCTTGAATTGTACGCGCGGTTGAGCGTCATGTAACCCAGAAAAGTGAGGTTTGTGTACGAACCTCTCCTGCTCCATCGCCGGATGGAGCACGATACAAGTCAGATTTCCGGCTCACGGCGAAGACGTCGCCAAAGAATGCGGGACCGTGGTTCGCACAAATCATGTCCTGGGATGGAAGACGAATCTTTAGACAAGTGAACAATGCCGGGAGCGGATGCATACGCTCATACCAAACCGAAAGGATGACAAAATGGTGCGGTAAAGGGCTATGAGAAGAGTCACGATGCTCAGCAGGGTTGACGCATACAACTCTCCGGCACCAATATTCATTTCGGGCGGGATGAGGATACTCATCGTTTTAGTGTTGCACTGCAATTCCAAGGGTGTGCGCATCGCCCTACCCCGCAGCTAGTTCTTGTGAGGAATTGAACATCGAATTCGGCCGATGGTGAGGATTTCGCGAAAGAAGTTAGATTGGTCATAACCTGCTGCAAAACTTGTGCAAGACTCATCAAAATTCCGCAGTCAGTTTTTATGGACCACAGAGGGGTGGACAACGGACCTGGCAGTGATTGCAGCGAGATGTGAATCTTAAGCGCAGTGAATCTTAACTTATTTCTGCGATGCATATGATGCCGCCCAGACTGCAAAGTGAATCAGGCAGAACTTGCAGTGTGACATTCCGTTTATAGGCAGGTGGCGAATGTTGCCACCAGTATGTGCTCATGAACAGATGCCTGTAAATTGCACAAATCCAAGAGAAAATGAATTTAGAGTTGGATGAATTGACCGGTATGCTATACATTTCAAATTATGGTGACCTGCTGGCAGCAATTATACTGAAGTTTAGCGTGCTTTGCATAGAAACACCAGAGACACTAACGTGATATCCTATACTTTGGCTTTTGATTCCTCGCCTGCTTTCTTCACAGCATCGAGAACATTTGCGTGCACACTTTTACCAGCAGCAATGATTCCATAGTTTTCTCCAAGATCTCGACCGAGACCAAAATCAAGCGTTTTCCCATGAGAGTCAGAAATTGCTCCCCCTGCCTCTGTGACGAGTAAAGAACCCGGTGCATGATCCTAAGAAAAGAATGTTGCGGTTAGAAAGTATTCTCGATAAAAAAGATACAGAGAGCAAACGAAATGGTCAAAGCGAGCAAATATGGACAGCGTAGAGAATGAAACACAACGGTAGTGCTATAGGGGGTTGGGACTCACCCAAATCTTCTCCCTGTATCCAACTCCCGTAGGCATCCTCAGATACGCCCCGCCTTCTCCTCTAGCGAGGCAGCAGTACTTCGCCTGACTGTCCATGCGGACGGGCGATGTCTTTATGCCTAAGATATCAGACACTCGCGAGTTAAACCCGTGCGACGAGTGCGCTGCCTCTACGGATTCTAGAAACGAGAGGCTATTTGGGATGTCCTCAGAGGCAATAGTGGGGATGGTCAAGGATTGAGGATCAGAGCCGAGCAGTGTCAACTGTTGGGCGCCTTGTCCACGCACTGCAACGAATAGACATCCACGCGCACCGTCTGGGTTGGAAGGGTCCACAGGTAAATTTGGACACCCAATCACGCCTAGCTCCACCCTTGAATCAACCAGAAGCGCAAGACAGACGGCGTATTGGCCACCACGAAGAAACCCTTTTGTGCCGTCAATGGGGTCCAGCGTCCACATCCCTTCCGTGTGTTCAGTGCCAACGCATCTTGTTAAGATTCCAGAACTCACTTCCATTCCGCCCCCCACCATAGCTGCCTCGGTCTATCACATCCAGTAGCTGTGCCTCCGATTGCGCTGTCCCAGGTCCTATCCCCCATTGGCCATTATCCCCAGGGGCAAGATCTTCTTGAAGCGCTTCGTTTGCAAGTTCGACTATTCGAGATCTCAACGCCAAAGATGACGGAGTGCGCAGGTCTGACGATGACTCTTCGCCCACAACCGGATCCTCCGGGAACGCTTTTGACAAAATAGTGTTGATGACTGCTTGAGCGGCATAGTCGCCGACTACACCGAAAGGAGAATCAGTATGAAATTTTTGAGTGAGAAAAAACAAGAGACTTGCCAGTGACTGGGGACTTATCATCCTTCGTAAGAGTCTCGGTTTTCACCAATTTGTTGAATACCGAATTCGTGAGTAGGCAAGCCCTACGAACTGCAGCGACTGCTACCTGCTTCTCGATTGCGTAAGGAGCGGTCATGATGGCTATCTGCCTCGATCGATTGGGCAGATGATATGATTTGAGACTGATGGCAGTTCTTGAGAGCTGAAATTGGACATAATATCGCATGGAAAGAGGACATCTCCGACCAATGCCCGACACGTGCATATGTCGGTGCTGTCAGGCTTCCAAGTCAACTTTAGGGTAGGTTCAGAGCAAGCCACTTCCGAGTCTCCGCGCCGGCTCGCTGGCGATTGGGCTCGTGACATATCACGTGGAAGACGGCTTGTTCCGAACCTAAGTCAACTTGCGATGACACTGACAGCAAGTGGCACGCAACCCGAAATTACCAAACCTTCATTCATCTATCTATATCCATTCTGCCGAGTATTGAAATCTCGGATTGCTATTCTGTTGAGTCACAATAGAAATATTACTAATTTGCACACACGATCTGACCGCGCTGGAAATGATGTAACTTAGCAGCGCTGCAGGTCTAACATTCTGTACTTGATAATATCTCACAGTGGTTAAGTATTTCGCACCTTCAGACTGAGCGCTCGAGATGTGATGGTGCGGCATGGACTTACTAGCACCGGTCTGGAGGAAACCCTTTTAACCATTAATTTGCGCAGGCTGCGAAAGCGGATCATCATTGCCTAGAAAATTCATAATTTCGAGAACACCCAAGGGCCCGGGTATATAATGCGAGTGTGGGTATAGAGTGGAAAGGGAAGCCGGGCCAGGAGATGCACGTCTGGGGTCTATCTTCCTTGTCGGGTAAAGGCTGAACGCCTCATGATCTGTCCTGTCAAAAGAAGAGTCAGAAACTTTATCCGTTTGACGATTCCGCCCCACGAGCGCGCTCACCATTGCTCTGAGCTCATCCTCTAAGATCCTCTGAAATCTCGACAGAAGCTCGTTCGCATCTGGTCTCATTGATGGCCTTACCCTGAGGCAGTCTTTGAGAGCGGTCCAGATAATATATGGAACCTTATCACGAAGATCAGCGGATGTGATCTCGTCATTTGTGAGCTTCATCAACATGGCCGTGACAGTAATGGGACTACGTATGTGCGCAAATGGCAGTTGAAGGGTCCAAAACTTTACGGATGGGAGGTCATGGTCAGCGAGGAAACTTGACTGAGAATAAGGTGAGTCACTTGCCTGAGCGATAGTCATGGCTGCAGCGTAGATGTCCGCTTCCTTGCTTGCCCTGGCGCATGTGTCTGAGACAGGATCGCCAATGAGGGCCTCTGGAGATGTCCATCGACTTCTGGAATCTATGAATGAATATGGTGCGGCTGGATCGATGTTGACTATGCTGTTATACTGCGTGTCACTAAGTACTGCCATTCCAGAGCTATCGATAAGCACGTTCTCCTGGAGGCAGTATTAGACAAAGACAGGAAGCCACAAAATGCTTCGTACCGCCCGGATGTTACCGTGAGTGATTCCCTGCCCGTGCAAATAGGCAACGCCCTGCAGAAGGTCGATCGTCTGTGCTCGTTAGCCAACGCGAGGTGCGCCATGAAACCCAAAAATTCACCAAGCGCAGCCTAATCTCGTCTGTGGGTGCGGCGTGCTCCTTGAGGTAACATAATACGTTTCCATTTGGGAAAAAACGGCAGAACTAAGGCAGCGACAAGACCGTAATTGCGACAGAGCCCAAGTGGCTTGCCGATTCTTGGATGATCCAGGAGTTGGGCGCGCTTGATATATTGGGATAATCGCTGAATTCGCCCCCATGTATCAGTCACGCATCAAGCGGCCACGTCGACATACAAACCAAGAACGTGAGCTCCCTGCGAGAGCCGGTATTCTGGTCCTGAGCGACGCGAACTTGTTTGACCACTACCTAGAGTAGCCGTGAGAAATAGGCATGAGAAGATCATGAATGACTGACCCTCTCGGGAGCGCCACAACCACCGTTGATGACTTCGAGGTACAGGTCGGCGTACTCGCTGGTGGAGAAAGTATCACCTGCCGTCTTTGAATACAT
Source organism: Athelia sp. TMB (assembly GCA_014898675.1). Classification (NCBI taxonomy): domain Eukaryota; kingdom Fungi; phylum Basidiomycota; class Agaricomycetes; order Atheliales; family Atheliaceae; genus Athelia; species Athelia sp. TMB. Next base: position 136,541 of record JACXVL010000030.1, read on the forward strand.
TCCAAGTTGGCGAGGCGAGTTGTCGAGGGTGGTAGACATGTTCCCCGTGGTGGTGTTATGTGGCAAGATGTATAGAGGAAGAAAAGGAGCAAGTGCGATGTGGGAAGGAAACTCGCACGCGCTGGGTTTGAAGGAGCTGTTAGCTAGCCACAAGGGTAATGGTACTTTCCCTTAATCCCCCCTATTCTGGCATAATTACCCATCGAATCGCTTTTTACTGATTTTTTCAGCGTTCTCCCGGGTAAGCAAGCATTGGGCCCAGGGTAATTGTATCATGATATCAGCTCTCGGCTCGAGTAGCAAGAAATGGAGCGGGATAGGGTAATCTGAGATTCAGTGATCTCACCATCAAAGCACGCCCTGAGAAGATATCCGGGACACGACGTTCAGATAAAACTCGAGCGGCATTCGGAGCCTAATATCATAAGTGGCCGTCTCTTCAGGACATGAAAAGCACCAAGCAGGAATTTCGGGGTAATAGCAACGATTGTATACTTTGGTCAGCCCGTGATGACAATGCACCTTTGGTTTATTGTCCACACTTCGTTCAGTTGAATAATAACCATAAAAGGTCGCATTGCAATTGAATTGAATTCACTGAAGTCTAGATAGCTCCGCAGAGATAACGCATGGGAAGGAAGACGATCAAAATGGTCCTGCTGTACCATATGATTCGGAGCATAGATGCAAGACGGATTCATGTGAAGGGAAGGACCGAACACTGGGATTTGGGTATATTATTGTCGCGGCGAAGGTTTCAAGTTTCAACAGGGTTGCTTTCTGAAAAGCCGACAGAATATTGATGCACAAGAAGTTGTCAATTTCGTCATTCCGAGGGGCCAGGCCGGAGGCGACATCATGATGCGTGGGTCGGTGAGAGGCCGCCAAACAAGAAACAGGGGTCATTCTGCACGGGCTCCATGGGCGCATCGGTGCACATGGCTGGGGCAAGAATTCATCCCTTTGTCCTAAGGAATCTCATTAGACGTCGAAGTACTCAGACCTATAGTGCTTCAACAACTCCGGATGAGGCTCCTGACTTCGAAGTTGAGTCATGTATGGTAGTCATGCATCATCAAGTTAGAACATACCAGGCACTTGTACCGAGATTTAAGCGTGATGGTGAACCGGCCGAAGCCCCAGATTTTCACTGCAAGGGCTATTATGCATAAAGGGGTCCTCTGGCGTACCTGGAAGAGAATACTTAGCCGACACGTGCAGCAACTTGTCTAGGAGCACTCGGTATTTTTAGTATCTTGAAACCTGTGGTTGAAGTTCTTCGGCTTCGTAACTCAACAGAACTAACCACGCGTAAGTACATACCTTCGCTGAGCTCTCCATCTCGAGCGCTATCTCGTTTCATTATATCTTCTCTGACACGGGTGTCGTAGTTCTCAACGGTGCCAATAACAATATGCGGTGAAGACACGCAGAATCGCGCCTGTAGCAGGAAAGCTCTCAGAGAGGGTACGTTCGCGGCAATGGTCCCTTTCCTGCACTGCCTGAATCCGAAGGTTACTATCTAGACGTGACCAGATTCGCACAGTACAGAAGAGCGCAAGCCCAACATGTAGCTTCGTGTCATACGGACGTATCGGAGCTCGTAACGCTTATATTCGCGGAACATTGATCGATCCGGAACATGAGAGAAGAATATCGGCCTATTACATGCGCTTCTCCAACAAAGTCAAGCAATTGCTGGCTTTCCAATTCAGCTCTTGGGATTGCCAATGCCCCTTATGAAGTCTAACGCTGAGTTATTGGAACCCATCGCACCCTCGTGGGCTGGATCCGGCCTGTCGAGTCTGGGGAATCAGTGGCACTGATAGCCGCAGGGTGAGTGCGCAGCCACTCGGCGACAAACCCCTAAATGCCTCGATTACGTCGCGCTCAGAACTCAAAACACGATTAGATGCATTATGAATTCAATCCTACGCAATGTGTGGACCTTGCCGCAAGGTTTCAACAAAGAGGTCTTTGTGACGAATGCAGAACCCATCACGAACGGCAGGGAGCTGGCATCCTAATGGCAAAGGGGCGGCACTGTGTGACCGTGGAGCAACAACCCAGCGTAAAATCCTCAATATATTCAGAAGGTCTAGAGTGGAATGTAAAATTCATTATCTGCAGTTTGAGCTCTAATATCTTAGGTTTTCCTCTACAGCGAGAGTAATGCCGTGACTCATCCTGTAGCCGGAGTTCCTTCAAGTGGAATACTTCTTCTAACCTTCCCTTCTCACCAATCCCGCCGCCTTCGTTAACACTATTTGTTCCTCTTCTATCTTCCATCCTCAATGGAGACTTGCAGTAGCATCCTTAGCCTCATGGCTCTCCGAGTATCACCTGTTTGCCCCCATTTGCAGCGGGGGAAACCTTACAGCATGGATGTACCACCCTCCCATATTCAATTTCTGGGAAAGGACTATGCGCACTCTAGCTCCAAGGCTTACGTCTATGTGGGAAGGTCTGCAAAACTAACCACTTCTCCTCATCCTGTGGTACGTCACAGTCTGAACAACTAAAATATGGCACAAATGACGCCTAGCAGCTGGCGATCAAAGTGCTACGAAATACGGCATGCGCATGGCCCGGGACAGGCTCAAGAGAAGTGAGTTTCCTACGCCACGAAATCACATCATGTTCCGACTATACGGCCCAGTCCATTCTTGAGACATACGCCTCCCTTGTCCAGGGGTTCTTACACCCCAACGTCGATGCAGTTCTGTTCTGTTCCAACAAAGGCGATCAAATTCCTTTCGTGGCGTCAAAGTACTACTCAAGGGGGAGCTTCATCCTCGACCTGCAGCGCCATTCCCGGACGAACGAGGAGCTTCTAACCATGGTATGCGTCCCATCACCTCATGTCTCCGTCAAGCATGCTCAAACAGCCCTCCTTCGATCACTCACCCTCAGGTCAGAGGCCTTGTAAGTGGCCTACTCTATCTGCATGAACAGCGGTTCGTCCACGGCAACATCTGCGAGGTTAGAATATCGTTGTCCTGCTATTGCATCAAATCAACCTTCACTTGCACACAGGCCAATGTGCTCTGCAGGGACAATGGTCAGCTAGTGATTTGCGATGCAGGATTCGACAGAATGGTCGCACCTGTCTGCGAAGGAAGAGGCACCATCCACCCAAATTATAGGCACATGCCTCATGAGAGGCTCATCGACGACGACGACGCGATATTAGTTCCCGCCAACACGTCGGCCGACATATACGCCATCGCGTGGTGCATAATCCAGGTAAGGCAAGCCTTACGGGGGCCTAACATCATCCTGACCATCGCCGCTCAGATGTGGACCCATGTGGAGCCCTTTACTGGCAAGAACCAAGTTCAAGTGCTGTCAACGCTGCGGAAAGTCCGCCGTCGCGAGCTTGCCATCGAAAGAGCGCCGCAGGCTCCTGTCGTTGTATGGAAATGTGTTGCGGACTGTTTCGCGGTGAATGCGCAGGACCGTCCAACGGCATGGGAGCTTGCACGGCGATTTCAACGATGCGCCGTCTGAGGACTTGGGGGGTTTAGGTGAGAGTGGAATTTGATGTGACCCGCCAGCAGAATCGCTAACAAGGTTTTCCATTCCAGGGTTTTTCCATTGACGCCATGCCCTGCCATGCCTTCAAGCCCTGCGTTGAATGTTCATCATTCTGCCGTCAAGCAACTTTTATTCCCCGGAACCCTTCATTGTAGAGCAGAATTTCGGGTATGGTAGTAGGCTTGGCCCCAGCGGCTTTCTGGTTTAACCTCACTGGGGTATACAATTTATTCCACATTTAATACTTTCCTGGGGAAATTTGCGGTTGGGCGGTGGGGTGCGAGCACACAGCAAGCAAACTCTCAGTTGACAGCGCTTGCTATACGGTTTCAAAAGTTGAAACGTTCCGCAAGCATTCGTGAACACTTAGAATATACTACTTCTGTGGCGTATGCTGTGAAAAATTCCTCCTGCGTAGCATGCTCATGATCAAGCGACATGAGATGGTCAATCTCCGGGCTGACCGCCGATCGGGCTTTTTGCAGCAACTGTTGAATGAATCTGAGCGAGATAAATATAATTGACTAAGCCAACGGCGAATGTGTCTAAGTGGCTTAGGGAAAGAGACTGATGGACCGTTATTGCAATGACACCGATCTTCACCGTTCGCCGGTGCATTTATTCACATCCTTCAGACTTACTTACTTTCTGTATGACCTCTGATTCATTCCTGTTTACATCTTACATAGTTTGCTGCTACTGATTTCGAAGTTCCTGATGAACTATTTACCGAAAGACACCCAATTCGTACACCTGGCACGTGCTTGTTGTGGCCGATTCTTGCCGCCAGCGAGGTCCAATACACGTATGTGGACGGATTTGGTCGTGAGCGGGGTACGATACAAAGTGTGGCCAGAAAGGGTTCAACATCATAGGTCAGGTCGCAACGCGGACGACTTTGGACGACGACGACGACGACAACGCGGAACAGAAACCACCCAAAAAGGCGTTTTTTGGTATTGGACCCCGTGCAGCATATACCGGGGGCCTATTCTCTCCTACTCCGTGGCCCGGCATTTGTGACAAGTTAATTGTTGACTGCGCTGTGGCCAACTTAGATTCTTATAGTTTTACGCGCACCATCGTGGCAGACAGCTCTGGCTCACATTACGACCAGGGATGTTCAAATCCGAATCAACGGGACATTCTATGGGGTATAAAGCCAATGGTATTAAGATACTGCAGAAACATAGTTGGTTCAATCAATATGAAGGGGGAGAATAAGAGTAGGTTATACAAGTCCTCGATCACATTTCCCAAGATATTCCAAGTGATCGTCCCTGCAATGTCCATAACTGCTGGCAGCAAGTGGGACGCGCGGAAGGAGCTAAGGTTGATTATATCCATCTATGTTGCAAAAATGGGACACGTCAGCGAACATATACGCGAGTGGTAAGGACCGTGATGCTAACCCGCTTAACCAACCGCGGGTTGATGTGCTTGAGGCGTTCTTTCCCTGTGAAAGTTGCCTATGAGTTAAATACGACAACGATGATGATGCTATGTGTTTACAGCGATCTCGGCGAGAGTCTCTGCCGCTATCCTCGATGAAGGCCGCTTCTGAGGATCTTTGTGCCAGCACAGCTCTAAAAAATCCCTCAGAGCCGGGATATCCACAATTGAAGACGGGATATCTGGACGACCTCCATCCAGGACAGCAAATATAACAGAGCTGTCGTTTTTCTTATTACTAAAAGGTATTTTTCCTGTGAAGATCTAATGGTCTGTGTGAGTACTGGAGAAAATGTTTGCTGTACTAGAAAACATACTTCAATGATGAGCATAGCAAATGCGTAGATATCGGTGGCTGTGTTGAAAAGTGTAGTTGGATCTTCTTCCATAGTCTCTGACGGAATCATAAGCTCGGGTGCTGTCCATCTGCATGCACCAGCAGTCTTGACGGAGGTAAACTCTGATGGCTCGATAATAGAAGTGAGACCGCAATCACAAATTCTCGGGCGGTCCTCGGCATCCATCAAAATATTGGCCTGATTATATATGAGCGAAGGCCATTGGCGAGCGGGAATGATGTGCTCACTCCGCGTATATCTCCGTGCACCATATTGTTTGAATGAATGTATACCAGACCTTCAGCGATTTGGCGGATCTACGCGAAGATACGTCATAGCCATTTGAGGCGCGCACAGGTGGCAATGCTTACCATATCTACTTTGAGGTCGGCTTTTTCAGATTGACTAACAAATTCGACCACAGTATTCTGATAGAGGGGCAAGACCAGTCCTGGCATGTAGCCCCAGCCTTTGACGATGCCATGAAACGCGGAAACGTTCGGATGGTTGAAAAGCCTCCATCTTTTAGCTTCGCGATTCAAATGCTGCAAGAAAATATCAGTTAGCTTGATGGCTTTTGAATTCTGGTTGTAGAAGAAGCCAAAAATTGCAGCAAGCCAAGAAGAAACAAAACAGACTCGGAACTTAATCGGATAAGCTAAGGTTTCAGATACTGCAGGGCACGCAAAGATGGAAGTTCACGTACGATGTAGCAAAACGAGGCATGGCTTGATGCAGAACTGCATCACAGTGGACAGTCACTCACATTCATGAGTTTCTCCATAAATTTCGGGTTAGTTGATGATCCGCCTCGTAAAACCTTGACGGCCACCTATCGACGGTGTCAGACACATGCTATCCAATAAGATCACTAAGCAATGCACCTCTGTCGACCCATCCAACGTTCCAAGCCACAGGTCGGCATATTCTCCCATTTTGACGTAGTGATCTCCTTTTCGCTGGACGCGATTTGTGATATCCTTTGGCCGAGAGATGGAAGTACTACAAGGAGGGGCGAACGAGGAGCTTACCAACGGGGACTCATCCTGCGCAGGTGAATTCGCGCGGAAAACATATCTCAAGAATGCTCGGTACATCGACAGAGGAGGCTATAGTTAGGAGTGTGAATGCCTGCTGGTCTCTTGGTGAAAGTTTTGTTTAAGACGCGAGAATGGCCCGGATAGAGATACATATATAGTTGACTCGTCCGTTTATACCCATTGGTTTCACACGGTAATTCAAATGATTCCCTGACTGGCGCCAATCAGCCTACAGCATCCCGTCAACATTCAAGGACATGCACTTGCTGAATGGGAGCGGGAGTCTCATAAATGCAGCATGCATCACATCCTTATCATGATGCTGCAATTTCCAGCGTTTCCAATGACGCCTTCGAAACACGTGTGCCAGTCTCCTATCCAGTCTTATGCTGTTCAGGTGCGGGGTCGAATTGTGGCTGTGGGCTATCGTTATGAGGTAAGCTGAGGAATGAGTTAGCATGTACGGAATCTGTGAAGCGGAGGAGCACCACAACTATCCCGTCCCAGGACAGTGCACATTAAAACTATCGGGAGAAGAGAAGAGAATGCACCAAATTTTCAGGATACTTATCGGAAAACGTGAAGGGGAGCGAATGAAATGAGACTCATGCGGAAGTCTAGAAAAGGAAATCGGAGTTGTCAACATGCTCATTTGTATTGATGAAGCCTTGTTTCTGTTATGCTATCTGGTAAGTTGTGCAGTTGTGACGCCACAACAGGTACTGTAAGTCAGCAGCGGATCTAGGTTTAGTTTGCGATAGTAATCACACGAGCAAGTGCCTTTCAAGCGGTAGAACTTTACAACAGGCTCAGCATGAAGAGCGGGTAGATAAGAAAGAGGGTCCCGAGGCTTGTAGTGCTGGTGGAGTAAAGTCAGAGAAGCTACAAGGCCTAATATCTGGGAAGGAAATGTGAAACGCCTATTGGGTGACAACACCCGCAGAACCGCGTCCAGCCCAGATTCTTGCATAATTTCTCCATGCGATCGCGGTGGTGTGCGTGACGGTCCTGTTAGTGACTAGCAAGTGTTGGCCCCACACCTATGTATTAGTAAAGGAAAGGGTAGGATCCTGATAACCATGGTTGTTGAGAAGCGGTGTGCTGTTCAATTAGTCACTAGTAGCAGGATCCGTTTCAGTCGATAGTTTATACGGAAGGACTAATGTAAAAAGCGAGTAATAGACAGCTTGTACCTGGAACCTGGAATATGTGATAGCCATGCCCGGGTTTCGCAAGAAAAATGAAAAAGTATAGGAAGACTTAGACGTATACCCGTGATTTGAGGGAATACAGGCGAGGTGCAGGCCGGGTGCAAGTAAATGGTTATAAATTCGGGTACAGAAGGTACCGGTGGTCATAGTAAGGGATAGTAAGTCAGTGTCGACGACACAAGGGAGCCTTTAAATTTCGAACTCCGACAACGTGACCACGTACTCGACAATCGAAGCCTGTCCTACGCGAATAAGAGACTTTGGAAATGGTATGTTCATAAACTTCAAAACATACCCAGTCTATCTAAACACCACGTAGGCGTCAGCAACTGTGTCGGACTCAGTGCCCATCGAGACCGCACACGATGACATGATAGTAAGTGCAGTTGCGATTGAGTAAATTCATAACAGCGTCATTGACGATCTGCAAAAGCATGATGCTCAGTTGGATTACTACGGAAAGCGACTAGCTACGTGCTCGTCTGATCGCACAGTGAAAGTTTTTGATGTTGTGGATGGCGATGCGCAGCGAAGTGGAGGGCACACTCTAAAAGGGTTAGCTATGTTTCGATCGCATACATGGCAGCATCTCACGACGCCTTTGCAGTCATACCGGGCCTGTTTGGCAAGTCGCTTGGGCACACCCGAAATATGGCCACATATTAGCCTCATCTTCATATGACGGGAAAGTGCTCATTTGGAAAGAACAGCAGGGTGCAGGAGCAGGTGGCTGGTCCAAGATCAAAGAGCATTCACTGCACACCGCGTCAGGTATGATTACTTCTCCGTATCTTCGCTATGCTTTTGAAATGTAACCCACCCAGTCAATTCCGTCTCATGGGCACCACATGAATTGGGCGCCATTTTGGCTTGCGCTTCTTCGGACGGGAAACTCTCCGTGTTGACTTTCAAAAGTGGGTTCCGCTCCAATTTTTCGCACTCCCTCCCTCCTAATACCGCTGATAGACGACAACCAATGGGGTGCCGATATGTTCAATGGCCACGCTATCGGCTGTAACGCTGTTTCTTGGGCGCCTGCCACCCAGCCTGGGTCCCTCATTACCCCCCAGCAAAACAACTCAGTACCTGGACAGCCCCCTGCTCCCGCTCAGAGCATCAAGCGTTTCGCAAGTGCAGGCTGTGACAATCTTGTGAAGATCTGGGCATTCAGAGAAGATTCGCAAGGCTGGGTGGAAGAGGAGACGTTGGAAGGCCATACTGACTGGGTCAGAGATGTTGCTTGGGCACCGAACATTGGACTCCCTAGAAGCTACATTGCTACGGCGTCACAAGTAAGCTCCACATCATTTGACGTTGAGCCTACTGTTAATCCAATACGGTGCGTATAGGATAAGACGGTGATCATCTGGACGAAAGACACCGTAACTTCTCCCTGGGTCAAGACGTTGTTGGATCCGTCATCTGCATCAACGGCGCCCGCAGCGGCTGCCTCGAGCGGCAAATTCCCCGATGTAGTTTGGCGAGTGTCATGGAGCCTCGCAGGTAATATTCTGGCAGTAAGCTGCGGTGATGGCAAGGTTACATTGTGGAAAGAGAATCTTAAGGGCGTCTGGGAATGTGTTAGTGATATGACCAGTTAAATTACCGCTCATCCAGAGTTCAATGTTGCAATAATGAAGCATATCATACTAGTTCTAACGCGGATATGATTGAGCAGCGAGATTGTAATAATGTATGCGTGATGGTAAATATGCAATAAACGCGACGATCTAAATCTAATATAACTATATGCTCTACTTTTTTGCCTGAGGCAGGGATTTGCGGTACGTGTCTTCCATATCGGCCTGTAGGTTTGGCAAAACCGGCGCGTGAGTCTAAACACGAGGAGGTAAGGTTAGAGATACACCCGGACACGTTGCAAGGAGAAAGCATAGAACGGACCTTGTATTCCATGCTGAACTCGCCTGGATAGAGCATCATTTAGCACCACAAAAGCATCGTATAAGATCATAAGAGCGCACCTTTGCCTTGCGTCGCTCCACGCAGTTGATTGGAGTACCCAAACATGTCGTTGAGAGCCACTTCAGCCGTGCAAACAAACTCGTCATCTCGGACTTCACTGTCCATAATTTGCCCGCGACGCGAGTTGACACCCCCAATTACAGCACCTGCGAATTATTAGGTATGAATGGTGAGGTCAGGGTTTATATTACTCACTTTGGAATTCCGCGGGTGCAACGACTTCGACGTTCATGATGGGCTCCAAAATAATTGCCTTTGCCTGTCTGAAGGCCTCGCGGAAGGCATAAATGGTAGCAGAGCGGAAAGCTAATTCAGATGAATCGACAGCATGGAATGCACCATCTTCCAGGACCAATCTCACTCCAGTAATTGGATTACCTGATAACGTGCCCTTTTCCAGCGCTTCCATGAACCCCTGAGAATTGCAACAAGGCATCAGCACGCGCCAACTTCTTCTTGGGAGCATTTAGACTCACATTTTCCACGCCTGGAATATACTGCTCTGGTACTGTTCCTCCCATAACCTGGTTCTCAAACTCAACATCTTTTCCTGTCTCAGGGTCCGCCTCCATAGGCTCAATGTAACCAATAACCCTGGCAAACTGACCCGAGCCACCGGTCTGCTTCTTGTGCGTGTAGCTGAACTTGGCGCGCTGAGTAATCGTCTCGCGGAATGCGACACGCGGTTTGCCTGTGATGCAGGCAACATTGTACTCTCGCTTCATGCGCTCGACGTAAATCTCGAGATGGAGCTCGCCCATGCCAGATATGATTGTCTGTAGACACCTCTGTGAGTCACCAGCACAGAAAGAGCGGAGAAGACCTCACCTCTTTGCTCTCAGAATCAAAGTGGATCTTGAACGTCGGGTCCTCCTTCCTGAAACGGTTCAACGCTCTGGCGAAGTTGGGAGTCTCCTGACCAGCGGGCTTAATGGAAAGCGAGATGACTGGCTCCGGTACGTGCATGGAAGTCTGTTAGGCAATTCGTTACTCAGATCGCATGCATATACCTCTCAGCTGACGCACCATAGAGAAGCTCGTAGACCCATCGGTGAAGGTATCCCCGGAAGAACACTCAACACCAAAAGTAGCGCAGATCTCACCCGGTCCGATGGACGCAATGTCCTCCATCTCGTTACTGTGCATCCTGACCAACCTGGGCACCTTGACCTTCTTCCCAGTGCGGGCGTTGTAGATCATGTTACCCTTGGCGAGCGTGCCCTGGTAAACTCGAATATACGTGAGCTGACCAAAGCGGCCTTCCTCAAGCTTGAATGCCAGGCCGACAAACGGAGCTTGTGCAGCGGGGACAAGGGGGACGGGAGGTGCAGAAATAGGCAGGTTGGTATCGTGCGCAACGACGTTGCACTCGCTGGGGTCCCGGAGGTATGCACAAATACCGTCCAGCAGCGGCTGCACGGCGGTGTTCTTGATGGCAGAGCCCATAAAGACGGGGGAGAACTTCAGTCCAACAGTAGCCCGACGGATGGCGTGCGCAAGTTGTTCGTTGGTAGGAAGCTCTTCGTTGATGATTAGGTCGCCCATTTCTTCGTCGACCTCTGCGAGCTGTTCGAACAGTTCCTGACGCTTTGCTTTGGCCAAATCCATTACCGATTCAGGGATCTCGTCGGATTCTACAACATTGATCCTGTCGAGAAGTTAGGAGATGAAATAAAGTAGGGAGGTAAGGAAAAGCCGCGCACCCTTTCTCGCCCTCGTTATAGACAGCCTTCCAGCGGACGAGGTCTACGACACCCCTGAGCTCGTCCTCGGCGCCGATGGGCACCTGCACGGCAGCTGCAGGGATCTTCAGTTTGGTCCGGATTTGTTCAATGATTCGCCATGGGTTTGCGCCAGGCCTGAGCGCAAAGATTGAAATTAGCATAATGTAGACAGGCAGGGGAGGCATAGTGAAACTTGCCTGTCCATCTTGTTGATGAATGAGATACGCGGGACACCATATCGTCTCATTTGACGATCAACCGTTGTTGTTTGACTCTGTGAATGGGTTGAGGACTATAAGTGAGAACGCGCAGGGTGAACATACCTGTACACCTGCGACCGCGCAGAGCACCAGAATGGCACCATCCAAAACCCGCAAAGCGCGCTCAACTTCGATAGTAAAATCGACGTGTCCTACATATAATCATTATAAACCAATGCAAGGACCCCAAGTTTCAAATGCCTCACCCGGTGTGTCAATGATGTTGATGGCATACTTGTCCTTCTCCCCAGTGACCGGCGACTTCCCCTCCCAGTCACAGAAAGTCGCGGCGCTCTGAATCGTGATTCCCTTCTCCCTTTCGAGCTCCATGCTGTCCATCTTGGCCCCTACGCCATCGCGTCCCCGCACTTCGTGAATAGCGCCTACGCGCCCGGTGTAGTAGAGGATACGCTCCGTCAGCGTAGTCTTTCCTGAGTCAATGTGCGCCGAGACACCGATATTGCGCTGAAACTTCAAGCGCTGCACGTCTGCCGGAGTGAGCTCGTGCTTTGGGTAAGCTGCTGCTTCGGATGCAGGCTTCACAGCGGCGGCTGCAGATGCAGCGCGTCGGCTGGAGAATAGGGAGGCCACATTGAAGGCGGACGAGCGCTGTAGTGTGCGCAGACACGTCCGAGAGGCTTCGCTGGGAAGTAGTGGCATCCCTGCGCCAGCGAATGTAGAAGTGAGAGACAAAGGGACAACTTCAGACTTGACACGGGGAAGTCACGCTCAAAATTTGTAAGGCGAATCATTGACCCCGCCGCGCGCGTCCACTGGGACCTACAACAAACCTACCAGCATACCCAAAGCATGCCTATTTATTTGCGCACAGTACAACATGATATAGTGGTATAATTTAGTAACAAGATTATACATGTGATTAAAATCCATGTGACTTCAACCTATCTCTGATAACGTCAATACTTGGGCGAGCGCGGGGATCGGTGGCCCAACACCACTCAATGAGAGACCAGCGACTGTTTGGTATGAAGTTGTAACCCTGCCGCAAAGGTCTCTCGCCTCGATGGACGCGCCGAAGAAGATTGACCTCAGAGGGGTCGCGATGGCTGAATGGTATGTGGTTGTACGGCATACTCTGTGCAGCACCGTGAAAGAGCTATACGTGGGTATCAGTCAGGTTCGCGAAGATCCAAAGACCAAACAAACCTGCAAAAATAAAATTCCTAAACCAAATACATCGCTAGCGGTGGTTGGATTGACCACCATTGCCACGGCTGGTATTTCGATGGGTGTCAGCTCTGGAGCTGAATAGCGAATGTTTCGCGGGACCACAGTGGTGAAGCCCTGTATCTCAGGGATCACCGAGATTCCAAAGTCTGTTATCTGCGCATCGCCCCTGTCTGATATCATGATATTGTCCTAAAACCGATGTAAGTTATTCGTCACACAAGGGAGTGTGTATGACTCGCCACTTTCAAATCCCCATGGATAACACCGCTGCCATGCAGGTGAGCAAGACCTCTCGTGATATCTTTGGCCTTGGGCAGCTTCTGATCCGGGTGCCTTGCCAGCCAAGCCAGAAAATTGCTTTCTCGAACGAGCCTGGAGACGAGGCTTGGCGGGTGCCCGGAGATCTTGTGAATGCCGATAAACTCAGCGATGTTGTCGTGCTGGCTGACTCTTCGCCAGGTGACAATTTCCCGATGTATACGCTGTCCATGCACTAGTTAGTAGTAGTATAATGAATTAGGAATAGAAGATTTACTTCTTCAATCTTCTCTCTAAATGCAGGCGTGCTTCGAAGAATCTTGACTGCTACCTGTTTGCGTTCGATGAGTCAAACAAATGCCTGGAAAGATAATGCTTCTCACTGGAGTCTGATGAAGACGCCCAGCCTGGTCTCTACGGGTGAAGGTGGCTCGATACACATCACCATAGCTCCCATGTCCTACATGGCTCGAATGATCTATATCGAAGTCAACATATTTTGTCACATCCTGCGCAATCCATATCAACGATGCGATTCCAATGACTAAGGCAACGGAAAAGATACATACCAGCTTAGCGAGAGCCGCCGAGTTTGCGAGGCCCGTATCCCGAATAGTAGGCCGGGGGCGGCGGGGACGAGACGATGCCGAGTCGCGAAAGTAATAGTTATTCATCGTGGGTGGGTGAGCGTGGGCCAAAGGTATCAAGGTATGATGGTTTTATGGCGCATCGCCAATCAAGTAGCCTGAAGGAGGAACCGATTGGCACAGGTCTCTCACTGGACGAATGCCCAGAGTTCGGGCATAGGTTCCGCTTCGCTGATTCGTCACTCAGTGAAGCTCGGAGTGCTTGGCCCCTGAGGCCTGACCGAGACCTGTCGTATTGGCGGGCACTGGTTTCACCCCACGAAAGGAATCTGAACCTTATTGAAAGCTTGCGGAAGTCAAGTAAGGTTGAACGTTGAACTGCGCTTGGTGTGCTGTGCGCACTGCGCAGAAGCGAGACCGAAAAAGGCGAAAATGCGGCCCAAAACCGACTTCCAGCTGACCAAGCGCGCTGGCACGTCTAGGGTGGCAGTGCAAGCCATTACCCGCAGGGGCGGCTTGCCGTCGGGACCTTGGCTGGTATGCGGTATTCTGGTTCAGCTCAGCATCTTCCTCTCGCCTTCAACTAATTATAGGCGTAGTACTGCATCCCGCTCTGTATCTCGAAATGAAGAACGTTGGACGTTGGACGTTGGACGTTGGAGGATGATTGGGGTTTGTCTACATAGAGTGTAGGGGCCTGTAATGATAGTTGTAAAATATAAATTATCGAATAAATGTGCACCTCCATCAATTACATCCACTCTGCCCACCTCACCGGGCTTCGCCAACATTAACAACCGCCTTCCTCCGGTAATGCATTGTCAGTTCCCCGCTCTGACGCCAGACATACTGTCGAACCGCTGCGAGTGTCATGTCAAGCGGGAGCACGATGTCGTTGCACAGAATCTGATACAAATCCTCTGCTTTCTCTGCCTTCCATTCCACATGCCCTGGTAGAGTGTTTGTCCGGGAAGGTGCAGGCGCAGATGTAGGAGCAGACGAGGAGTTTGCGGATGTAGATTGCAGCTTCTTCGAATCAATGGAAGAGCGGGGGGAGCCTTGCTTAGAAGGCGACTGCGACTGCGACTGCGACATCCGGTCGAGCTTTTCTTGAACATGATTGCACAATTTGCGCACACGCAGGAAGCGGCTTGCTGTCAACTTCGATTGTGTCCTGTCCAATCAAACGCGAGTCAATACCGATCATGAAGTTGCGAACTGAAATTGTGACTTGCGTATTGAGCAGCTCAGGCAGTGGCTCCCCGTCCCCCATCCACGGCAGCAAGACGAATCCAATCTTGTTCACGGGCATCGCAGGGACCTTGTTTGTCAACAGATACTCCAGAAGCCAGAGTGGCATGGCGTCTTCGAGCTTTGCCATATCACTCCAGGTGCTAGCCACGGTGCCACGATATATGGTTTTCCATCCCGGGTAGGACTCTTCGGCAATTACGAGAATGGTGGTCGGAGGAAGAGCGATCGTAGGCGCTTCGTTGGATGTGGGTGGTGTGAGCGTGCCAGAGAGGAGAACTTGCTGTGGCGTTTTGGGGCGCGGGCCGACGTTGATCGGTGCATCCTGATGAAGAACCATGAGGTCTGAATGCATGAGCGCGCCAAAATGATGAATTCACCTCTGCAAAGCCGTTGGTTCCTATCACAGGTGAAGGGGGTACCTCATTGAGTCCACTTCCGGGCCCGGTAGCCTTTTTCAAGCCTACTCCACCCGCCTTCCCAAAGTTTTTTAACCTGCCCATCAACCCCGCTCCCGGTGTTAGAGGAGTCTGCGGCACAGCTGGATCACTAGCCTTGCCTCCTGACCACGCCGCCAAATCTTCTGGTGTCACAGTAGTAGCGGTTGTGTTGAGACCAGCAGGACCGACACTTGATTGCCGAATGCGCATCGAAAAGTAGTCTCCATCCTTTGCCGTTCCAGAAGGAGACCCAGGGCCAGGTCCTTCTGTTTGTGCGCGGGCGTGCACGCGAGGCATCGGTGTAGGGAGAGAGTCGCCTTGATTTGGAGATTGGGGAATGACAGGCATGGGCATTGGCAACGACGTAGGCTCCTTCGAGAGCATATGGAGCGGTATGAGTGGGGCAATCAGCGGCGAGGATCTCGCGGTGGGCGCGGTCGACCCAGCAGGAGATGGTGCAACCGCTGGTATCATCTTGGGCGAAGACATGACCGTCGATCCGGCAGCGAGGTATGCGTTTAAGCTTGAGGCGCCGGGTGTTCGCACACTCTGCATCTGACCAGCAATATCCGTCGAGGACTGATTCCGCGACAGGGTGCCAGCGCTCTCGAATGACGCGGAGACTTTCTGCAGGTTCTGCGGCTCGTGTGTGTTGCTAATCACGTTGCGTGTGCGCCGGGCGCGCTGCTCTTCCCGGATGAAGCCAATGAATATGTTGCGCAAGACCCACTTGCCGATGTTTACTGTTGAGCGTGTGAATGTGCGAGGGTAAGGGGGTGTATGAGTGGAACGCACGTCTCAATTCGTCATTGAACCTCCGGTCAGGACCAAACCCAGCCTCGTCAGCATAGATCTCGGCTTCGAAACATCTCTCGGTGAGATGCACAGTTAACACCCCTGTTTTTGTGTCCACCGAGGCCCATTGGCTGACCACCGCCTCTCCTTCGATTCGTTCTCTCACAGCTTCCAATGATTCCCTTGGGCTCCGCTCCTTCCTATCGCCTGATCCACCACTAGCACTGTAAGTGCTGCCCCCTGCCCCAGCAACCTCGTCCCTCGGGTATATCCCCAGGCAAATCCCTCGCACAATATCCCACAATGCGACTTCACCCGAGATGTCAACTGTCAAGGCATGTATCCTGTCGTTCAGGATGACTGATCGCACCAACCCGTGGTCCCCTTGCACAATGTCCTCTGGCGCCGCGTATAGTGGCACGGCATGCGCTGCAAGCTCGCGGGATTCATATTCTGCACGCTGCGTGCCATTTAAGTGGACTTGCGAGGCATCGTTTAGCGCGCCATGGATAGAAAGTGGTGGAATTTGGCCTGGCGAGTGGGCGCGAATAGTGGCCTGGGGGTTGGGGACAGATATTATGGACGCTGCTGAATATAGCGTGGCGACTTCCGGATCTCGACCACGGGATGCGGGCGCAAAAGATGAGAATGGATCATTGGGCGAGCTGAGTCGAACCATGCTCTCGAAGGGGATATCGAACAGAGTGTTCTCCTCTTTATCTCGCACAGAGGAATTTGTAGAAGAACGCCGCGGTGAGTCGATGCTCGACATGGTTGTCCTACGCTTGGTGGTGATGGGAGAGTCAGAGCGGTCAGACGTGTTAAGTAGAGAGGCTCGGTCTGCGCGACGCAAAGGCGCCTTCCATCGTTTGATGCTACTGCTTCCAGAAGCGGTCCACAAAACATTGTCGTCCAAAGCAACAATCTTGTTGATGCCTTCGCTCGCAGCCATGCTCCGCTCCCCGGGATCCTGGCAAACCACGATACATTCTCCCTCGGATACGTCGGCGCAATCTTCCACGTCGACTCTGCACACCAGGCCTGTCTTATCGCCTGAGTAGAACGTTTCGAGAGATGGATGAGAAGAGAATAGAGACCAGACGGACTCAGTGTGATATGTGAATGTATGAAGGCATCGTTGCGATGCCAGAGACCACAATTTGATGGATGCTGAACTCGTTTCAGTGTCATGTATACACAAGGAAGCGGGGTGCTCACCATCCGCAGATCCAGTAAGAAGATATCTCGCATCTTCGGATATCAACATCGCGCGGATGTTGTCGGTATGACCGACTAACTTGGCAGTCCGTTTGCCTGATCTTGGATCCCACATGCGAACCACCCGCTCCGGCGATGCGCTCGCGATGGTGTGACCAAATGGATCTGTGGCTAAAGCATAGATGGATGATTTAGGGGCATTCACATCAGGCGGGTTCAGGGTAACCAATGGTGCAGGCTCCTTGTACGTGGATGACCGTGACAAGTCCCATAGTTTGATAGTGCGGTCAAACGAGCCAGAAGCTACCCATTTCTGTTCACGGCTGCGTACAGTTGAGTGTCTAAACGGAAAAAGGCCCGATAAACACGCACGAGTAAGCTAGGCATCGCACGTAATCCGAATGTGTGCCAATGGTGTAAGGCTCCGTGGAGGACGAGGAATGCGGGTTCCAGCCCTTGATGCTGCCGTCCGAGGAGGCCGACACGACGGTCTGGTTGTAGTTGCACAATAACAAATCATTAACCCAGTCTGCATGAGTTTGCGAGCATTGTCGAAATTGAGTCGGCTGGGTTAAATCAGAATGAATGCCTTGTGCAAGTTAGTATCGGCATACCTTGCTAGGCTCATATGCATCGAGGTCGGTCTCCCATCGCTGCTCGTAAGGAATTGGCTCGTCAGTTCGCCGTCGCCTCCTTGGACTGTTGACGTCGCCAAGTATGTCTCCGTCACTGCGAATCCTATCCTCTTCGTCGTCTTCGTCAAACACATCATCTCCCCAACCCGTCATCCCCTCCCACCGGCCCACAAACCGCCTCTTTTCCTCCTTGCGTCTCCTCATCGGCAACTCCAAGTCCCACGAACAGACCAAGCCATCTCTTGCACCGCTGTATAATATGCCTTCCGGTGCATATCGACCTGCCAGATGTGTGGATGTATCGAGAGCCAGTGACACAACGCCTAGTCGATGGCGCGGATGTCTGGACCTGGGGACCTCATATGGAGTGTTGTTCGGTGATGGTATTAATAAAGGGCCTGTGGCACCATTCCTAGGGACTGCGAAAGGTGGAAGCTGCAGTCTCTGAACGGGGTCGCTTGGTGAGGGTATCACATACGACACTCTTCGCCTTGTCACTGCAGGCATGTTTACTGATACGGTAGTTCGGGAATCCTTTTTGCACGACCTTTACATGGAATGTAAAACTGTGCGCGTACTTGGACTGATCGAATCAAGGACGTGTGCGTCAAAGCAGCCACGCGGTGAGGATGGTCTTCAACTGCCAATTCGAGCTGTTACTTCTGCTGGACCCTGGTATATTCACTCCGATAAATGGGACCTCGACGGTCTGCAGACATATGCAACAAGACATATACCGTTAAACTTACAAACTGACTAACTTCTCTCTTGATGACAATCATTAAACCAACACACGGTCGAACTTGCGCTGGCGGAACAACGACAGTATTGGTGGACCTCGAGCAACCTACACCCTAGTGTTTTCCGCTTCTTATATATGTCATTGGGGAAGGAGCACCCAGTGCTAATCTCGCTAGCCGAAATCCTCCTGCCTTGGTCATCCCTGTTCCAGTCAGCCTTTTTGACCCAATCACTACCCGTGGTGGCTATTGGTATGAATCCGCGATCCCACGTTCAAAGTATTGTTCTCATCAACTTGGCGCTTCATTACTAGGCCCCCTGAGCGTCTATAGGTTGAAGAAACCTCGAAGAAACTAGTACATACATTGTACATCGTCGACCGCCAAAAGTTTCAAGAAAGCACTCTTTCGCCGGGCTGTTCCAAAATCGAAGATCGCTGGGAGCACAACCCAGTGTCCCATGGCCTCTCGCTCCGGAAATATACTGAATATGTGAAAGTACGGCCGATTTGATCGCGATTTGGAGTATCTCAGGCCGGTTCTTTCATCGGCCTCTGAGACGTTGAATGACTGCACTCGCATGCTCATGCACATTTCAGGACCTATCACGCATGGTTTCTGGATGCGCGAAGCGTGAGAGAGACAATGTTCTTCCACTTACTTCTCGGCTGAGACTTCGTGTACACCCTCTAATCATAGTCTCTACGGATACCTTCTCAAGACAAAGTGCGTGATTCTTAACTTCCTAAAGCTCCTTTCCAACTTTCTCATTTCTTTCAAGAGGCACTTTCTGAGATCTCACGCAACCCGAGGCATCCTGTAGCCTAAAGTGATGTTCGTGATTCAAATGGTCACGCGAAGAGCGACCGAAATATCTTGCATGTCTTCACCCTGCGAAAGGCTCGTGGTTCTGTAAATATTATATGCATAACTTGGACGCCGTGATATTCTCAAGTGCCGAGACAGCGCGGGTAATGGACGGGGAAGTTTACCACCATTGCACCATGGTTCCTGAAAGCATTGCATCAGTTGCGGAGCCTTCGAAAGGATATGTCAGTGTTTCATCAGCTTCCAGTTCGGCAAATCCTAATTCTTTTCTTAAATATTCTCCCTATTCTAGAGCCTACAGCCGGGAGAGAAAAGTATCTAGGATGGAGCCGGTCTCTAAACAGTTGAACTTTTCAGCTCAAGGGCATTATCATACGCGGACAATCTCTTTAGTCTTTCTCTCCGGCGCCACGCATCACTTGTTCCACTGGCTTGTCAATGGTGAAATGGCCACTGCTCGTGCTTTTGCTCTGATGGCCCTGTATCTAAGGTGGCTGCTATCCGGATATCCTTCTTTCGTAGTGCTCATGGTCACCTCGGTGATCGTGCAATGGTGGCGTCTACATTTCCGATGAGCCTCAACTGTGAGTTTGGATTTCCATATATTCAAGACGCATATGCATTGTTGATAGTGTCCTACTGGTAGATCGAGGCTTTCTGTTTTATTCGGGACGGCCACGCCTTATCTATTCTAAATTAAACTGGGACATCAACCGCCTGACGTTTGACAGGCACGTACCCAACAGAACTTTTGGATCCCTGACTGGCGGCCTTAGAGCAAGCTTCAGCCGGAGCGAGACCATCAACGGCATCTATCAGATGGCGGCTATTCCCAAGGATAAAATGCTATGTATCGTGTCTAGAAGAGGGTTGCTGAGAGAACGAGGTTGTTTTCATTCCTACACATATCTTTACACGCGAACGTCCCTTACTCTGATGGCACACAGCACGGTGTATTGTGATGCTCTGGTTTAGATGCTGCGTGTTAAGCCCTGTCTCACGACACCGCTTATAACATATATCACGTCGCGGCAGGAAATGTTGATATCCGATGACGGCCATTGATTGACCCCCACATATTACACCTGAAAATGGTAGAAGTGCTTCCTGATTCCGCTATCAATTTACAAATACAGCCACGCAAATCTCTACGCTTTCCGACGGAGCAGAGCTTTGGCTTGATAGTCCCAGGGCACTGGGAGCTCATTATTCGGGGAGATTGAAATGGAACAGATCGTGTTCAAAACACATGCAAATCAAAATTCGCTTCCGCTCCGACGCAATTTTTTGTGAGAATCCAGCCCAGGAAGCTTTCACTGACGCCACATGAAGTCCCCTTGTTGTTTGGTTTGTGTATAGTGAATCATTATCGTACATATTATCTAAGCGTGTTGTCTTTGCCCCCAGACCATCGCCAAACGAATAATGAGGAGGAAAGTGGGATAATTATGTAACTATAGTGGGAGTGAATGCGTATTCAATACTAAGCGGGATAGAATTACAGGTAGTAGAACCATATTTGCGAATGGTGCTGTTGAACGAATGCGAAATGGAAGAGGTGATTATGGTAGGCTATATGTTCGATGATTATACTGTAATTTCAAAATTATCTTAATATCAAACCAATCGGAACTGTGATTCACATCTTACTCACAAAATATTCTTGAGCCAGTCAAAAATGGGGAGAATGGTGGGTGTATAGTCCATCGGTCGTGTCACGAGTGTTTCGCATTGAGTCCCCTTCGAATGGTGGAGGGGTTCCAGTTATGCTCGGTGATGACCTGGAGGTCACGGAAAGTGAGTCGTTGGCAGGATAGGCACGCGGTATCATGTAGTATGCGGCTGCAGGTGGAAAATAAGTATTATTTGGTGGAGATGTGAAAACATCTGCAGGGAAAGCATCTGCATGGTAGTTCGGTTGCGAGCGAGGGAGATATTGTGTGTCGAAGTTGATTTGGTTTCTGTCATCGATGGGGAGACTGTATCCGAAGTGAGGTTGTTCTCCGTGATCAGGCGTCTGTGGGTTGTGATGGGTTCCAAATAGGTTCAAATGAGTAGCCTGCGATGAGTGGTTGAGAAAAGGATAGGAGTGTTGACGGGGCGGAATCGATAGGACAGGAACCTGTTCCTATAGGCAGGTCATTGAAGCGTTCTAAAAAACAATAGAATAAGAACATGCCTGTGTTGATCTGCCCGCTAGTGTCCCAATCTGCCCAATCCCCGTGATGTCAACCCCACTGTTTCGTCGCCTGGTAGGCGGGCCGCGTGGAGCGGTTGGGTCGTCACGTACACGCTTGAAGAGACATTTTTTACCCGATGAGTCGCACCGAGCACACTTGCCATCATGTGGCCTTTCGCACTGATCGACAATTCCTTCTTCAGAGCACACCATCAGATGATTTGAGAAAGAGCATACAGTTTTCTTGAGGCGGCGACACTGGGTACATGCCATCGGGGCTCTCCTGGTAGTCCGCTCACTATGCGACATTGGCTGGAGTATTAATAGCGCGAAGATGCGGCGAGGTATGGTGTATAGAGATATCGAAGTGAAAGTGGTGTCGCTTGTATGAAGAACGGTCTCAAAGACAAAGAGCAAGTTAGAACAAGACCTGCAAGAGAATTTCGAAAGCAAAGCAAATGCAAAGGGGACCAGAACAACAGAGAAAGAGGAAGGAAGAAAACAATGATGTTTGTTCATTTAAATCCGAGGACACACCCGCCCCAATACAGCTTATACAGCTAGCGAAGTCGCAATGGCAGTCGTGTTGCGTGTTGGACCTTGAGCAGCTGATGAAGACGCATGAGAGGCCGACAGTGTTTACGTCAAGGAACGCCATTGCAGATGGGCCAGCCGGAACGCAAATCTTGACCTGAAGTATATTGGAGACATCGGGCCGCACGTTGCAATTGAGCACTGCACAGTGCATGGAGTGATGTGACTTCTCCTGATTAGCGGTCACAGAGCGGCTTCAGGTGCTCAGCTGCCGTGAGCATGCTTGGACTGATTCCGCAAGATAGCAGATCTGTGCTAGGTCATGCAACCAATAAGAACTTTCGAACTGAAAGAAGCTCTTTGAAATCTTTGTAGAGTAAGCTTCAAAGTTTTGTTTTTGTTTGCGTTACATAGTTACACCGAAGGCCAGCGTGGGTAACGGCAATGAGGCCCTAGGTCGTGGTCCATTGTGGACTGACGACGTCGCATTCCTATTGGTTTGACATGCTGTGAAGAAGGAACTGTTGGGCTGCCGAGCTTGTGTCTAGGACTCGTTCAGTCCTAAGAACGAAAGATACAGCTTCGAACAAAGGACGCGCACTGATAAACGGCCGAATTGCTCACCTGCACTAATGGGCTATGTTGAATCCCAGGGAAACGTCGATTTCAGAGACAGCTGCAGTGTGCACGTGACTCCGCTGAATCGGAACCATAGCATGGTTCATTCGGGGTTTTTAAAAAGCCTGGTTACGCGCCGCAAGATCATCGGAGGTTTGCCTTAAAGCAGGGAGACAACTCTCAAATCCTGGAAGCCAAACGGTCACCGAGTCACCAATCAATGTAAATGACGAAGTTACACGCAAAGGTTCGGGCAAGAAGATAGGATTGTTGACATCTGACGGGATCGCGAGCTCGCTCAATGAGTGACGAAGTGATTCTGACTAAAAACTATAACAAGGACAAACAAGATGATCTTTGCCACCGTCGCCTTTTCCGGTAAAGCTAGTACTGTGTTCACCTCTGGCACTTCGTTTACTGAGTAGGTCTGCGTTCTTCTACAGAAGCTGGTGGATTCTACCCCGCTTCATCGAAGCTTCATCGACGATTCTTGGCTCGAAGGCATCGTCGGGCTTCGACATACAAGGAGGTAAGAACATGCTGCTAGTGCCGCACACCACTGATCGAGATTCCTCTCTAGTAAGCTGTCGGTATATTGAATTAGATGATGCCCCAGCAACTATAGAGGTCTACCCTTTGGCCTTGTGAGCACTGCCGACGAGGTCGATATGTGTAACTTCATTCGCTCTTTGGGAGCGTGTCTATGCTTAATTAAGTGTTCAGGTGTAGTGCTCTTTGAAAAAACAATTCACCCTTTCACTATCGCTGACGTTAGCACGAGATCCCCACAGACGCATCGTCCACATTGTAGAATAATGCTTTCAAGGTATGCATTCATTTACGGAAACGCTTCAGCTCGGCTAAGATACAAGGAATGGTCATAAGGGTGCCTCCGTAATCTACGATCCAATTGCCAGACATTCCCCACGATCGGAGATAAATACTTGACAGGTGATCAAGCGTAGTCAAGCGGGACTTCAATCGAGGCTGCTGTGAGCGGGCGCTAACACTCGAGGCAACTGACCGCAGTATTTCAGGTTGTGGCAACTCATGGTCAATATCAGGTCACACAGGATCGACATTGAAAACCTTGTTCGGCAAAATATTGATCCCTTGACGGCGGAGAGAACGCATACGAGAACCGAGCGGAATGAAAACTGGGCCGACGCCACCGAACGTCACTGTCTGGCATTCCGGTGCTCATCATGCCTTTGGTAGCGTGCTGCTATACGCAACCGGATCCAAGTGCCTGCATTGCTACTTATCATTCTATGACTTGGGCGCTGGCGTCCAAAGTTCAAGCCCCTTTCTTTGTCTCTTTTGCCAGTAAGGCGCAGATGAAACGAACACCATGCATGCCTCGCATGCTCCAGTGGTTACGGTCCGAAACAAACACGAGTCTTTTACGAATACTCGCACTGCGTGACTCGACCGGCGTTGCGATGTGTCAAAGTTTTAAGCATTGCGCCATGTCGAGACAGAACTATTCAGGCATCCGCATTGTGACCCATGGCCAGATGTGCATTCTTGAGCTGATTTACGGTATCCCGAGAACACACGTATGATTGAGTGTCTTGTGGAGACACGAGAGAGCTTTTGAATCGCGTGCTTTCGATTTTATGATAGGTTATGCTTGACATCAATGATAAAATGGGTGCCCAAGTAGAAGCCCGATCTTCCGATGCATAAAGAATTTTCACAAGATACATGATGTTGCTTTAGGATGGATGATCATACGACGCCCAGACCATCCCTGCCAAGCCCCGGGGTTTGGTCAAATGTACGGTTGAGCGTCCTGAATGATAGATCAATCGGGCTTCAGTGCCGTGCGGAGGAGGGGGTAGATGGTCATGGTCACCTCCAGCATCTTCTCGTCCATCAAGTGCGCCCAGAGCTCGACCTTAGGGTCATGTTGAATGCAGCGAAATTCGCCATCACAGGAGCACGCAGGTGACATTGGAGTGCCACTTGTTGAGGGAAATGCCTTCCTGGATGAGCTGCTGCCGGGGTCACCGATGGGCCCCCTAGTGATGCCGTCCAACACTTGTCAGCAGGTCAGTTTGATAATGATAAGGTGCACTGACCTTGACATTGAGCCCGGGGCACGATGCTGTCCAACGGCGTTCGGCCGGGCGTCGGGTGTGTTCATTATTGCGATGGAGGACTGCCACTCTGGCGACGAGGCCGAAGTTGGTGGACTGGGACTCGAATTGAGTGCGGTGGGACTGCTCGGCGATTGCGAAGCGGCTACGGGCGCATAGACACAGATACGGCCGTGTTCTTTGCAAGCGTTGCAGTCGTCCAAGCGGTCTACGGGGGCGCACTTGCAGAGGACGGCTCAGTGGAAAAATAATCTCTGAGTGAATAATGGCGCACCTTTTCTTTGCGTTTGCGGCACTCGACACAAGCTATCTTTTTCTTCTCCCTTCTTTCCATAATACTTGTTGGCAATGGGGGAAGATGGGGGCCAACTTGAAATCGCCAGGGCGAAGACTTTATATAAGTAGATAGCAATGTAGACAATATTGGAAGCAGACCAGAAAGGTTTACCTCACGCAGACCCGCCCCGGTCCCTCGTCGCGAGACCGAGCATCTTCGATTTAGAAGACCGAGATATTAAAACGCCTGTACAACATGTTATAATCACCACATTTATTTGAATTTGACGTCACTTCATCTCATCGAGATCGTGCCACTATACGGTGTACATAAAGCTTGCTATTGAGATCCATCTGAAGAGGTACCAGGAGGTACCTGACTCGATGATCAATATATGTAGCGGTATAGAAACTGATCGGACGGCTGGTGCTCACGTTGCCTATTTTCACGTAAGGGTTTCATCGTCAATGGTACCTTTCCCTGGCATCGACTTATCAGTATCATCGACGGAGACGACGCAGGATCCGGGTCACTGTCGGCCAGTGCCAACTACAGTAAGTATAGGAGCGAACATGAGCTTAGTAAAGCATCCGAGCTATTTTCCCACCCGCCGCGGACTTTACGGAAATGAAAACAACGAGTGATGCGTCTTCGCCTGCCAGTGATGCTTCCCCGGTTACCCATTGAACTTGACCAAAGGATTGACCCTACACGACAGGTAGCATGTTAGCCTGGGCCTGAATTCTCTTCACTTGATACCAAAATCAGGCGCTCTTATATTACTTCCCGGACTTCCATGGCGACCAAGCTGAAACAATGGGGGGGCACTACGGGGCAATGAACGCTGAATATCAACAATCTACTCGTCACCGGCCTCAGCTGCTATCCTTTTGATAGGTAATCCGAAGCCGGTGATATCGAGTGGAGCTAACACTCTATCAGCAAACATCCAAACTTGTATCCACAACGTCGGCCACTTCTTTCAAGCCATCCGATCGGGCGAACCGCCGGCGGCGGGTTTATTCTGGTGCTTATCATACTGTGGACAATGTGGATCCGAACAGACATAACTGACGCGGTGATACACCACCATGTTTAGTTTTGGACGTAGTCGGGGGCTTGCCTGTGGTCTCGTGGGCTCTGTTGTACAGCAGCCAGAGGCGAGGCTGATGAGAACTGATGTGATGATATATAGGCGACGTTGCGTCGGTCATTGTTTGCCACTTTTGACCACCACGTTCTCAACAGTGTCAGTAGGTCTGATGCACCCCAATCTCTAGCCTATCTTCGAGACGCTTATTTTCATTTCTATGTGTAGGTGTTTCAGGTGTCTCCAAAAAGTGTCTCTATACGAACGGTTACTCGGCACGATAACATCACCGTTTCCGATGCTTATTGAACTGCAGGGAACAACCACAAGGCCAGAACTCGAAAAATTTCAAAAACCCTCGTCTCACCGGTGAATACCTTTCACCCTTCTGCACTCTGCGACCGACGATCACGAAACGTAACCTGAACTGACGGAAGTGGAACTTTTTCCCTCCGCAGACTCTTGCCCTCCGCAGCAACCTCCCCACCTTGCACCATCATTACCGCCTCCTCGGGCCCCCCGACAACCCGACACTTCACCATTTTGCCTCAAGCTCCAAGGGAGAGGGAACCATTCACGAATCTCGAACGATCTATCTACACCGCATGTCACGGGGAGTCAATATACGCTGGAATGTAATGCATTATAGCCCCTTTGGTGAGTTCGGCAATCCCGTATCAGCGCCAAGTTGACAGACGTGGCGTCGGTCATGATCAGGCGCCTTTGGCGGGACTAAGCTATCGTGAAATCTTGGAGTATATCTGCACCTGATAGGGTATGTCGACTTCCTCATGTTCGTATGCCAGAGCTTATCACACCGCCTCCTAGTGCTTCGACGGCGGAGGAAATCTGATTAGGCGTGTCATTTTTGCTTTTCCTGATCGCCACCATCTCAATGTCCACCACATGACTTCCTCACTCGGAGGTCTTGTGGTCGACATTTCGAGCATGAGTGGCAGTATGATCCAAGGATGACGCGGCTTAGGTACGGCATTCGTCCCATGACTGTCGCGGTCAACTGCTGTCTGGCCAGAATACCACTGGAAGGGTAGCCTATATTGCGACATGGACAGCTACTTGCACGCCTTGCTTCGACTATACACGGCGCGGAGCGGGCGGCGTATAGGGTCCCAGGCTACGGGTGTCAATGAGCTGTTCTTTGGACGTCAATGGTCAGTCTCCTAACATTCTGTCACATCTGAAAGTGGTGCTAATGTGCGCCTCACTCAAACCCAGATCCTAGGAAGGCTATTTTGAGGATTTTGCCGTCGCCACCTGCGGCAGCCCATGCCGTATACTTTGTCACACTCCCTTTCACCTCTGGCTTGCTTGCACTTTTATCATCTATTGTCCTTGGCTTCGCAAGTATTTTCGTGAATCCTCCAATGTAATTCACGAACACCCAGATTTCAACAATATATGTAAACATAGCATGTGGCACTCTACAGCGGCTTCGCGTCATTGGAGCCTTCCTCCTGCCTTCCCATCCCTTGACTCGTTGTTCCCAATTATCTTTTCGTCGGTCACTGGCCGCCAAGGGGGTCATATACGTCGAGCTTGGCCTTCGAAGTGACAATGTGATGTGTGCAAACATAGGGTGCGATGGGGCCTACACAACACCAGCTACTTTGCAATAGAAAAAGGGTAAGAACGATGGCTCGCAACTCAAAACACGGACGTACCACCCGGACAGCGGTGCTTCCGCGTAGGCCGATTGAGGCTGGTTCATAACCGCGTCGTACGTAGCTTCTACACGTCCTGGGGCGGTGATCGGTCTGCTGGTGTCGGTCTGATCTTTGCCCTTGAAATCATACGCCTCCGGCGCGACGCTTCCTGTGATGCCTTGGGACTGTCGGTCAGGAGGACTGGTAGTTCCCTCGCTGACGGTACCATCACAGGTAAATTCTGGCTGATCCTTGGGCCTCGGCCAGTCGCATTGCAGGCTACGTTGTTGGCATGCCTGGCAAACCTGGTTAGCTTCCCCAACTCGTGCGCACTGCGATCAACTACTATTAGCTAGCACTCGTTCGCAGGTTATATAGGTAGCCAACCTTGCGATGCGCCTTCCTGCAGGTTTCACAAGCTATTTGTGCCTTTGGACGTATACCAATGAGCTCCAAGGAGTTGTCCATTTTCTAGAGGCGAGAGTGAGGATAATCTAGAGTGTAAATAGGCACTGTATATAAAGCATTCAGTTAAAGCAATGGCATGGGATCCCGCTTGCTCGTAAAAGGTCGATAGCCCGGAGCGGGCGATCGATTTGCGAGAGGTAGCCTAGGAGCGCCACGGCGTGTACGAGTAGCCTCAGGGACAGAAAAACATCCTAGCGTACGGCCGCGTTCTTGCAGCCCATATCTTCGGAGTTCGGGAAATTTGAAGACTTAGGCTCGCGAGCAAGAAGTAGAGCTGACTGCGCGGAGCACTGGGACTAGAAGTGAGGAGCCCAGGGAGAGGTGCCTCCTCGAACACGAGCCGATCGTGCGATAAAATTTTCGTCTAGATCAGGCGTTGCTGTATCCTTGTTCTCATTCTGGAATCAGCGCGCGTAAACCGCGTTCTGGTGCCCTGCAATGAACCTGATCTCATCAAACCCTCGATCATATATTCATTTCGCCTGTCTTATCTTGCTGCCACAGACCCCCGATTCTTCGGGATACCACTGTGACATTCTGCGGCCACACATGTTCTGGAAATGAACAGCTCTGTGTCGGGAATATGTAAACTCAATTAAAAGCTATCCAACCGCCACTCAGGATGATCTTCTTGTGTGTCAGAGATTCTCGCGAATTTGCAAATTGCATGTCCAGGTCGAGAGCTTAGAGGTCAAGTTCACCCGAACCGATCGAGCGGGATGTGGCAGGAATTTAATGTAGCCGTCTTCGCCCCTGGGAATTATCGCTGAGACTTCGCGGACTTGCAAATATTAGTTTACGCTCAGCGAGCCTCGTGGGTCGGTTCGACATGCCTGGTCTGGCCTGACCTCTCTCTGTTTCGCGAACTTCTTTTGACACCTATTGGTCTTGTTCCGTCATATTAGACATCTCACGCGGAGTACTATATGTATGTGAAGCGTACCTCACTTCTAAATCTGTGCTGTTTCAACCTCGACTACATCTGAGTCGCCTGACTTTACACTACCACTTCCACTGCGACTTCCACACAAATGCTGTAGACACCCATGAATTGTCAACTGACCCATTAACATTATCGATGAGTCAATGTGCAACGCAAAAAGTGTGACTGAAAAGTTGGTGGCAACAGCATCGGATTTGACCATTCCCAAAGCCGTCGCCGTGGTGGCATGTGTGCGCTAAATCCATCTAAAAGCCCCATTATGGAATAGGATTACGGTAGTGTACCGTATGATCAATCACAAGCCCAGACTCATTGTGCAAATCGATCGGGCGGCGACCGCGGCTGCTACATAGCAGCCGCTAGCCAAATCTGTGCATGTCCTGTCTTGTACTCTACACATACGCTGTGCCCGAGCGTGCGCCACCAAGTCGTAAATATTACATACCCTACCGGCAATTTCTCCTGCCATCGCAAGGCATCCCTGGCAATTAGGTCCCCGAGATTGCGAAGTGAGGGAAGATCATTGAGCAGTTTGGCCTGTTTACTATGACCATATGCATAGAAAGCCACTGGGGCTCTGCGTGGCATTAGCCTTGCCCCGCGCTTCTAGCGCGAATGACCCTGAACTCGGACCCGCAGTTGTTACATCAGTTCATTGTGATTCCGCGGAGGGGTCTGTGCTTCTCCATGATCTTCTCCCAGGCACCGAGCCGCTCGAAGGCACAGCCCACTATACATGTGCGAATATTGACGGACCGGATGCTGCATACTACTGAACGATCGGCCCACCTCAATTACCCTCACTGGTGGTCGTACTCTCAGCGAGTCAACGTCCAGGGCCTGATTCTACCGGTTTTATTCGATACAAATATGATTTATGCCCATATCTGCTGCAACTGTGCATGTGTGATGTCCCTGGGATCTCCGACCCTCTTTGATATAAAGTATTGAGCAAAAGCAAAGAATACGATCCTGGAAATGGAGCCAGTACTCTTGATTGGGAATTGGAAGCTTCTCAGCACTTGCTTTATTTCGACGCGCATCACAGACACTGAGATAGGGTTCAGGTGGAACCGTATGGCATGCCCCCGCCGCCGGGTGGTTGGATTATTCCACGTCCACTCCGCTCCACTGAACAGCTACCTCAGCCAGATTAACTTTACTCACAAGCAACGAGTCTTCATTTTAGATGCGGACTTTGTCTGTTTCCCTGCAATCCCGAATAAACCGGAGCTTTCTTAAGATGTTGGCGGTGGCACCGCCAGCACACCATGCGCACGCTGATCCACACACGAGTAGGACACGCTTCTCGAACCTGCCGAGTAAACGCATCATACATTATTATAGTTTGAATGCTGTCTTGCTGGCTGACACTTCATCGGGCGATCATGCCTTAAAACAGAAGCTTGCTCGAGGGATGACGACGTACACCTAGGTTTGTACATCTCTTCACAGGCACTGGGTAGTCCTCGACATCTGATTCGATCGTCCGTATTTCATAGGTCGAGAGTCACCAGGGATATGATGCAGTTAGGTGGGGTCTTGCTGGGGCGCCGAGAGACCCTGAGGACAGCAATCGCGCCACAGCGCTGCAGGCGATGCGGACCATAGAGATTAATTAAAGGGCTGATTGGGAGTGCTCACGGACAGGTTCAGCGGGTTGGAGCTAGGGAGATCGGACCGTGAGCCCAGAGCTTTTGACTTCGCCTTGTCCAATGAGAATCGAATCACGTAGATTAGGTTTGGCGACAGGCTTTGTGGTCGGTCATGGATTAGGATATGCTGCGAGTGCACAGTCAGTGCTTTATTCCTCAACTGAAAAAGTAAGTGGAATGCTTTAAATAACGCTTACCATTTCTCCTTGGCACTTACTCCTCCTCATCGCTTCTAAGGCTAGAATAGGCAACTAGGATGAGAGACAAGACCAAGATAACCCAGGACAGTAGCAAGCAAGGGAAAGGCAAAGTACTCGTAAGACACGGTCATATGTATCGGTTTGCTGATGATTGTTGTACAGCGGCAGCTCCTCGATTGGTGTCCATCCCCATCGCTTCTCAGGATGGGCCAGCCGATCCGCATGAGAGGCAAGGTCGAGTCTGCTTGTGTTCGTTGCAGAAATAAGAAAATCAAAGTGCCTGCACAACGCAGCCGTCGGTATCAGCTCGCTAATGATATTCTGTTCAGTGCCAGCCACCCAAAACGGCAGATGATACCTGCGAGACCTGCCGGGTCAATGGGATGCAATGCAGTCGGTCACGCAAGTCAGCGACCACCGAAGAAGCCAGCATGATGAGCACTGGTATCACCTTTGCTCAGCAGTCTGTAGGCTCCGGCGCAATCGGTAGTAGTGCAAATGCGGGCGACCTGGTATTGTCAATGGCTCGAAGCCAGAGCCAAGGGCCCTTTGTGAACGATGATTTCACGTTGAACCCAACCTCGGCATCCCAGGGGTCCTCCACAGGATCAAAAAGGACGGTTACAAACGAGAATGGCTCGATGACGGACTGGTATGTACTCATTCCTTCGATCTGCTTTGGGAGTTCGGGTTTCATATGCGGGCGCATGCGAAACAGTTGGTGCTTTGAAGGTCCTTCAGCGTCATACGTCTGCAAGTACCACAGTAGTTGCCAAGACGCACACATCTCTGTTGAGGGGCAATGAAGGATCCGGAGGCGAGAAGGATGCGCGACGTGTCGTCGTTCAAGAGATGAGCCAAAAGACTGGGGAGTGTTTGGGTGAACGAAAAAGAGGTTTGATTCGGGTGGGATGTGTAGGGGCTCCCGCATGTTATGACTATGGACTTGGCGTGCAATTCAACGTCGAATTCTTGATATTGTCAAGCGAGAGCTTTGCTGGCGAAGCCGCGACGTTACCATCTGGTTTGAAAGGACCAGGGGCGAAAGAAAGGGGATGAAATAAAGAGGTAATTTTCATCAGAAGTCATGTAATTGCGTCCTGTCGAGGAAGCGTCAGTTTCTTTGGTCATTGGTTTGGAATTTTTAGCTGAAGACGTATAAATAGCTGCCCATGGTGCACTACCAACAAGACGTCGATACGAGACCAAGAACACTCACTATATAAGGCAGAGACACATCACAGTCCCCATCCCTTCTAGCAACTTCGTGTTCCTCTGGGCAATAAGTCTTGACTTTTGATAGTCTCTGATCGTTTAACATCTTCCAAGGGACCACATTGCCGTATAAACTTTACAGAGGACACAAGAAGTTGATCAAATGCACCGAGTTCCCCTCCAATACCAGCCGAGAAGCTGAATAGTACGCTTTCCTGCCGTTCAGTCTTTCACGGGATATCGTGATGTTGGCAAAATGCGGTCAAAGCGGTCGGCGGGCGGGAGAAGTGATCTACGCAATTCAAGTAGAGCGTGTCATTCCATCCCCATATCAGAGCGTCACATCCCAGCATGAATGGAAGTTCGTTGCTGGGAAAACTGCCTGGTGATGTGAGGAATAAGAGGATGCTTGGAGGATGTCATACGACTGAGCGACGCAACCGGGACTCGGAAGTGGAGCTTTTGAGCGCCTGTGTGAGTTGCCCAAAAGGGATAGGGCGCTTATATAGTAATTGCAAAGGGGCCATCTCCTCCCCACACTCACTGGTCGTCAATATTCTCCACCTCCTCCCAGGAACTATGTGATTCTGGACATACATGCGGGTTTCAGGTCGCTATTAACCTCAGAGGGCTTCACAGCCGCTTTACTCGACTATTCCGCAAATGCATCATAGAACTGAAATCAATACAATGAATCCATTAGTATGGTCTATGGAATGGGGTACTCTACAGCTTTTCGCCCACCACAGCTCTCCTTTTCTGGCCATTATGAAGCGCCGTCCTGCTATCGAATTTCATGTTCCTTTGCCAAGATTCGCCACACCACACTTCGCTACTGCGACGGCGCAGCAAATCTAGTTAGGTATGTCATTATTGATTTTTGCCTTCCTTTCACTTTCATGATCGTTTGTCTAAGCTTTGCCGTTCTCTCCGTAACTCCTTGCAATGTAATTCCATAGACACGCAGAATTCGATTACACATGCAAACATAGTACACGACACATTGTCCGTTCTCCGGCTCATCCATCCTCATTCCTATCCCTTCCCTCATTCGTGGTCATCTATTGCCCTTGATTTCTCACTGGCCATCAAGCGGCCGGTAGACATCGCAGGAGGCCTCCAGAGAGCCACGGTGATAGTCGCAAATATACTGCTCGAGAGGTCCCCCCACGACACACCAGCTACTTCGTACCAGACACGAGCTTAGGAACAAACCGTCTCCAAATTAAACGAGCGCGTACCATTTGAGTGAAGGCCATTCGACGTTGGCGTCATTGGGCAATCTGGACTGGTACGGAACAGTGCCATTAGTGGCTTCTGCACATCCTGGAGAGGCGGTTGGCGTGATTCTGGCGTTATCGTCCTCAGCCGGTGCATCCTGAGTCTAAGCTTCAGCGTATTAGCAATAATTGCACCTTTTTGATAAAGTGCTTCTTACGGTGGATAGAAGGTGAGGATGGCTAGAGCTATCTTTGCGGTTGGTAATGTCGTAGGTGCCTATCACTAGATCGTTGGGCTTCTGCGACGCGCATGAACACTACAAGGATACACATTAGCAAGCTTTCATTCACAGCTTACATAGGTAGAGACTCTGCGGTGCGCCTTCCTGCAGGATTCGCAAGCCATGCCTGGTCCAAGCTTTTTCCTCATAGTGATTGGCTTCGGAGGGTTGTCCATGTTGTGAGAGCGGTGGGGATGACGCTGAGTGCATATATGCGCTGTATATAAAGCATTTTGGTGAACCAATGGTATACGATTCCGCTTGCGTGTAATAGCTGGACAGTCTGGAGCTAGCAATCGATTCGCGAATCACCATCTGCGGGGCGCCAGGGAGCGCCACGGCGTGTCCGTCTAGCATCAGGGCCAGAACAACTTTCTAAAGTGGTCACCACGAGTTAACGGTCGGTATCTTCAGAGCGTGTAATTTTTGAGGACTGGAGCAGAATGGAGCGCAGAGGTTGAATGCGTGGTGGTCTAGGAGCGGCAGTGAGGAGCCCAGGGGAAGGTTCCCCCCCTCGATCATGAGCCGATCGTGAGATGAAAATGTCGTTTAAATCGACCGTTGCTGTACCCCACTCGCCGCGTAAAACGCGTTCCAAAGTGCCCTCTGAGCTATCTCCTAAATCTTTGATCTTCATAACGCCCGGTCTAACTCGCTTGCCTCGGGATGGGTAGCAGTGGCCGATTTCACATAATGTATGTTTTGAATTGAACCACTTTGGGCCGGAGAAGTGAATTCCATCGCATGTCATGCGGGATGTTCTTACCTATCCACGACGCTCTTGAAACGATGCCATCGTACACGATGCCGAGCATAGTAGGTTTGGCCGACCGTCCCTGGCGCGGCCTCGCTCCTGCTTGATACGTGTGTATCTTTTTGCAGCGTTGATCCGGAATATTACACTGAGGCATCAGATAAGAGAAGCTCTTTCGACTTCTGAATCTAGCAGTGGCCGTGTTTCAACATAACTGTCTTTTCTGCTGGCGTTGGGCGGTTGCTCCTTTCAGGTGATGACTACTTCAAGAGCATATTTGTATCGCGCCCGGTATCACTGAGAGCAAGTAAAAGAGCTCAACGCAAAGAACAGGGATGTAGAGCAGGTGGTGGCAACTGAGTCGAATTTGGTCATTCCGCAGATGCCATGCGCGTCAGCTTCCGCCTGACATCAAACGTTCTAAAACCCCCATTAGATAATATGGTTCCGTATCACTGGCCGGCGGCAGGGCTGGAGCCAACCCCGCGCGGGAGGCGCTATGTATTCTGTACGTGATCATTGGTGCCCGAACGAGGACCCCATGAACGAGGAATTTCTCTTACTTCCGAAGAGCATTTAAGGCAGAAAAATGCCGTAAACGCGAGGTCAGAGAAAATCATTAGACAGACTGGTGCTGTTGCCGTCTCGAGGGCTGGTGGTGTTACGTTTCGCACGCGCCCCCAGCGCGCGATGGAATAGCCCCGGAGATCCCATCGGTTACATAGGATCAGGTTCCTGTAATTTGGACCTAGCACTTAGGCGCAGATGGGCTGCAGGCATGTCCTAGCAGGGGGCTTCGAACATGGCACGAGGCGCCGCCGCCGTGTGGCTGGAACATTCTACGTTCACCAGCCCACCAAACCAGTCAGCCCACGCGGAGCGACTCTGCAAGCGAGAAGCCTCGTGAGTAATGGCGCAGACAAAGCGGTTCTAGTTAACCTGCGATTCTGCTTTTCGAGCCGTTCTTGCGCTAGTTATCGCCGCTGGTTGAAAATTTTGTGCGCTGATCTGCACATGAGCAGGCCATGCCGCCGCTCCTCCTCCGAGTAAGAGCGCCACACATCAGCTTGTGTGAATGTTGTTCTGTGGCAAACACAATGTGGGGCAGCCATGTCTTTAAGTAGAAATTTCGAAGGAAGACGACGTACACGTAATAATATACATCTCGATATGCACGGCCACTTCCGTGTTCTCACCTAGAGCGATGGTTCGTGTTCGAAGAATCATGAGCCACCAGGTGAACATTCCTGCTACGGATTTCGGGTCCTACTTGCCCTCAATTCTACGTCGGGACTGACCCTGAGCACGACGATCACGATGAGGTGGTCAGCTGCAACTGCGCGTCGCAATGCTGCAGACGACGCGTTCCACTGAAATTAATTGCCGACTGGTTGGGGGTACAGATAACAGATGAGGGAGGCGGGTTGGGGAAGAAAGACTCGGACCGTGGAGCCCTGTAGCTTTCGGCCTTGTCTGATCCAAGAGGATCGGATCGCGCAAATGAGTCTGATAGGCTGGTGATCTCTGGTATTGGTTTGAATGCCCGCGGGGGCGAGCCACTCATTCGTCGCTCAACTGCAGGACCAGGCGGGATCGCATGCGATTGGTTCACTGGGATTGTTTAAATGATGCGTACCATCTCTCCGTAGTTTGTACTCACCCCCATCGCTTCCAAGAATGGAGGCTCCAATCTGCATGAGAGGCAAGGTCAATTTTGCTTGTGATCGTTGCAAGAAGAAGAAAATCAAGGTGCTTGCATAACACATTCATCACAATCCGCTTCCTGTTGATTATCCGTTCAGTGTCAGCCACCCAAGGCGGCAGATGATACCTGCGAGACTTGCCGACTCGGTGGGATGCAATGCATTCGGTCGCGCAAGCCTGCAGCGGACGACGAAACCAGCGCAATGCGCAGTGGCACTGGCTTTCACCAGCAGCCCGTCGGCTCTGTATCAAATACTAGTGAATCACCACCCATCGGCAAAGATGTGTCCACGAGCAGCCCGGCTTCAGTCTCACAAAGGTCCTCCGCAGACTTGAAAAGCACGAGGGCGGTTGGTGATGAATGCTCGATTCAATGGTACGCGCTTCTGCTATGTGGTTTGCGAATCCTGTTCTCATCGCGTTGGTGCGGGTGAATCAGCTGGTGCGGATCGGATGATTCGAATCCGTGCATCTGCGAGTATGCCAACGGTATTTGGAAGACTGCCATTCAGGATGCAAATGGCCCTCCAGAGGGGCAGTGATGGGCTCCGAGACGAGATATATTGGCTAGGTCTGGCCTCTACGTCTCGTCACTCCGTGAATCTGATCGAATATTGATCGACAGGTTCGAAGTGGGTCACAGAAGTGATGGGGGGATTGCAGATAATTTCTCACGATTGTGGACTTGATGCAATTGATTTTTGTTTTAACCCTGAGCCAATCGAGCGAGAGCCAGATGAAGCCCTGAGGAACGGATAGAGAGCTGGATAAATTAAGCTGATGCTCTTTAGATGTCCGTTTTTTCATTATGTTCCTAGGACAATGATTTCAACTTCTCTGTACATCGTTACAATTACGATAGAACGCACCACTAAATCCTCGAGGACATCAACCCCAAAGTATTTCATTCCCTAGGCAATGTATCCTTGACTCAAAACAGAGGAGTGGCCGCCCATGCCCCACTAATGCCCACCCTTTTGTGGCGGTTCTTCCTGGCGAAGTGATAATAGCAAGAATGAAACTATCGTCTCAATGCTGGAGTGTATGCGGGGCCAAGGTCGCATCATCCTCGGCCCATCCTACCACTGAAGATATTGGCCATAATGATAGGACTCCAGGCGATAGAGTCACGTATCGAGTATATGGTACAGTGGCGCTCGAACTTGCGCCGCTGCTATAGCACCGGGACTCTGAGAGGCGCGATAATTATAAGCCTAAATACTGGAACAAGTCTAATTTAACATACCCTATCAGGCGAAAAACACACTCAGATTCAACGATAGCCAGTCTTGCTAGGGGCAGCTGTCAACTGGGCGCTGATATGGCGTTGTCGACACTCACTAATTTAGTATAGCTGCGAAACATGATCTCTGAGCTCTTTGGGCACCTGTGCGCTCGCATTCGAAGACAGCTCAGGCAGTGAAAGCGAATCTTGAACGCTGCTAGGCCTGGATTCCTTTTCATCGTCCACACATCCACCTTGTCGTGCAGAGCAGGAGCACAGGCCATGAGCCAATTGCACTCAGGTCCCTCTCACCAATCGTTGAGAAACCTGCCCAGCGGGAGAGATACACTTTGTAAGATGTGTTTGAGTGCAGTGTTACCTAAAATTCCTTCAATATAGCAGAGACTCGTAGGCAAAACAGTTGATCGACAGGCCAAAAGCAGGCCAAGGTTTGGCGCTGGCATAACACACCGTGATATGTGACGAGGTGCGGCAACTGCCAGTGATCTAGTAACGAACTCAATACTAATGCCGTGTTACCAAAGCCCAGCCGGCCCTGAAGCTCTAGGGCACGGCCCGAGAGCGGCCCGTAGGTTCGAGAAAGCACATAATAGCATTCTACGCGCAATTCGCTTTATCAAAGCTTCATTTTTCACTAAAGCTAAGCATGATTGATAAAGGATACGACATGTGCATAGCATATTGATGTCTGATCGCACAAGCATAGTGGCATAGAAGGCAAATCTCTCGTCTTCGAATCCATCACTATCCTCAAAGCGTCTAAGGGACTAGAGAAGCAGCATGCCACATCCTGCTATAATGGTCGCACATGCATGGCTCTCCGAGACCTGGGAAACACCAGCTATATCGCCAATGGCAAGCCGCTAAGAGGATAACCTACAAAGGAAAGCCAAGCGAACACTTACCATGGTGTCGGCGGGTCATTCACATTAGCTCGACCAGATGGTGGCCGCCCAGGAGCGGCGGCAGCATTGTCCGCGTTGTTCTCGCCGTAGACTAAAGTCTTGGATGACCAGTTGCAATGCACCTTCCCACGCTTGCAGCTTCGACAGGTCTTAGTCCCCGCCTTGGTTGATTCGCACTGGACGTAGAACTATTAGCAAACTTATAGAGGTAATACGATTATGAAGGAACCTTTTTGTGCCTCTCCCTACACCGGTCACAAGCCACTGTTGCTTTCCTCTTCCTGTTGATTGACTGGTCCATGATCAGAAGCAGTGGGGCTGAGGACAAGACAGTAAGGCCCGTGCATCATTAAAGTAGCTTGGCAGGACCAATGGCAAGCGATCCTGCCTGCATGTAAGAAGGACCAACTTGTGTCCAATCATCCATCCAGGTCCGGACACCTTGCGCCACCGGGTGCCCGTGTAAGGTCAGGGACAGACACATTTTAACCGTGGCGGTGGACTTCAATTGCTATGATAAACTAACGGTGGAGCTTCTTTATCCTGCAAGCAAGTCCAGTGGGGTTGTGCCGTGTTTGAGCGCCAAGTACGGTAATGGAGAGCCGGGTGAAGGTGCCCTCCACGATCATGAGGCCGACACTTCGGAAGGTTTTCGACCAGACCCGCCCAAGACCCACTGTTGCTGTACTCAGCGCTGAGAACAGGCCGGAACGTCGCCGCATAGTGCACCTTGATGATCTCATACATTTGTACAGCACAAGGATGTTCTTTTCTGCGACCGGCTGCGCCTGAGACTGGGTGCCAGGATACTATGTTGCGCTAAGGTACGTTCTAGAGACTCAATTGAATGCATCTACATGCATTGCAGATGAAAATGTGCAGGGTGTTGATGAGTTTCACAACGGACACACCGAAATTCCGGCCTTCAGGCAGGTTTCATTGGGGGTGGCGACAGGGCCCGTGTTCATTCGCATGAGCATGCCCACTCGCTGAGCTTTCGCTGACTTGAAAATGTAGTTTGCACTCAGCGGGCCTGCCAGTATTCGTTGAATGAGCCAGGCGTAGGCTGACCACAAGATCCAAATTGAATGAGCTTCTTTCTCGCGTTACACCGTGCACGCATTAACAACGTTGATCCGCGATATTAGGGCTCTCCGAGTAAATTGTTCCAATGCACGATAATCATTGCTGAATCTGCAGTGCCGCATCTTCCAACTTTGACGGCGTTAATGTCCGCAGTTACGCGCGCGACCTCCGAGGCGCAAGTAGGTGCAAAAAGCATCGACCCAACGTGTTGGCCGCAGGTAAGTCAAACGTGGCATGGAAGTCGAAAAAGGCCGGGAAAAAAGTCGGTGGCAACAGCTTCGAATTTGTTGACCCCGTGGTGGCACCCAAACTTAATTGGATAGCTTTTTTTTATTTTACGTAGTTGTACGTTTTCGAGCGTTGACCAACAATAGCCCTAGAATATGCATGTGGGTGACTGTTTGCTATCTGCGTGAGCAAACCAGGACTCTGTGACAGGTCATAAATCTTACTCTAAGTAGGACCTAGTCCTTCCGCTTCGCAATCGTAGACATCCATAAAACAGATAGATGTCATAGGTACAAGAAGTAAGATCCAATCGAGGGTTGCTCCATGAGTATCTGAGACCGACGCTTAAGTTGTGAAGTGTGACTATGCTCTGGCAATGCGAGACCGACCCTGAGCCCGCTGGCGATGAAGGATAACTTTACAAAGGCCTGGTGCTCAGATGGAGATGATGTGCGGATGTGTTTTACAGCTTTCGCACATCAATTGAGACGACTTGGAGGTTCATTACTCGAGGGAAAATATTGAAAACGTAAGGCCTTTGGGATCGAAGAACTGTCAAGTTCCTCCCTCCGAGCGGGCGCCCACATAGCCACTCCGACGAGATAGATTGCAATGATAAAACGTGGCATCTCCTGGCCATTGCTGTGAGCAACTTCCGACGTACACTCCCAACTTACCGGCAGCCTCATTGTGTTTGAGCCTCGCCCGCGCGTTGGGTATCGGCCCACCGTGGCTGGTTGGTGAAGTGCGCCAATCCATACATGAGCAGTGCACGCTGCCGCGCCCGCCCGAGTAAGGCGCCACACATCACCAAGGATTGCATGTTTGTTGGCGGACACACCACTGGGCAAACATGTCTTAAATCAGAACCTTCGAATGCCGACGACGCACTTACACGTAAGATTTTATATATTGATAAGCATGCCCACTTTGGTGCTC
Source organism: Athelia sp. TMB (assembly GCA_014898675.1). NCBI lineage: Eukaryota > Fungi > Basidiomycota > Agaricomycetes > Atheliales > Atheliaceae > Athelia > Athelia sp. TMB. Next base: position 177,337 of record JACXVL010000030.1, read on the forward strand.
TTGAGTTCTGGCTCGATGACTCGTGTTTCAATAATTATGAGCCCCCAGTTACACGAGGTCGCAGCCGCAGTTCGAGGCTGGCGTGTCCCGCTCGGGCGGACTGCCTGACCCTGAGAATGAAGATCTTGATGAGGCCGCCAATCGCTCCCGCGCGACGCAACGTTACGAAGACGAAGCGCATTCAAGGCGCGGCGCAGTGAACTGTGATGAACCGTAAGTGTGCAATCTGGACCGTGAAAGCCTCTAGCAAGCTTCAGTTTCGACCTCCTCTCGTCTTCGTTCGACTACTCTTCCAACGGGCGCCCAGTCGGCAGAGGGCTCCTGCGAGAAATTCTGATACCGTAAAAGCAGAATTCACCTCCAGATCGAAGGGCTTGCGCACACAGCTCCGAAACTCGATCCCAACGTCTCTATGATACAAGCAAATATCTTGCCCTTCTTACATAATTGATTTCCAAAGGCACCTCTACAAGATCGGAGAGAGGGGAAGAGATGGTGTCCTGTGCTTGGTGTTCATGTCCTCGGCATGGTACAGGATGCCTTGTCGTTATCCAAGCCCCCCTGGTTGTCGTGCCGAGTCTTCAGGCGATCAGCCAAGCACATTCAGATTTTTTCAAAAACTACCGAGTGAACTGTCAGTGTTCAGTTCAGCGAGCGGAGCCTAGTTTCCATAGATTTGAAAATGACACGGATGATCATTCGTATATTCGAGTGAGAAGAAGGAAGGATCGGGGGATGAGGCAGTAGTGACTGGGGAGAAGGACAAGCAACGTTTCGAGGAGCGTCATTCGGCCTAACTCGGCACTTGGCGCGCGGGGCGGAGAAAGGGTGCCACTTGCCAAGTATATGAGCTGCCGTATTCGGCTAGCGTTTAGTTCAAATAACTGCCTCTTTTACTCTTCATTCTTACCACCACAACCAACGTCGCCTCCGTAGACTCGTAGCGGAACGCCTTCTTCCTTTTCTCCTCCAAGCCCTCTTCAAAAAACTGCCCACTCAGAGCGCATCTGGTGACCTCTAGAGCCATGCGTTTTTCGCCATTCCTTACCGCCTCTGGGCACTCGTCGTCGAGCGTTGGGGCAGCTGCCATCTTGCTGGGCCTTACTCTGACTCCTGTCGCTGCGCAGACATCGAGCAACCGTACTACTGAAGCAGGAGAGGCCACTATCACTGGTAAGTATTCTTCCATTTCCAGCCTGTCATATGCAGCGATGGCGGCTGTGACACGCGAGTCCTTGTGTCAGACTATCCCGCTAACCTCACCTCCACAGATGCTACTGCCGAGTGCACCGCATATTACTATCCTCCCACCGCGTCTCAGCTGTACAACTTCCCACCCATCTGGCAGCCCGCCACTCTCCTCGCCAATGACACGGCTGGCCAGGCCAAGTGGGCCGCCATAAAGGACAGCGTCCCCACTAATATCCCCGTGAAGGGTACGCTTGCTGGCGACTTCTCCACGTTTACGCCTACGTATAATGCGTCTGACCCCGACTGTTGGTGGACTTATAACAAGTGTGTTACACCGAAGTTGGCCACCCTGCAGCCAGATATTTCCAGCGTACCTGAGCCGATGACCCTTGGCTATGGGTTCGACGACGGCCCAAACTGTTCGCATAATGCATTCTATGATTATCTGTCAGAGCAAAAGCAGAAAGCGAGTACGTGGACCATTTGCTCTGACCCATTCGTATATGGCTAACGCGATATTTCCCTTGCAGCAATGTTCTACGTCGGTAGTAACGTGATGGACTGGCCCCTTGAAGCCCAGAGGGCGCTCGCCGATGGACACGAGATTTGTGTGCACACCTGGTCACATCATTACATGACCGCATTCCAATCCGAAGATGCGTTCGCTGAGCTCTGGTACACCCTGAACGCGATTAAGCTCGCCATCGGCGTCACCCCCACCTGCTGGCGCCCGCCTTTCGGTGACACCGACGACCGCATCCGCGCCATCGCCAAGGGCCTTGGGTTGCGCACCATACTCTGGCAGTACGATTCCAATGACTGGCAAGTTGGGGCAACGGCGGGCATCACTCCCGCCGACGTAGATTCGAACTACCAGAGCTTGATCTCCCATGCGCAAAACGGAACTTTTGCGACTCAGGGTGCCATCATCTTGACCCACGAGCTGAACAACTTCACGATGTCGGAGGCGGTCAAATGGTACAGCCAGCTCAAGAGCACATTCACTGGTGGCATCGTGCCCGTCGGCGTGGCGATGAATACTACTCAGCCATACCTCGAAGGGAACTACTCGCTTCCTTCCTATAGTCAATGTAAGTTACTACTCTTACCTTCCTACCACCTCGCTCATCTGCTGCTGTTGCGATTTAGACAAGAGCGGTGTTGTACTGACCACAGGCTCCGCGTCCGCGGTGCCCACCCAGTCCGGTGGCGCTGCCCAAGGCCACACTGCGGACGGGGCGCTCGCGTTACCCGCTCACCTTGGCCTAGCTGTTGTCGCTGCTCTTGTGGGTGGCGCTGCACGTGTCTTCTTGTGAGCTCTTTAGATGGACTGGGATTATGGACTAGCACATCACATTGGACATATGTTCTCGTTGCACTCATACATAGCATCGCTGCTGCACTATATTACTATGCATCTGACTGCGTCAGATGTGTATCTCGCTTATATTACATATCGGAATTCATTGTCATGAACAATGCAGCCTCTTGGCAAGTATCAAGTTACGCTGCTGTCCCGTCTGGTCGTTCTGGGGCCACATGCATGATGCTGTGGCGAACCCGTGCCACTACAGGACCAATTCGCGGAGTTCAAATTCGATCACACCGCCGGAACGGGTCTATCAATTATCTTTCTTCTGGACGACGTTGTGCTGCTCCCTGGCGTACCGGCCTCCCACCTTCAAACAATGAACGAAAATGTTCGTGGCAGTCGACAATGGTTTCTACGCTCGGAGCGGATACATAAAGCGACCTGTTTGGGCTATTGGCCACCCGAATTTCTCTCGGTGTTAGCGCAGAATCTGCGCAACAATCTTCTGGACTACCACAATCTCTGCGATACCTGACCCGATCTTATCCACCAGAGTGCCGTGAACCTCTTTGCCCTACCCAAGTCCAAGGATCATACGCGATCTCACTTCATATCGTTGCTAGTACGTGGGATCTGGCTTTACCTACGCATGGGTCGGACCGAGGCACCTTTTCACCCATCCTTGTGTTCTTACGTTTCTTACGTTTCTATTTTCGACAACCATGCCTGAACAACCTGGCTGGAACAAACTGCCGCCTAAATATACAATCGAACAGTTGTTGGTCGATTTGGATTTATTGGTGAGTCTCGCGCTTATGGGGGATCGATACAAAGAGCTTATCATCCTGATACTACGATAGGATGTCACTGGGCATGTGAGAAAAGACCCAGGACAACCGCACTCACTGGGGAGCGGTGCTGCCGGGGAAGTTCACCGGGGACTATACGAATGGACAGAACCTGGAACAATGCAAGTGGTTCAAATGAAGGTCAGTCAGTTATCGCTAACATCTCCCACCTTTTTACTGACCACCTCATAGGTTGCCATGAAGTACATCCTGAGCGCTCCCCACGATCGTATCAAGACGGAAGAGGTGGATTTTGCGATGTGTCATAACTGCAACATCCAGCTGATGCAAAATACCCAGCGTATCCGCAGAGAAGTGGCGACGTGGCGATACCTTAATCATCCGAATGTCACAGAATTTATAGGGATCGCGCAAATAGAACCTAATCGGCCACCCGCGTTAGTATCCCGCTTCATGCATCGCAACAAGTTTTTAGATTACATCGGAAGGCATCCAGAGCTGAAGAGAGAGAAGGTATATTGTCAACGTTTAAATGTGTGGTTGCTTTCTGATAGGAGAATAGGCGATCGAGATTGCTCTCGGCCTTGAGTACTTGCACACTCGCAACCCCCCTGTCATCCATAGTGATATCAAACCTGCACGTTTTCCTCAGTTTCGTCGTGTAAGTGAGCTAATCTTTTTCTAGGATAACATCCTCATATCCGATAGCGGCGCAGCGCAACTAAACGACTTTGGGGCGTCACGGATTCTTGACGTCCAGGGTTTCACCACGAAAGTCATGCGCAACATGCGATACACTGCACCGGAGCTGCTCCCCATGGCAGAAATCCAAGAAGATCCTCAGCCCACCACGCAAAGCGACATCTTTAGTCTCGCAATGCTGCTGCTTGTGGTTAGTGGCCGTCCGTTTCTCGTGTTGTTTCTGATGCTTATCACGATCTAGCTCTTTAATCATCGGCATAACATCGAACTGCAATCGAGCATCCCTTACAACCACGTTCGACTGGTCAATGACAATGGTAGCAATGAAACCAAGCTCTTGCGCCGCATTCACGCGGGCGAACGTCCAATTCGAGAGCGATACCCGACGATCAATGATGGCGGAATCTGGGAAACAATTCAAATATGCTGGCAGCCCTTCCCTTCGCAACGCCCTCGTATCTCACAGGTCGTGCCTTTGCTATTATCGTAGGAGACCTCTTGCTTTACGTGTGCCGAAAGTTCTCATTCATACACCACAGGCTTTCCGACTCTATCATGACCTCCTGATTATATGCCATCGCACAGTCTCCTCGCGTGTATAGCATTGAACATACGCCCTCCCCGCACATATATATACATATAATGCTACAGTAATATATTACATGCATCTAACTGCCCTCAATGTGTACTTTGCTTCGTGTATAATGACTTGCCAGATTTGGTTCGTAAGGCCAGGTGCGCACACATATCACCCTATGCCACCGCGTAGCGAAACCGTGTCGCTGGCCTGCGGTGTTCAAACTCAAATAGCCTATAGCCTATCCTAGGCCTGGAACCACCACAACATTACCTCTAGGCACTCCAGTGCCCCCCCCTGTCATATTACACTCCCGCCGTCGAGCGAAGAAGCTCGCGCACGCATACTCACGGCGGTTGACAGTGATACTCATCGATATCACGGTGCCCAATCGGAGGCTACTACGTAAAGCAACCGCTCAAACCGGGTTACACAGGTCCTCGGGCACGGGGCACGATGGCAATTTGCAACTATCACCTCCACCACCACCATCTCTGCCCATCTCTGCACCAATCTTAGTGCGGGGAAGCTCTTTGCTCTTTGCTCTGCTTACATTTTAAGATCAGCACGCGATCTATCTTATACCATTCGCATCGTCGCCCGCTGGGTGGTGCCAGGACAACCCTTCCCGCATCCTTCTATCCACTCACATTTCTTGCCATCCGACACTTTGCAAATGGCCATGCCTCACGAGCAACCCTACTATCAAACATGGAACATACCACCACCCAAATACACAGTCGCGCAGTTGACAGCCGACATGAAACTACTGGTGCGCCTTATCCACGCGGCGGATCTATATCAAGAGCTCACTATTTCATATCAGGATATTACTGGATATGTTAGGAAGGACCCAGAACAGCCGCATCCACTTGGAAGCGGTGCCGCTGGGGTTGTTCATCGGGGACTGTACGAGTGGACCGACCCTCAATCGATGCAAGTAGTTCGAATGAAGGTTGGCGAGTTCTCGATCGTATCTAATCCTCTTACTAATCAGATACTAGGTTGCCGTGAAGCATATTCTGAGCGCCCCCCACGATCGTGCCAAGACAGAGGAAGTGAGTTTCGTTCTATTCACATCTGCAACGTCCAGCTGATGCGAAGTTCCCAGCGTATTCGTCGAGAAGTGGCGACATGGCGGTACCTTGATCATCCGAATATCACGAAGTTTCTCGGTATTGCACAAATAGAACCTAATCGTCCACCTGGCCTAGTTTCTCGCTTCATGTACCGCAACAAGTTTTTGGATTACATCGGCAGGCATCCAGAGCAGAAGAGGCAGAAGGTAAGTAATCAGCGTTCTCGATGTGTGCATGCTTACTAACAGGTGGAATAGGCGATCGAAATTGCCCTTGGCCTTCAGTACTTGCACACTCGCAACCCACCTGTCATCCATGGCGATATCAAGCCTGTATGTTTCTCAAGTATCATCATTAGCTTAGGCTCACGTTCGTAATAGGACAACATTCTGATATCCGACAGTGGTGCGGCCCAACTAAACGATTTTGGAACATCGCGGATTCTCGACGTCCAGGGATTCACCACTAAAGCCATGCGCAACATGCGATACACTGCACCTGAGCTGCTTTTGCTCGAAGAGTCCCCTCAAGACCCTCGTCCAACTACGCAAAGCGACATCTTCAGTCTCGCGATGCTGTTACTTGTGGTTAGTGGCTTTATATACCTTTCATGTGGCAACTTTCACTTACCCCAGGCCCCAATGCAGCTCTTCAACCATCGACCGAACATGGAGATGCAAGCGAGCCTTCCCTACAACCACATCCGGCTCGTCAACGACAACGGAGGCCATGAAATCAAGCTTTTGCGTCGCATCCACGCAGGCGAGCGGCCCCTCCGAGAGCGATACCTGACGATCGAGGATGGCAAAATCTGGAGCATAATCTCAATGTGCTGGCAGCCCCACCCTATGCAGAGGCCTCATATTTCCCAGGTCGTGTCCATGCTAATGTCGTAGGACCTCTTGCTTCACTCGTGTCGATCCTCCTTCATACAGCACCAGCGCTCCATCTTGAACTGCGTTTGCTACTCATAACCCGCCCAGAACGCTTGTTCCTCGGCGCCCTCGGGCCGTACTGCCTGCTCCTTCGGCTTCGCCGTCGTCGCGGCGCTTGTCCTCTCATAAAGTTCATAGACGGACTGAGACCATAGACTGGCCCCCTACTCACATGGCATTGAACAATGGCATATGCCCTTCTCTCTGCACACATACATACCCTCGCTATCATATCGTTATATTACTATGCAATTGATTATCTGTTTTGTACGTCGCTATACGTCGCTTAATAAATACCCCGAGTTCATTCTCCCTATAGCTTTCAATACATTTTAAGTTTCCAAGTTGTGCTGTCGCTACTGATCAAATCGAGACATACGCGTCACAGCGAGCCGGGCCAAGCTAGCGGAGTTGAAATTTGATCTCCTTGAACGTGACTACCATAACTGTGCCTTGGGTGCCATTCCCACCTCTTTTCATTGAATGTTGAAGGGGCTTATGTGCAGCGACCGGTAATGATATATCTGAAGCGGAGGTGCATTAAAGCAGCCGCCAACGCACGAAATACTATCTCCAAGATCAGCTAGGGCACGATTGCAGCAACTACCTTTCCAGTCAATACTTCCACCACGATCCCTGCGATATCTGCCCCGATCTTCTGCCTCCAAGCAAGGGTACTTTCCTCGCTCTGAACAACATTAAGGATCAGGTAGCGGTCTTATTCATACCATCGCTCGTGGTGGGCATCGCTCACGTGGCTTGCTCGTCACTACCCGCTCAAGTCGAGCGGGTTGGACAAGGACAGCTTTTCAATATCCTGTAACACATTCAAATCGGGGTCCTTTTGCTTCTATTTCCCGGCAACCATGTCTTCCTACTACCACATATCACCCAAATACAAAGTCGAGCAATTGACTGAAGATCTAAATCTACTGGTGAGTCTCAAGCACGCGGTGAATCTATGCAAAGGGCTCATTATCATATCAGGATATTACTGGATATGTCAGAAAGGACCCAGAGCACCCGCATGCACTTGGAAGTGGTGCTGCCGGGGAAGTTCACCTCGCAATTTACGAGTGGACCGACCCTCGCACAATGCAAGTAGCGAGGATGAAGGCTAGCAATTTTTCGACAATTTCTTCACTTGTTATTGAATAGGCAATAGGTGGTCGTCAAACATATCATGACTACAAAAGCGGGCCGTGACAAGACAGAGCAGGTGAGTTTTGCGTTGTGCCACATCTATAACATCATTGATGTCAAGTACCTAGCGCATACGTCGAGAGGTCGCTTCATGGCGCTATCTTAATCATCCGAACGTTACCAAGTTTCTCGGCATCGCGCAAATAGAGATGTCACGACCACCCGGCCTAGTATCTCGTTTCATGCCACACAATAAGTTTTTGGTCTACATCGCAAGTCATCCGCTGCAGAAGAAGGAAAAAGTATGTCATCAAGATTTTAATGTTTGCACTTTCTAACAGGAGAGATAGGCGATGGAGATTGCTCTCGGCCTTCAGTACCTGCACAGCCGGAACCCCCCTGTCATCCATGGAGACATCAAGCCTGTAAGCGTACCTAGGCTTTAGTTTGCGGGCTGAGGCTCATATTTCGATAGGATAACATTCTAATATCCGACACCGGCGTGGCCCAACTGAACGACTTTGGGACGTCACGGATTCTCGACGTACAGGGTTTCACCACGAAAGCAATGCGCAACATGCGATACACTGCACCAGAACTGCTCCCTATCACGGAGACCGAGGAAGACTTTCGGCCCACCACGCAGAGCGACATCTTCAGCCTCGCTATGCTGCTGCTTGTGGTCAGTGGCCTGCATACCTCCCGCATTTTCCCTCTTACCTACCTGCGATGCAGCTCTTCAACCATCGACCGAACATCGAGCTGCAAATGAGCCTTCCGTACAACCACATCCGGCTCGTCAACGACAATGGCAGCCAAGAGATCAAGCTCTTGCGTCGCATCCACGCTGGTGAACGGCCCCTCCGTGAGCGATACCCGACGATCACGGACGGCAGGATCTGGAACATAATACAAATGTGCTGGAAGCCCCACCCTATGCAGCGGCCTCCTATCTCCCAGGTGGCATCGATGTTGGCGTCGTAGGAGGCACCTTACTTCACTCGTACAAAGTCTGCCTAACATAGTGATGGCCTACCATCATTTCCCGCTCATAAATCATCTGGAACAATTTACTCGATACCACTACCTCCGATTATTTTGTATTGCTAGAACCCATCGTTTGCAATCATGTTGTGCTCTTACGATCTCGATTTTATGAATACTTGCAATCTCACTTTATACTATGAAGCTTATACCATAATGTGTCCCTTTACACAATCATATTGGTGTTGTCCGAAGCCCACGCATTCCATCCGCCCCCTTTCAGGCTTGCTCATCGACACGAGGTGCTCTGATACTCCTTGTGCAAAAATCTTGAAAGCACTGAGGCCAACTGGGGGCTATACCGGACATAACGGATACGAACTGGCGGTCAAAGACGCTCCGGCGTCATGCTAGCAGGTATTGTTGCTCGCGTCCGTCCACCTTGAGGCGTCGACCTCGATGACAGCCTGGTCCTCGGTGGAGCCCTTGCTGCCACTGCTTATGCCGATGGGAGGGGATAGGATGATATAACCCAGAACGCGGCTTGAGGTGGCCCGGTAAGTCAACGCTCTGGTGAAGGTGTTAAATTCTTTCATCGCTTTCTTCGCCTTGTCCAGCTCGGCCTGAACATTTTGACATTTCTTGTTCGCTCCCGGGTAGCCCTTTCTCCCAACCGTCCCGATACGTCTCTCGTTATACTGGGCCGTAATCCCCCGTCTCTGATCTTGACCTTGATGGATCTTAGATGCGCATTATGAGCCGCATCACCGAAGAGCCTGACATCAAGGCGGAGCTGGCTGTCGTGCTGACGCTCGAAGTGTTCTCGTTCTTTTCAGGCGTGAGGACGACGTGGCGAGCGACGACGACGAGGCTGTCGGTATCCCCGCCCTTGGCAATGAAGAAGCCGCCGGTACTCTCAACCAAAAAGTAGAATCGGCACAGATGGGGACACCGAGCGTGGTGGCAAAAGGTTCGCGGGAATCTTCAATAAAATCTAAAGAGTAGATGGGCATGAGAAGCTTGGGACCGGCCGAGCGGGCGACGACCGACGCGCATATAGCCACATCGACATCGATAATTTTGACTTGTACAGAAGCTCTCGGAACCTGGAAGCCACGCCGACGCCGTCATCGCGCGCGAGAGTCGGGTACCACGCTGATCCAGACTATGACGGGGGCGTAACTCTTGGGCGGCCCGATGCGGAGAACGTCGTGCTGGTCCACTTCGCGCCCATTGATTGCAGAGGGCGTGAATTTCGAAAGTTATTTGGCTTCTCAGACCTCCTAAGCGGGTGGTCGCCGACGATGCGGAGCTCCTTGATGGCTCCGTACGCCTCTGGCTGAGTGGGTGCTTTCCGTGGAGTGGTGCTAGTGAGAGCGACTACGACTCGGCCAGAAAACACGCGGGCGTAGTAGTACTAGTACTTGGCCCCCATCTCGGATAGGGGCACAGCAACGTAAGGGAAATCCGCCCGAAAATCGTCATACGAGGGGGCGGAAACTCTCATGTCTATCGGCAGGCGACCGTGATGCAAGTAGGCGCAAAAGAAGCGGCAATCACTGGAGAGAAACAAGGTGAGAAAGAGATTATGGGAAGGTGTTAGAAGCACTTGCAATAGGGGGCCGCGGGAGCGCAAAGCTCCCGCACCACAATCAACCAGCCAAGTCAGGGCTTCCCCGCACAGGGGCATTCACCATCGATGGCCCGCCTACAACGGCCCTCCTTTTCCCAAGCCCGACGTTAGGTGTCCATGAGGTGCGGCCAGGCGCGTTTTGAGAGGCAGGATCTCGCGCAGGATCTGGGGTGATCTCTGGGCTGGAGGAGGCGCTGGGCGTGGCTCTGGGAGATGAGGGCGATGAAGCTATCGCGGCCCGCGGGGCTGAATTTTCGGATGCTGAGGCGGGTCCCCTGGCCCTTCCAGCTCCGCCACGCAACCCATTTAGCAGAGTTCGTTCTATGCAAACGGCCCCATATGCGACTGGGCAGTACCCGCTGACGGGTGAAGGCCAGACGAAGCAGAGCAGCGCCGATTGGAGAGGGAGGATAAGGAAGCGTATGAGCGCCGGTCGCCGAGCCTAAAGACGAGCGCCGGGCGTCAGCAGAGGCGGCGGGAGCTGGTTGCGAAGAGAGCGCAGATGCCCTTCTTTTGATGCTAGGGCAGGTTGCATGAGGATGAGACCGCATATATGGTACGTCTTCGCTAGGTTGCTTGAAAGCTTGGAGTCTGGGTGATGAACGCTGAGCGCTGGGTAGTGCGGTTCATAGGAACGAGGTGTCCTTGTACGCCTGCTCCACGCATGGCTGTCTATCCGTGTATGCAGGATAGGCGAAGGATGTGGGTGTTTCGAGAGCCTTGGTTGGAAATGTAGATGCCGATGGCTCTTCCTCAAGACGTCGCCGGGGAAGATGGAGCCGCAGTGGGCGTCGAGGTTGTCGAAGGGGGAATTTGTCTAGAAAGAAGGGGGTACAGGCCCACGATCCTGCTCACTCGCCGATGTTTGTGACGTCTAGAACAGGGTGCGAGTACGTCTACTGTGAGATGTCATCAGCATCTCTAATACTAGGAGACAAAAGGTAGTAAGAAACCTACGTCGTATTCGGAGTGATCGGCCCCGTGTTGCCATCGTCGACGCGTACCTGTCAGACGTTCCAAGTACGACGCCTTTCTTCTTGGGATGCCCCCGTCGTCCTGCATCCACTAAATCTTGACCCAGTGTCCAGTCGAGTCCTGTTGGTGCCATGAAGAGGAATGGGATAGACAAAACGCGCCCCAGGTTGATCGAAGGTCTGGAATAGTACCATATTGGCAGTTTGAAGTTCAGGTCCGAAAAGACGGGAGAAGAAGGGTGCGGGTTTGGATGATGATATGGGGATAATCTATAGGACAGGACAAAAATCAGTATGCGCGGATCAGGGTGAGAGATGGGAAGCAGGACCCGACCTTCTTGCTCCTGGGGATTAATGATGGGAGTAGCTCCCAGTAAACCCCTACGGAAACAGAATCACCGCGAATTGCCGTTTCGTCTTGTGGGTCACGACGTCGAGGTGGACGTCGAAGGGGAAATGGACATTCGAAGTGCAAGCCCATTCACTGGCGTCTTGCCTAGCCTCAGCACAGAATGAAAGGTGCGACTGAACCATAGTGATATCGAGGGCCGATTGAGCAGGGATGGGCACGGCCGCGCGTGAATAAGACAAGGGCAAATGTTGGTTTACTATAATTGGTTGACATAGTGGGAGGTGCTGGGAGTGTCTCGTATGTCCAGGAGGCCTGTTGATCGCGGGTGTCTCGTACGCGACTTCCTAACCTATGATGCAAGTGTGACGCGTTATCAGAGGACGCGTCTCAAAGTGAGCTGTGGAGATGGTGGCGCATGTAGAGTGCGGCTGAGTTGAGTGACGTCGACTGACGATGTGGATAGTGTGCGCCAGTGTGCGCCGTGCTGAATAAGAGCTTTGCGCTTGGGACGATTTAGGAAGCGTAGGAGTTAAAACTGGACAGAATTCAGACACCGACCCGCCGTCGCTTCCGAGGTGACTCTCTATGTTCCATCAGTACACCTTCGCATACGCACATTTAACTTGCTATATTTCTCTGTCTCGTGATATCCTTGCCTGATGATAGCAGCCTCCCGGAAATCGAATTCCCTTGTCGTCATAAAGTCATCATCCAAATAAATACCAGAGCCCAGTACTTGACCGACAGGCTCGAAATTCCATTGTGCAGCATTTGGCCCTTCATCTAAGCTTCACTCACTTCTTGTGCAACGCTATAAGCATCCGTAGAGCCGAGAAGCTAACTCCGCCAACGAGAGGTCGCACTGCCACATTGTGATCATGAAGGGCTCGAAATCGGCGGTATCACACCTACACTGCCAGTCCCGCTTGCTCGAAGACCATCAAGCAGGCCAAGCTACATTTCTCAAACACAAATTGCTCCTGTGCAAATGCAATCCCCAAATTCTGCATATACTCGCGTAACCGTTGGATATTATCCATTGTACATTATTTGAACTCTCATTCGGTTATATAGGCACCCGAGTCTGAGTCGTGCGTTTGGACAACAGCGCCATGCTCTTCCAGCAGCTTGGTGATCTCGAGGCGACCCCAAGCAGATGCTGCCTGCAGCGCCGAGCCGTATGTTCCTCCCGCGAGGTTCACATCGGCTCCGTTCTCCAACAGCAGCTTAGCGATCTCGAGGTGACCCCTCTTAGATGCTGTCTGCAGCGCCGAGCCGTACTCTCCGCCCAAATTGGTCACATCGGCTCCGTTCTCCAACAGCAGCTTGGTGATCTCGAGGTGACCCCTTGCAGATGCTGCCTGCAGCGCCGAGGCGTAGAATTCTCCCGCGATGTTCACATCGGCGCCGTTCTCCAAGAGCAGCTTGGCGATCTCAAGGCGACCCTCCGTAGATGCTGCCTGCAGCGCCGAGCTGTATGTTCCTCCCGCGACGTTCACATCGGCTCCGTTCTCCAACAGCAGCTTGGTGATCTTGAGGTGACCGCCTGCAGATGCTGCCTGCAGCGCCGAGCCGTAGAATCCTCCCACGATGTTCACATCGGCGCCGTTCTCCAAGAGCAGCTTGGCGATCTCGAGGTGGCCCCTCTTACATGCTGCCTGCAGCGCCGAGCCGTGGAATCCTCCCGCCATGTTCACATCGGCTCCGTTCTCCAAGAGCAGCTTGGTGATCCCGAGGTGACCCTCCGCAGATGCTGCCTGCAGCGCCAAGCCATATTCTCCTCCCACGATGTTCACATCTGCTCCATTCTCCAACAGCAGCTTAACGATCTCGACGCGCCGGCACGCAGATGCTGCTACCAGCGCCGGGCCGTAGTCTCCTTCCACGATGTTCATATCGGCTCCATTCTCCAACAGCAGCTTGGTGATCTCGAGGTGACCCCCCGCAGATGCTGCCTGCAGCACCGAGCCGTAGTATCCTCCCGCGATGTTTACATCAGCTCCGTTCTCCAAGAGCAGCTTGGCGATCTCGAGGTGACCCTCCGCAGACGCTGCATGCAGCGCCAAGCCGTGGAATCCTCCCGCCATGTTCACATCGGCTCCGTTCTCCAAGAGCAGCTTGGCGATCTCGAGGTGACCCTCCGCAGATGCTCCCTGCAGCGCTGAGCCGTATCTTCCTCCCGCGATGTTCACATCGGCTCCGTTCTCCAACAGCAGCTTGGCGATCCCGAGGTGGCCCCTCTTAGATGCTGTCTGCAGCGCCGAGCCATACTCTCCGCCCAAATTGGTCACATCGGCTCCGTTCTCCAACAGCAGTTTGGCGATCTCGAGGTGGCCCCTCTTACATGCTTCCTGCAGCGCCGAGCCGTAGAATTCTCCCGTGATGTTCACATCGGCTCCGTTCTCCAACAGCAGCTTGGTGATCTCGAGGTGACCCCCCGCAGATGCTGCCTGCAGCGCCGTGCCATATCTTCCTCCCTTAACATTAATATCGGCTCCTTTCTCTAACAGCACATTCACAATTTCGAGATGACCTTCGCTAGATGCTATGAGTAGTGGCCTAGTCGCGGCTTCACAGCCCGCTTTGTTGACATCTGCTCCGTTGCTAACTAACGTCAGCACAGCTTGCAATGAGCCAGTGAAGCAAGCATAATATAGCGGCGAGGCGTCTGGAGGTAGCCTTTTATCCCCCATGAAAGTGAAAGACATCAGTGTTCGACCCAAAATACTCGAGCCGTGATTTTCGTGCCACCACAGATCGTCGTCGAGAATAAGGTTCTGCAGCCTGACCCAGCTAAGCAACGCGTAGCTCCAAGTCGTCGACGGCAATGTGAACAAATTTAGCAGAAGTTGTTGAAGGGGAGGGCAGTCATGGATAGCTGCGCCGGAAGATTGAAAATGAGAGACCCAGTTCATCGCCGCATATATAGCCAGTGGGAACAAAGAGCGAATGTAATCGACATCGACAGAGCCTGGACGTTCCCAATCAAGAATGCTCGGTCCGTCGAAATGCAGGAGTTGCGCAAGGCAAGTTTGAGCGATAATGGAGTGTGAAAGCTGCTCGCTGGTAATGTGCTGGATGAAATATTCCTTGACAGAGAAGTGCGCTAGCTTCACCGTTCCTAGTCACTGTCAGCATTGTATCTCAAGATAAGTAGCATTGCATCGCACCATTAAACTCGTCGACGAGTCCATAGCAGATGCGTAATATCTCTGCAGGTCTCTTGTATCTCATATCACTTTTATACAGCGGACTGTCGTCTCCGTTGAAATCCACCGCTAGAACCTCTGCGAGTTCTCTCATAGACATGGGCTCTACAGCGAAGACAAGCCACTGCAACAGAGTCTTCAACGTGTCTGGTTCATTACTTTGCTCAAAAATCTTCGCGTATGTAGCGTCGAGATCTTTGGGTAAGGTCTCCAGTTGATGGACTAGCTGTGCGTTATTGCAGCATTTCATTATGTCGTCCATTTGCAGTGTTACCCATCGGAACCTACGATCAAGTCAGTTTTGATTTGTAATACCCAGTCGAAACTGGGCTGATGCTCACATCCCTTCCGAACCATCGGACACAGTTTTCTTGATAATCTGCTTTTCATGTTCGTCCCACTGGTCCATCTCTGGGTCATTGAGACGTGCATCCAGATAGATATCGATGTCGCCCGCGGAAGATTGATCTCTGATTGATATTTTTTGGAGATTGGACAGGGACGTGAGGCCGCGGGTGATTTCCGGCTCAGGTCGACTCGTAAGCATAACATGAAGTCTCTCTGCGTGATCCGAAGTGATAGATCGAATCCACCTTAGAACATCAGCCTTTTTGACACACTCATCGAGCGAGTCGATCGTGATATACGTGTCATCAAAGATATTCAAGATGCGAAAAAGAGTATTCTCAAGCTGGGCTTCGAGTGGCTGGCGATGTCCACTATCGCATTTACTGTACATGTCAACCAGCGCTGTGGGCACCGCGTCACCGCATCTGTCAGACAGCTGCGTGATAATCGATCGGGTGAGATTGTCGTAGTTTAAGGCGTCGGACTGAGCTCTTGTGCCATCAAAGAAAAAGTAAGCGTAGCCGCGTGTCGAGGGCTTCATTTCGCAAAATGTTTGGATGTTCTCGATGGCGGATGAGCTGAAGCGGATAAGATGAAAAATTCCATTTATACGTGCCAATTGAACTTACCACAGTATGGTCTTTCCACTTCCAGCTGCGAGAAACAATCAACACCACATAATGAGTTTGTGGTGATGGTATACATACGGCCACCGTAAAGCCAAAGCACGGATCCGGGCTGCTCCTTCCACTGAGAGAATTCGGGTCCATCGAGAAACCAAGATCCCGTTCCCGGTTGATGCTTCTTCCGTGCAGCATTATAATTTGGCGAAGTATCAGGGGCTTGCATCCACACATGAATGTCCCTTTCTGAACAAGTCGGCATCAGTGCCAGGCTACACGCGCAGAGCGGCAAGAGAGGACTACTAACTCCTGTCGCTATTTTGGACGTCTTTCATCCTTCCGTTCATGTCGATTGCAACTCGGCGATCAAGCTTGTCGGTGAGTGCTTGGCACCGCTTCTGGGACTTTGCGATCCGGGACGACATGGCGGACAGCGAATGCTTAGCAGTGCGCGCTGGTTTCCCCAAAGTGCATCAGAACAACATGTAAATAGCTGGAGACGAGACTCACCAAAGAAGCTTGCTTGCCCCCGAATGGATGGGCTGACATAGTCGTGCACTAGGATTGCAGCTTCGAGCGACGCTTTTCCGATCTCTTCAGCCACATCGGTAGTGCCCTCGATCTTTTTCAAATCTGGGCAGGAGCTGGCCGCTCCTGCCATCTCGCAAAGACTGTCCACCAGGTCTTGGACATTACCATCTTCTTGTTTCTGGTTCTGGGCCATCTAATGTCCCATATATGTCAGATAATAGGTAACATATCAGATGCGCCAGCAGAACTCTTACTTTGATCGCAGAAGATAATACCGTCCAGGACGCATTCATTATCGGATGGGCCTATTGACCAATGTTCCATAAGAGCTCTATTTCAAAGGAGCATGGACTTACACCGGCAAACTTGTCGAGAACAGATACGATCTTCTCCAGCGCGACACCGAGTTTGGGGATGAGGGTAGTCGCTTGCTGGGCAGCGTCGATTCCCTTCACGTTTGCCAGCTTCGCGACTTGCTCGTTCACATCCTTCATAAACTCGGAATGGGACTGCATGACGATATCGAATTTGACCGCAAGACAGGGTTCGCCTGACTTGTCGACCAGCTCTAGTTCTGAGCCTTATGAGGTTTAGTAAAGTGCGTCAAATGAGGGGGAAGGGATTACCTGTTTGAAGAAAATCTCCCCCTCGCGCGCTGCACTCGGCTATTGTGTATTCCTTCCACTTGCGATGGCGACCCTGGCGATATAGGCCAAATTCAACGACAGAAGCCGGTGCGAATTGACTGTCGGAGCGGTAGATATCAGCACCAATCGAGAGAAGTGGTCACCAGATATAACTGACACGATCTTTTGCTCATTCCAGTGGAGGGCACGGTCGCTTGGCACTTTTGTTGAATCGAGCACTTTCCTTCCGTCAATTTTCAGCGTGACGAAGTAACATGCTTTCAAACTCTGTGCTTTCTGTAGTGATTCACCGACAACACGTATATCTTGGAGTGGATCAGATCATCGGCGCCAGATAACGAGATGCTGTATCCGCACCTATCGATTCTGAGGATAACATGGCACGGGTCCAGCAAAGACGATCAGAGTTAGAGGGAAATGCTGCTCAAGATGTGAGGATATGAGAGCAGAGGGGAAGGCGCAAAGCGGTCGAGTAAGGGTGTAGTAGGGGAAGAAAGCTGTCGCCGCGGTCAGGCTCGGGCGTGGTTTCCACACGCCTCATGTTCGTTAATTGTCCTTTCGGCGCCCTCGGTCAGGAGTTAGTTGACTTCAAGGGTCGAAGGCCGGTAACGCCGTCAATTGATTTCGGCGCCCAGTGAGAGTGTGTTGACTAGATAGGCCTGTCCGTGGATTCAAAACTGCAATTGTCAGAGTTCGAGTGGCCATCAACGAACTTGAAAGTCTTCTACGTTCGCGAGTGAGGAAGGAGGAGGAAGGTCATTGGTTTGTCAGTGAAAGGCTATTGATTCCGTCAACGTGTCAACGATGCCACCATGTCAGGCTTTGTCAGCAAGCTCACCATCATCGATCCGTTGTAATGATCTCTCCACTTCACTTCTTCACTTGCCTCGCTCTAGATCTGCAACTGGGTTATTGAATCAACAGTTCTTCCGGCGATACGCTGAGTATGGATGTGGACCTTCTATTCATCTGGCAGCAACCTATCCCAACATCTGGTCTGCTTGCGCATGCAGCTACACCCCATCAAATTCGGCCGCGTCATCCGTTAAGTTGTTGTGTGTATCTATACATTTAGATGGGCTCCACCTAAGCCTAGCCAACTAACAGCCACTTGATACTGTTCATATCTCTCCAGAGCCGGCGCGCCTGGCGTTGCTCTGGCTGCAACTCGAAACATGCAAACTCCGCACTGACCCGGAATCGGGAGGGACCAGCTGCCTATGACCAATCCACTCTAATATCGTGTAGTGCACTCCCGTCTGTGATACATCTATGATACTGCACGGGCGGAGACACCGACGGTAATGCTGCTCCTCTCTTTGAGGACATCTCAGGTGCCGCTGTCCACCTACAATTTGGGGCGACCTTCTCAACTACAAGAGATCTGGGCTTATAAGAAGACATCTCGCGACCACGAACTATTGGAGGATATTGACGATACTAAGCTAATCTCAAGCCCGAGCCTACTTTCGCGGGCTTGTCTTCTTCGCGAACTCGCCTTCTTCGCTCTGGCACTGCATGGCAGCTGAACAGCACATCAACGGCAGCCTAGAACTGTGGCGCCGCGGGCCACTTATCCATTCCCATTTGAACGCAAACGGACCTCGAGCCATCCGGCGTCATTGCTGCCCAAGAAGCCACTGGCATCGCCCATGTTTCGTTCAATTTGAATATCAATTCGAACTATCTGCTTACCGCTTTCATCCAAAGGCGAGACTGCGCGGTCTCGCCGTATAAAACTGCGGGTTTCCTCGGACTGGACGCGCACTATCCTTCCTCACTACGCCCAACATCTCTACCTTTCCAGCCATCCTCTTCAAAATGCAATTCTTCAAGTCGACCCTCTTCATCGCCCTGGCCTTTGCAGCCACCTACATCACTGTCGCACCCGCGGCGTCTGAGTACATACCGCTCGTCAGCAAGCTTGCGTGCACCTACGACTCCGACTGCTGCAGCAACGAGTGCATTGATTCTGTGAGCGTATCTGCAGACATCTCAAAGCTACTCGTCTCACCCGCGGCTGGTCATTTAGATCTGTGTCTAGATCACCCACAAAAGCTGATTGTACATTAAACCATGGCTATCGCGCAGTCGGTATGCTCACCGTTGCGGCATTTGCATCTCATCTTATTTTCTGCATCATACAAGGCTCAATGTATCGCATTCTCATGTATGGCGTTCAATATTCATATATTTTCTCTATCGCCTTGGACGTAGCGCGGGAGATAGAATCACCATATATTCGACCCGAGATTTGAAAATGGATCAACATGCAAGGGAAGAGTATCGTGTGTATTTGGTGAAGCTTTCGGGGACCTTTGTGCTTCGCATTGTACATACAAAGCTCAAACTTCTGTTAGGTCCATCGAGACTCTATACGGGCCGACGCGGGCCGGCGGCGCGTCTGCGTACACCACGCTGACTCCTTTGTCACCTCTGTCCGTGCTATTCGCTAGCGGTACAGTAGTGAAGAAAGCCGCGAAATGCGCGAGGAAGAAGTCGAAAGTTCAACTTCTCGCTGTCGCGCGTCCACTTTGCTTGTTGCGCGTCTGTTGGGAAAGTCTTGCTAAGCAGAATCTATCCACACCCGTGTATGGGTCAGTCGGGTACTCTGGGATGCAGACGAAGACGCTTACGATGTCAAAAACATGGCGTTGCCGAAGATGAACATAGCCACGCTGATGGTCATGAGCTATCCTGTTCCTTGGCTGGTGCTTGGGTTTGCTTCTACATGCCTCCAAGAAGACGAACGCCTACTGAAGACGGGTCCAGATCATTATTGGGCCTCAGTAGTGATTCGTGAAAGACGTACGTGCTGCGTGGCAAACAGACCATTGCAAGTCAGAAGATCTCCGCCCGAATGGCGGGCTGGAAAACCCATCCAAGATGTCCATACCATCAAATATAGCAGCGTTATACTTGAAAGGGTCCGCCTTGAGGTATTTCAGCGCTATGCCTAGCAGCGTCTTATGCAGCGCCTCCTTCTTGATTTGAAAGACTCCTCCCACTCAGTCTTCGAGCCGCGGTCTCCCTTCGCGTCCTCGTGCATCTCCTCGGCGACGCCGTGCACGACGGGGTAAAGTCTCCCAAAGGCAGAGCGTGATGAACTGTCTTCGATCTTCGCGCTTCGAAGGTGACGTGGCCCAACGATAAGGTTTGCTGAGGGAATGGTGCACATCTGCCAACATGAACGCGCCCTGGGTTAACCGGGAGTCTGAGTACGCATATACCCAGTAATCTGGTCGATTGAGCGTTGGTGGTTTGATTTCGGTTTCGTTTTGGTTGGCGCGATGTGCAGAGGGAACGGCAGAGGGAACGGCGCAAGCTGCGAATGCGAGGGACGAATGATGCGACGATGGTGGCCGCTGCTCGCCAGTCAAGATCTAGCTGTGCTCCGGAATGTGTACGAGGAATGGGCCAGCGCCGAGCACGCTTTTACAGTTTCCTATGTGTACATGTATGGCGGATCTAGGCGTAGCGGGTGTGTGGAATAGCCGAAGTCCACGGGCAGGAGCGAGAGGTGGGCGATTGACCGTCGCATCTGTGTTGAAATCAATGGGTAGACCTTGTTCGTGGCAATGATCTCCGCGAAGGGGACTGGAATGCACACTTAGTGCTGTATTGGTGTGGGCAGGCAAGCAGGGCGGTCTGTGCTATGACTGACCGGAGTACAATTGATTGCAGGCCCGGCGCGATATCATAGACAACTGCTTGCAATTTTTAATCAAAAGGGAAGAGGAGAGGAGCGAACGGCCGAACGCACAGTTCAGTTCTCAGGCTTCCTTCGATGGAGTGTTGTGGGTCAGACGGCCCATGAGACCACATTTCGGCTGTAAATCTGCGCGATTCATCCAGAGCTGAGAAGCTTAAGAGCGGAGGCCTCGTTGTTGCATTGATTGTACCGACCAGCAGTGCAGCTCTAGGGTCGTGAGCGGGATGCTGTGCGGAGCCAATAGATGATCCCGCTCGGAATATTCCACAGCGTCGATCATCCAAGTTGTCCTTTTCCACGGCCAAATCGTGTGTCTTTCACTTGGAGGGCACAACACAAGCGTCCACAAATCACAACACGGCTACCAACTACACTACAGTACTAGTGCTATCTCGACAGGGTCAATCACACTGCTGACTTCGAGCGGCTCGCAGCCAGGTTGCCTCGCGTTCGACAATGCTGTACTACTCTCCCGATCGAAATTCAGGCATTGCTTCATTACAACAACATCGTGCATTGCGCATGGGTTCCATCTAAAATTGCTGTGAAATGGCATACCTGGGATACAAGAGTACTACAAACACTTCGCGTTAGTTGGCCGATTGTCATTCCCATCGAAACATCTTCCCACTGTTGGCCACCCGCTCGCCGCAATGCCAAAACTTCTGGCGTGGGCTGCACCTCTCACTGCCATCGTGACTATTGCTATCTACCTGCATCTGCGAGGATTTCCCGACGCCGGCAATTCTGGCGCGCCAGTCCCTCCCCCCGTGGAGGAGCTCGCACCTTTAGATAAAACAGACGAGTCAGTTGACGAAGAACCAGCTGCCGATGATACAAGCGCTCATCCAGGTGAGGAATCCTCTCATTCTGCTGAGCCATCCGCTCATTTGGAAGTAGCTTCTGCTGTTGCGACAGCCGTGCCGACCAACAACACAGTCACGCCTCCCAACCAAACAGTTCCTACGCCGCACGGGGTTCATCAACTCCCAAATATCGTTACAGAACTGCCAACCGTGCTTGGCAGGGAGGATATCTCCAAAGCCAATGCTCTCAAGGACCAATGCACGGCCTTCCTGGATCTCGGTCAGCGGCAGGAGGCCTTGGCCGCCATCACAGAGGCGACCAATCTGTTCCGGGCTCTTGCGCTGCAGCACCCGGCCACAGTTAACGCGGACCTGGCTTCATCTCTCCGCGTCTTATCCTCCCGTCTCGGCGATGCTGGTCGAAGGGAGGAGGCATTGTCAGCAATCGCGGAAGCGGTGGAGCTGCAACGGGCTCTCGCAAATGAGCGGCCAACCGAGTTCAAGGTAGAACTCGCTTCCAGCCTGAATCATCAATCCAACCGCCTCTCACGATTAGATCGGCACGAAGAGGCTCTACTGGCGATCCAGGAGTCGGTCGATCTGTATCGTGCTGCCGTAGAGGACCAGCCAGAGACGTCTCAACCAGGACTTGCAGCGTCCCTCTACAATCTCTCCACCCGGCTTTCGAAATACGATCTCCAGGAGGAAGCTTTGGTGGCAATACAAGAAGCATCGGGCATATACCAGAAGCTGGCGGAGGAAGACCCCGTGACTTACCAAAGGAAGCACCAATTATCGCTCGCCAAGGTATCCGAATGTCTGAAACGCCTTGGGAAAAAGGAGGACGCAATAGCAGCCTCCTTTTCAAGTGAGCCAATTGTTGTTCGAGATAGCTATCCGCTAACGATGGGACAGTTGGTACGGGCGAACCAGCCGCACGTCGCCGTGATCCTTTGACTTCTGATACGCCTGGCCAAGCGCCTGTCTATATCAGCCCTACCTTTAATACCATTGGCACACTTGGGGGGACGGTATATAATGTCGTAGGTGATTGCATGACCGTAGATGAAGACTCAGGTGTGTATGCTTACCATGATATCAGTTTGTGCCTGCTGCTGACGAAACCCTTGAAGTGACGAAGATATCACGAATGCTCCCGTACGCAGAGGGCGCGTCTTGGAACCCACAGCTCAGATGCCTTCCGGGAACCCGTCTGGCTATGCTCACCGACATCGACACCTGGGCTCATCAAGCTGGCTCGGAGAAGATCTGCTTGCTCAAAGGTCCGGCAGGATGCGGGAAAAGCGCCGTGCTTCATACCATCGCTGAGAAGCTCAAACGCGACGGACACCTCATCGCAGCGTTCTTCTTCAGTCGCGACACTGCATCGCGCAATACCGCAACAACCCTCTTCACCACCCTGGCGCGAGATCTCGCCAGTCTTCACCCCCGCGCTGCTGAAGATATCTGTGCGGCATTAGATGCGGAGCCAGCCCTTGCCACGGCCTCGCTGTCCCGCCAGTTCGATGCACTCATCCTGGGTCCTTCCCGTCATCTTCCCACCGATAGACCAGCCGTCTTCGTGATTGATGCATTGGACGAGAGCATCAGCCACGATCTCGATACTGAGCTGCTCACCATACTTCGCGATAAGGCTACTCAACTTCCTCCCCAAGTCCGTATTCTCGTAACATCTCGCCCAACAAGCATTATCGAAGAGTACCTCTCCGGAAGCAATCACGTCAAGACGCATTCGATTGAAATATTTTCAGTCGAGAACAAGCGCGACATCGACATGTATGTAGATGCGCAGCTCCGTGATGAAGTCCTTCTTCACAAGATGGGGCTCATGTTCCCCGACGAAACCATCATAAGCGACCTCAAGCGCTTGGCGGAAGGTCTGTTCGTGTGGATCGTCACCGTCTGCAACTTTCTGCGCACTGCGTACAAGCCCAAAGACAAACTTCAAGCATTGCTTTCAAAGTCCTATCGGCAAGGATCACCACCGGAGAAGAAGATGGACATGTTATACGCCGCCATCCTTGCAGAATGTGGAGATTGGGAGGACCCCGATTTCGTGAGGGACTACGACCTGGTCATGGGCACCATCATGGCGTTGAAGCGACCTCTGTCGCTTGCGGCGCTGCGGGCCCTGCACGGAGGCAGTCAGGAACTTGAGGCTGAACAGCTTCTCCAGAGGTTTGGGTCCGTGCTGATTGGATTCCGCGACCCCCACCAGCCCATACGCATCCTCCATCTATCCTTCCACGAATTTGTCACAGAGCGCGCCGCTCATGATGACAGCACCAAGCACTTCCACCTGTCAGAAAAGGGACATAGCGGCCGTCTGGCAGAACTGTGTGTCAAGACGCTGAACCGCGAGCTAGCTAGGCCTATTGACGGTGCGGGTTACCTCGCAATAGATACACTTGATGCGGGCATCCCGACGATCTCAGGTGTTTCCGAGCAACTGGTGTACAGTTGCGCTCACTGGCCCAGTCATCTGAAGGATGTGGAGATTCCGCAGACGATTAAAGCCCACATCATGACACTCATTTCCCGTCATCTGGTCACATGGATCGAGGTCTTAGCCGCGACAGATGTCTTTCGTGGTTCACTTCAAATTAAACAATGGGTACAGGTGAGCATCTTTCTGGCTTTGTACTATATCATATCCTCATGCAATTGTACGTGCAGCGACACGCACCAGAATTGGAACGTTATTTTCAGCATGAATCTCAAGCGCATGCAGTGTCCGCGCTTTCCAATCGCCTCGATCACGCGGCTCGCATGGAAGAATCGCTGCTCGCAGCACAGGAGTCGGTAATTCTGTGTAGAGCTCTCGCGGGGGAGCAGCCAGCGGTGTACAGTGGTGCTCTCGCCCAATGTCTCAACAATCTATCGGGGCGGCTTTCAAAGCTCGGCCGAGCCCAGGACGCCTTGTCGGCTGCCGAGGAAGCTGTGAATTTATTGCGGCCTCTCGCTGCAGAGCGGCCGGCGGCGAACAACGCTGATCTCGCCAACTCCCTTAACACTCTATCTATAAAGCTTTCAGCATTCGGACGAGCAGAGGAAGCTTTATCGACTATCCAGGAAGCGACCACTCTATACAGAGCTCTCGCGGCGGAGCGGCCAGCGGCGTACAACGCTGCCCTCGCCAACTCCCTTAACAGTCTATCTGTATATCTTTCAGCTCTCGGGCGAGCGCAGGAAGCTTTATCGACTATCCAGGAAGCGACCACTTTATACAGAGCTCTCGCGGCGGAGCGACCAGCGGCGTACAATGCGTCTCTCGCCACCTGCCTCCACACTCTATCAAATCACCTTTCAGCACTCGGTCGAGCACAGGAAGCTTTGTCGGCTGTCGGGGAAGCGGTGGATCTGAAGCGGACTCTCGCGGCGGAGCGGCCAGTGGCGTACAATGCTGATCTCGCCAGATCCCTCGACAATTTCTCAAGCCGCCTTTCAGCACTCGGGCGAGCACGGGAAGCTTTGTCGGCTGTCGAGGAAGCGGTGCATATTTGGCGGGCTCGAGCGGCTGAGCGGCCAGCGGCGTATAATGCCGATCTTGCCGGCTCTCTCAACAATATATCGGGCCGACTTTTGGCTCTCGGTCGGCCACAGGAAGGGCTCTCTGCTGTCCAGGAAGCCGTACATCTCTACAGGGCTCTCGCGGCGGAGCGGCCAGCGGCGTACAATGCCCTTCTCGCCACGAGCCTCCAGAATCTATCCACCCACCTTTCTGGCCTCGGTCAAGCACAAGAAGCTTTATCGCCTGTATTGGAAGCAGTGAATCTGTACAGGTCTCTCGCGGCGGAGCTGCCAGCGGCGTACAATGCAGATCTTGCCGAATCTCTCCAATTCCTATCTCTCCGCCTTATAGATCTTGGCCGACAGGATGAGGCTATGATCGTGATTCCAGAGGCGGTGGACTTGCACCGCACGCTCGCTGCCGAGCGACCGGCGCAGTTCAACCGACCTCTCATGGTATCGCTTGCCATTCTGGGCAAAACCATGGGACATCTCGGATTGGATGGAGCCATGGAAATTGGGCGGGAGGCGATAGCGTTGCAGGCAGCTTTGGATCCAGAGGAGGCGAGTCGGTTAGCTGCAATGGCAGCAGGGGCTTGATCAGAAACATATTGGCACGAAGAGTTCTAATTACTTGTAACGATGGGATCGGAAATAAATCTGTGCTTTCTGTACAATGCTCCCACCCTCTCGCACTCTAGACTCATGCATGGCAACCACCTGCGACAATATTAGTAAGTACTAATTATAATGTCGAGAGTACGAGTGGCTATTCCGTCCCATTGCCTACCCGCCTCGGCAAATGTCCGCCGCACATTATTCAGCCCGTGCACCCACGTTGTCGTCAGCATTCAGACAACGAGATCGATCCCAGCAATGACGATGACGCGTGATGATATCATCAAGCGGGCAGTGCGCCAAGTTGAAGCGATCGAGCCCGGAGATCAAATTGCTGGTTGTCGAAGTCCTCAATTGCAATGGAACCCCGTTCCCTGTCTCCTCCAAGACCGCCTCGAGAGCTATGAGTACCTCCGCACATAGCTGGAGGAGCCAACGACTGCACGAGGCGATTGCCTGCACCTTTGCTCGGGCTGCTGCCCTATGCCTGAACTGCCGCGCGGCCCATCCGATCTTCGACTCGCTCGGCCTCGTCGGCGACGCCGCGCACCCGAACGAGCAGGCCGCCCATGGCTCCATCCTCCTCTCCGAGCGCACTGCATATCCGCCATGCGCCCTAAACAACCTGAGCCGCGCGGAGGCAGCCGACTTCACCCACCCGTTCAGCCCATGACCCTCGAGGCTCACGAGAACACCGATTGCTGAGGTGCCAGCACCGCGCATCGAATCACTCCATCCCTATGCCCTGTAGCTACTTCGAGAATCGCACGTTGAAGCACTCTTCGCCTAGCGTGCAACATGCAGTCGCGCTGCAGCTTGGGCTAACTGTACATCTGTCCACAGATACGGCGACCACCACCCCCTCCACTTATCCGCAGAGGATATGTCCGGTAATGTGGTGGGTTTAATGATGGACTGAGGAGCGGTCGTTTGCAGTTCCCGGAATGCCACAGGCGCATTTAGCGTCAAATCGGGCCATTTGTTTCGCTCAAGCTGGTCATGACCCAACAAGTTTTAGTTTTACGTCTCCGTGGTCTGACGTCTGACCCCCGGGCCCCGCCCGAGCCCCCCACCTCCGATTTTAGCCTTCCCTCTACCGAGCACACCTGCTCGATGACATCCTCGTGCGACGGGAAGAGAAGCCGAGATCCTTGGCTTGCAGCGCGCGTCGGTGCTCGTCAGATCTGCGCAATGAGCGAGAGGTTGGATGACTTGTAGGATACATTCCACGGTAATCGTGCAGAGGGCAGGGTCGAGCTGCGATGCGTGCTTAGCTACGACCAGAAGAAAGGAGAGTGTGAAAGACGTACGCGTAATACAATTCCGCAGGGGTACATGGTAGCCTCGCAAATGAACGGCGTGAAGAGCGCGAGGTCGGCCATGACGTTCCCTGTTCAATTGCGCGCCATCGGCAGCGCACCCAGCGCGCTTGCCATGCATCTGTCGGCAAAGTATCACTGGTTAGAATCCATACTTCTCTGTCCGTATGCGTCAGTCGGGTACTCGGGGATGCAGGTGGGGGTGCTTACGATGCCCAAATCATGCCTTGGCTGAGGAGAAGGATGGGCCGTTGATGATCATGGATTTGCAATGCCTGCCCCAGAAGACGAGCAGCCAGCGAATTGACGGAGAGTATCGAACATGAGACGCTTGCTAGGACCGTACTACTGACGTATTTACATTAGCATTCGCTCTGGGTAATGATTCAAACCTGACGTACGCGCTTCTGGTAAGTACGCTGCTACAAGTCAAAAGCACGGATGCGCGAGGTCCTACGCGACGCAGGTAACCGAGATATCCAACCTTTAACCACGCAGTTCGCGCCCTGAGCTGCAGCGCCATGTCCTGCAGCATTCCATCCTCGCGCTGAAAGCACCCCGCAAATCCCGCCCTCAGTCCCTGCGGTGCCAGCGCCTTAGTGAATCCCATAGCGACCTGCGCACGACGGAGTGGCAACGTACACGACGAACTGCCTCAGCTCCCGTCCTCCGGCTTGGCGTGGGCCCGTGGTTCATCCCGGGTGGGCCGAGAATGGTGCGTATGCGCGAAGACGGGCGCGCTGAGCTGCCCGGGAGTGGGGCGCGTGGCGTATCCATGCGCGAATGGGGGAGGTTCAGCGCTCGAGGTCGTGATTTCGGCCTCGCGGGCGCGATGGAAGAGGGATCAACAGGGGGCGGGCAGACCGAGGAGGACGCGAAAGGGGCGATGGACGGCGGCGCTGGAGTTCGAGAACGGCGGTGTTGGAGTAGATGTGCCGTACGAGGAAAATGACAAAAGAGACGTCCATGTGATCTTTGACGTGTCTCTACGATGCGGGAAGGAATGTCTTGCTCGTCCCTGCCCGGCCCGACCACGATGGGCACAACTGGTGCATTCGCGGGCACGGGTATGCGAGGATGCATTCGGGTGATTTCCATCGTGTACTCCAGCGCAGTTGGCATCGAGGGGGAAACGGGCTGATGGGGGTGCACAAGGACCAGGTGTTTCCGTTTCGTTTCGCATTACATAGCTAGATGGGGTTCGTGTATGTGCGAGATAGCGGGGCTTGCACGATTCAGAAGCCAGACTCCGCCATGATTGGGGCTATATGCCTGCCCCGGGGCGACAAACATTCGCGTAGATTGATAGAGGGCAGTACGATTGGAATTTATGACGACCGAACTGAGGACAGGTGCGCATCAACATTTGGGTTCAGAAGTAATTCGAGCTAGACTCACGCGCTCCATGACCCCCGCTGCAAGGGCAGACGTTGACCGCCGCAGGACGATCTGTATGACAACACTGCCCGAGATACCTGCACCTTCTCTGCAGCGCCATGCACAGCGCCCCATGCTCGAATAGGCCATCCTCTGCGCGTCCGGTCTTCAGCATATGGGCCGCCTCATCGTCCAGGCAGCTTCCCTATGATACCGCGGTGACTTGGTGATAGAGGCGCGTATCCGACAAGACGAACGCGCTCTGGTCACTTGGGGGTCTGCGCGTGTTTACGTGCGCGGACCTGGGGAAGTGGATGGGGTGGTTTGATTTTGGGCTTGGTGTAGTGCGGCGAACGGCGGCCGCTGCTCGCCATCAAGGTCGAGACACACTCCCCGATGTGGAGACTGAGTAGGTCATTCGCGACTTGCGCGGTTCATTGCCGACTCTTCAATCGCGCAATCGCAAAGAACTTTTCCTGGGCCTCCATCCAGTGTACGGCGCCGCGTACGCGCTGACGCCCCAGCAGGAGCGCGAAGGACGTCCCAGTGCGCTCAAGGCCAGAGGCCAATCGTATACGCCTACGTGGCAGCGCGCGGCCAAACTGCATCAGAGCTCGCAAAGTCCAGGCGGGTGGGTATTCATTGAGCGCGGTTGGGGCTGGGAGCTGATCGTGGGCAGCCGCGTTCAGTGTGCGCAGGCGCGGAATGTCTGGACGCGGAGGGCGGGGATGCGAACTGTATGGTGCGGCGGGACAGAGGCGGAGTGATGTGTGCTGCAAGGGAGCGGAGAGGTGGTGAAAATGTCATTGAGGCGCGATACCGTCGAGAAGGATTCGTCATACTCATTGGCATGCATTCACGGGCGTCCTCCGATCGCCCGCCGTGGCAGTCTGGTGATGGTACGCGCGATAACACCGGTAATTCAGCAGGGATGGACGTGTCCATGCGTGCTGAATGTAAGCGCGAGTGATGTTTAGAAGTCGGGGCGCATGGTGGGAGGTGCCGGAGTACCAGTACTAGTGTCTTCTATGACCAAGCTTGTATATGACAAGGAGACCAGCGGTGTCTGCCTAACCGATGACATAAGTGTGACGCGTTATCAGAGGACGCGTCTCCAAGTGAGCTGCAGGGATGGTGGCGCATGTAGATTTCAGCTGAGGTGGGTGACGTCGATTGACGATGAGGTCCCTCGATAGCGGACCGATGCTGAATAAGAGCTTTGTGCCTGGGACGATTTAGGAAGCGTAGGAGCTAAAACTGGACAGCATTCAGACTCCGACCCGCCGTCACTTCCCTCCGCTTCTCTCTCTTGCGGGAGTACGCATTACTTATGAGGAGAGTATACCTTCACATACGCGCGTTTAACTTGCTATGTCTCCCTATCTATTAATATTCTTGTCTGATGATAGCAGCCTCTCGGAATTCGTATTCCCTTGTCGCCATCACTCTATTGTCATACAAATACATGCCAGTACTTGACCACGCGCACCCTGCACCACTCGTGCTAACACCTCGACGGACTCGAAATTCCATTCTGCAGCATTCAGCTCTTCATCCAAGCGGCATCCTGGTCCATCGTTGAGCGCTAGCGTTGAGCATCCATGGCGCCGAGAACGCTGTTCCTAGCGGCTGCGCTGGTACCCCACGGGGCACTTACTCTCTTGACGAAACGTATCGAAGTACATCAACGAGCGGCCAAATTGCTATCATGAAGAGCTCAAAAATGTTGCTACTACATTGCAAAAATGTCTGTCCCTGCTCCAAGACTATCTAGCAGGCCAAACCACACGTCGCACCCACAAGTTATTCTTTTGCGATCCCAAGGTCCTTCACATTCGGCGCGTAACAGTTAATTTTGTCTGATATACACACTATCATTGAAGGCTAGTCAGGTCATCCGAGCCTGAGTCTCAAATGCGGATGGTGGCACCGTGCTCCTCCAGCAGCTTGACGATCTCGAGGTGACCGCCCGCAGATGCTGCCTGCAGCGCCGAGTCATATTCTCCTCCCGCAATGTGAACATCAGCGCCGTTCTCCAAGAGCAGCTTGGCGATCTCGAGGCGACCCCACGCAGATGCTGCTTGCAGCGCCGAGCCGTAATACCCTCCCGCGACGTTCACATCAGCTCCGTTCACCAACAGCAGCTTGGCGATCTCGAGGCGACCCCCCGCAGATGCTGCCTGCAGCGTTGAGCCGTATGCTCCTCCCGCGATGTTCACATGGGCTCCGTTCTCCAACAGCAGCTTGGCGATCTCGAGGCGACCCCCCGCAGATGCTGCCTGCAGCGTTGAGCCGTATGCTCCTCCCGCGATGTTCACATGGGCTCCGTTCTCCAACAGCAGCTTGGCGATCTCGAGGTGACCCTCTGCAGATGCTGCCTGCAGCGCCGAGCCGTATGCTTCTCCCGCGATGTTTACATCGCCTCCGTTCTCCAACAGCACCTTCACGATCTCGAGGTGACCAAACAGAGATGCTGCCTGCAGCGCCGAGCCGTAGTCTCCTTCCGCGAAGTTCAAATCGGCTCCGTTCTCCAACAGCAGCTTGGCGATCTCGAGGTGACCCCTCACAGATGCTGCCTGAAGCGCCGAGCCGTATGTTCCTCCCGCGATGTTCACATCGGCTCCGTTCTCCAACAGCAGCTTGGCGATCTCGAGGTGGCCATTCTCAGATGCTGCCTGCAGCGCCGAGCCGTATCCTCCTCCAGCGATGTTCACCTCGGCTCCGTTATCCAACAGCAGCTTGGCGATCTCGAGGTGACCCTTCGCAGATGCTGCATGCAGCGCCGAGCCGTGGAATCCTCCCGCGACGTTCACACCGGCTCCGTTCTCCAACAGTAGCTTGGCGATCTCGAGGTGACCGCCCGCAGATGCTGCCTGCAGCGCTGCTCCGTAGTCTCCTCCCGCGATGTTCACATCGGCTCCGTTCTCCAACAGCAGCTTGGCGATCTCAAGGTGACCCCCCGCAGATGCTGCCTGCAGCCCCGAGCCGTATCTTCCTCCCTTAACATCAATATCGGCCCCTTTCTCTAACAGCACATTGATAATTTCGAGATGACCTTCGCTAGATGCTATGAGTAGTGGCCTAGTCGCAGATTCACTGCCCGCTTTGTTGACATCTGCTCCGTTGCTAACTAATGTCTGCACAGCTTGCAATGAGCCAGTGAAGCAAGCATAATATAGCGGCGAGGCATCTTGAGGTAGCCTTTCAGCCTTGAAAAAATCCAGTGTTCGAGCTAAAACACTCGATCTGTGATCATAACGCCACAACTCATCGTCGTCGAGAATCAAGTTCTGCAGGCTGACCCAGCTAAGCAAAGTGTAGCTCCAAGTCGTCGACGGCAATGTGAACAATTTTAGTAGAAGTTGTTGAAAGGGAGGGGAGCCAGTAACAGCTGCGCCAGAAGATTGAAAATGGGAGACCCAGTTCGTCGCCGCGTATATAGCAAGCGGGAACGAGGAGCGAATGCAATCAAGATCGACAGAGCCTGGATGTTCCCAATCAAGAATTTTCGGCCCATCAAAATGCAGGAGTTGCGCAAGGCAAGTTTGAGCGATGATGGAGTGTGAAAGCTGCTCGCTGGTGACGTGTTGGATGAAATATTCCTTGACAGAGAAGTGCGCTAGCTTCACAGTTCCTAGTCACTGTCAGCATAGTATCTCAAGACAAGTAGCATTGCGTCGCACCATTAAACTCGTCGACGAGTCCATAGCAGATGCGTAATATCTCTGCAGGTCTCTTGTATCTCATAACATTTTTATACAGCGGAACGCCGTCTCCGTTGAAATCCACCGCTAGAACCTCTGCGAGTTCTCTCATAGTCATTGGCTCTACAGCGAAGACAAGCCACTGCAACAGAGTCTTCAACGTGTCTGGTTCATTACTTTTCTCAAAAATCTTCGCGTATGCAGCGTCGAGATCTTTGGGTAAGGTCTCCAGTTGACGGACCAGCTGTGCGTTATTGCAGCATTTCATTATGTCGTCCATTTGCAGTGTTACCCATCGGAACCTACGATCTAGTCAGTTTTGATGTGTGATACCCAGTCGAAACTGGGCTGATGCTCACATCCCCTCCGAACCATCGGACACAGTTTTCTTGATAATCTGCTTTTCATGTTCGTCCCACTGGTCCATCTCTGGCTCATTGAGACGTGCGTCCAGATAGACATCAATGTCTCCCGCGGAAGATTGATCTCTGATTGATATTTTTTGGACATTGGATAGGGGCGTGAGGCCACGGGTGATTTCCGGCTCAGGTCGACTCGTGAGCATAACATGAAGTCTCTCTGCGTGATCCGAAGTGATAGATCGAATCCACTTTAGAACGTCAGCTTTTTTGACGCATTCATCAAGCGAGTCGATCATGATGTACGTGTCGTCAAAGATGTCCAAAATGCGAGAAAGAGTATCTTTAAGCTGGGTTTCGAGTGGCTGGTTATGCCCACTATCGCATTTGCTGTACAGATCAACCAGCGCTGTGGGCACCCTATCACCGCATCGGTCAGACAGCTGCATGATAATGGACCGGGTGAGATTGTCGTAATCCAAGGTCTCGGATTGAGCCCTTGTGCCGTCAAAGAAAAAATAAGCGTAACCTCGGACTGAGGGCTTTAGTTCGCAGAATGCTTGAATGTTCTCGATGGCGGATGAGCTAGAGCGGATAAGATCAAAAGTCCCATCTATACGCGCCAAGTGGACATACCACAATATGGTCTTTCCACTTCCAGCTACGACGAATAGTTAACACTATAGGAGGGACCCTAGCGATGGAACACGTACGACCACCGTAGAGCCAAAGCACGGATCCGGGCTGCTCCTTCCACTCGGAGAACTGCAAGCCATCTAGGAACCACGACCCCGTCCCCGGTTGATGCTTCTTCCGTGCAGCATTGTAATTCGGAGAAGTATCAGGAGCTTTCATCCACGTGTGGATGTCCCTTTCTGTATGGATCGGTGTCAGCAAGCTACACTCGCCCAGAGCGGGAACTTGGAGAGAACTGCTCACTCTTGTCGCTGCTCTGGACGTTTTTCATCGTCGCGTTTGTTTCGATCGCAACCCGGCGATCCAGCTTCTCGGTGAGCCCTTTGCACCGCTTCTGGGATTTTGCGATCCGGGACGACATGTCGGACGGCGCGAACTTCGCAGTGCGTGCTAGTTGCCCCAGAGTCCATTAGGACAGTATGCGAAGATGTAATCAGCGTGAAACAAGACTCGCCTAAGAAACTAGCTTGTCCCCGGATAGATGGCTTGACGTAGTCGTGGACTAGAATTGCAGCTTCGAGCGACGCTTTTCCGATCTCTTCAGCCACATCGGTGGTGCCCTCGATCTTTTTCAGATCTGGACAAGAGCTAGCTGCTCCTGCCATCTCGCAAAGACTGTCTACCAGGTCTCGAACGTTGTCGTCTTCTTTTTTCTGGTTCTGGGCCATCTAATGTCCGATATATGTCAGATAATATGTAACATATCAGATACGCCAGCAGAACCCTTACTTTGATCGCAGAAGATAGTACCGTCCAGGCCGCATTCATTATGGGATGAGTCTATTCATCGATCTTAGATAAGAGCTCGATTTCGAAGGAGGATGGACTTACACCAGCAAACTTGTCGATAACAGGTACGATCTTCTCAAGCGCGGCGCCGAGTTTGGGGATGAGAGTAGTCGCTTTCTGGGCAGCATCGAGTCCCTTGACTTTTGTCAGCTTTGCGACCTCCTCGTTCACACTCTTCATAAACTCCGAAAGGGACTGAATGGATATATCAATTTTGACCACGAGACAGGGTTTGCCTGACTTGTCAACCAGCTCTAGCTCCCCGCCTTGTGAAAGTCAGTAAGCTGTAACACATGAAGGGAAATGGATTACCTGTCTGAAGAAAATCTCCCCCTCGCGCGCTGCACTCTGCTATCGTATGTTTCTTCCACCCTGGAATGCTACTCTGGCGATATAGGCCAAATTCGACGACGGCAGCCGGTGCGAATTGACTGGTGGAGCGGTAGATATGAGCACCGATTCAGAGATAAAGGCCATCGCCCACGTATAACTTACAAAATCTTCTTCTCTTTCCAGTGAGGGACAGGGTCTCTTGGCGCTTTTTTTGACTCAAAGACATCATTTCCGTCGATCTTCAAGATAATGAAGTGATCTGCTTTCAGACTCTGGGTGTCCTGTAGTATGTCGCCGACTACGCGTATATCTTCGAGTAGATCAGATCATGACCGCTTAGTAACGAAAGACAAAATCTGCACCTATTGCTTCGGAAGATAACATGACGTGAGGCCAGGCAGGATGATCGGGGATCGAGGGAAATGCTGGTCAAGATGTGGGGGGATACAGGAGCAGCGGAGAATGTTTGAGACGGTCGAGGCTGGGTCAAATAAGAAAGAGCTGTCGCCGCGGCGTGGCTCAAGCGTGGCTTCCAGCACGCGGCTGCCCTGTAACTGAAATGTTTACAGCACACGCCTCACATCGTGTTTTCGGTCAGGAGTTAGTGGCCTAGTGTCGAAGGCCGGTAACGCCGTCGATTGATCTCGACACCCAGTGATAGTACTAGTGTGTCGACTAGATAGGCCTGAAGCTGGCTGTAGTACCGTTTATATGTCGAAAGCTGCAGCTGTCCATGTCAGAGTTCGAGGGGCCAGTCTACTCTAGTCTACTCAAGCACGATGGTGAGCGAGGAAGGTTTGGAATATTGGTTCCGTCAACGCGTCAACAACTGTGTCAGGCCTCAGGCTTTGTCAGCAAGCGCGATTCGGAATCGCGATCGTGGCAATATTAATGATATTTCTCTTCCTCACTTGCCTTGCAATATAACTGGTTTGCTAAACCAACAGTTCTTCCGATGCATGCGATATACTGGCTTTGCTATGGTCCTTCGATTCGTCTGGCAGCAATGTTTCCCGACGTGATTAGGCCTGCTTGCAGCTTTCAAGCTCGGCCGCGTTGTCCGTTGTTGCTGTGTGCATCCAGACTTTCAGATGGGCAGAACCGTTGCCGACGAAACGCTCTCGAAGAATCCCAATTGATCCTGCCTGCGGCTGCGTGTCAGCTACGTATCGCTCTGGTTGTAACTCGACACATGCCAAGTCCGCACAGATCCGGGATCAGGAGGCACTCTCATCTACGGTATATCGATACCATCTCATGCACCGGCGGAAACATTGATAGCTCTGTTGCTGCGCTCTTTGCGGATATCTTGGTCGCTGCTGTGCACCCACGATTTGAGATAACCTTGTCAACTACGAGCACTCTGGGCTGATAAGACAATATCGAGCCGCCGTGAGCTATGAAAGGATATTGGCGATACTAGGCCAGTCTCAGGCCCTCGCCTACCTTTGCGGGCTCGTCTTCTTCACGGACTCACCTTCGCACTGGCACTGCCTGGCGGCTGAACAACACGTAGATGGCAGTCTAGTACTGTGTCGCCGCGGGCCACTCTTCCATTCCGGTCGGAAGGCAGATGGGTCTCAAGCTATCCGGCGTCATTGCCGCCCAAGACGCCACTCGCATTGCCCATGTTTCGTTCGATATCAATTTTATCTATCTGCTTACCACTTTCACTAAAGACGAACCTGCGCGGTGTCGCCCTATAAAAGCTGCAGGATACATCGGACTGGACGCGCGCCATCCCATCCTCACCACGTCAAACACCCTCAAAATCCCAGCCAACCTCCAAAATGCCATTGTTCAAGTAAACCCTCTTCGTCGCCGTGGCCTTTGCCGCCACCTACGTCGCTGCGGCACCGGCGGCACCCGAGTGCATACCGCTCGTCAGCAAGCTTGCGTGCACCTACGACTCTGACTGATTCAGCAACGAGTACATCGATTTTGTGAGGGTATCTTCAGTCATCTCAAGCTACTCATCTCGCTCGCGGCCGGTCATTTAGATCTGTGTCTAGACTACGCACAATCGTTGACTGTACATTACTCATGGCTATCGCACAGTCAGTATGTCGAGTCCTATATGTTCTCCAACGCAACATTAGCATCTCGTCTTATTATCTGCATCATTTAGGTTCTCTTGGAATTAGATCCAACGTGTAGATGGGGCACGCTTTGAGGGATCAGAGTATCGCATTCTTGTAATCTTCGATTTTTAAATCTATCTATCTTCTTTATTGCCTTGCAATCGAACTTCGTGCTGGAGATGGACACTATTCGACCTGAAATTGAAGCAAATCGGTAGTGACGCAAGTCAGGAATTGTATTCATATGTAAGGGTAGGGCATCATTTGTATTTGGTGAAGCTTCTGGAGACCTGCTTCGCATTGTACATACAAAGCTAAGACTTCTGGTAGGTGCAAGTCCTTCGACTCGATACGGGCCGACGCGGGCCGGCGGCGCGTCTGCGGTCACCACACTGACTCCTTTGTCCCTTCTTTCCGTGCTATCCGCCGGCGGTGAAGTGATGAAGAAAGCCGTGAGATAAGCGAGGAGAAGATCGCAAATCTAAATTCTCGCTGTCGCGAGTCTACGTTGCTTGCCACGCGCGTCTGCTGGGAAAGTCTTGCCAAGCAGAATGTATCTACACCTCTGTATGCGTCAGCTGGGTACTCTGTGATGCAGACGAAGATGCTTACAGGTTCAAAGGCATAGCGTAGCTGAGGATGAACATAGATGCGCCTGATGATTATGGGATATCCTGCTCATTTGTTCGTGCGCGGGTTTGCTTCTATATGCCCCTAAGAAGATGAACGCCTGACTGAGGACGGACTGAGATCAGTATTGAGCCTCAGTAGTGATTCGTGAAAGACGTACGTGCTGCGTGGCAAACGGACCATTGCAAGTCAGAGGATCTCCGCCCGGATGATGGGCTGGAAAACCCGTCCAAGATGTCCATACCATCAAATATAGCAGCGTTATACTTGAAAGGGTCCGCCTTGAGGTATTTCAGCGCTATGCCTAGCAGCGTCTTGTGCAGCGCCTCATTCTTGATTTGAAAGACTCCTCCAACCCAGTCTTCAGGCCACGATCCCCCTTAGCGTCCCCGTGCATCTCCTCGGCGACGCCATGCACGACAGGGTAAAGTCTCCCAAAGGCAAAGCGTGATGAACTGTCTTCAATCTTCGTACTTCGGGTGTGACGTGGCCGAACGATGAGGTTTGCTGAGAGAATGGTGCATATCTGCCAACATGAACGCGGCCTGGATTATTTGGGAGTCTGAGCACGCATGTACCCGGTAATCTGGTGGATTGAGCGTTGGTAGTTTGATTTCGGTTTTGTTTTGGTTGGCGCGATGTGAAGAGGGAGCGGCAGAGTGAACGGCGCATGCTGCGAATGCGAGGGCGGAATGGTGCGACGATGGTGGCCGCCGCTCGCCAGTCAAGATCTGGCTGTGCTCCGGAATGTGTACGATGAATGGGCTGGCGCCGAGCATGCTTTCACAGTTTCCTGCAAGATTTCGAAGGCTAACTCCTGATGCACGCGACTCTTGCAGAAGAGAAACTGCCCCGGTTCGGCGCGTTGAAACTGTAACAGCCACTCTCTAAGCCATCTCAGCACGTCACCCCAATGGCGTCTGATGCCAATACACCCGCGATGGGCATATCGCATATACCACGCGGAAGAGCTTTCACGACCATCGCCAAACTGTGGGTATCGTAAAGTCCAGGTGCGTGTGAGCAACCGCGACGCTGGATAGGGCGTGGAGTCCATCGTGGGTAGGCGCTAAAATAAGAGGATGGGTGCGGTGGCTGGGGATCCAAGTTGTGCAGTGCAGCACAAGGAACATTGTGGGAGAGTAGGGGCAGTGGTTTGCGCGTGTTATAGTCCAGAGTACTGCGCTGGAGAGTGGGTACATGTATGGCGGATCTAGGTGTAGCGGGTGTGTGGAATAGCCAACGTACACGGGCAGGGTAGACGGGCGTAGCGAGTGGCGGGCGGTTGAACGTCGCGTCTGCGTTGGGATCGATGCGCAGACCTTATTCGTGGCAATGACCTCCGCGAAGGGGACTGGAATGGACGCTTGGTTCTGCGTTAGTGCGGACAGGCAAGCGAGGCGGTCTGTGCTATGAATGACCGGAGTACAATTGATTGGAGGCCCCGCGTGATATGGACAACTGATTTCAATTATTTAATTATAAAGGAAGAAGGGAGAAGTGAACGGCCGCACGCATAGTTCAGTTCTCAAGATTCCTGCGATGAGCAGTTGTGGGTCAGACGGCCCATGAGGTCACATTTCGGCTAGACGTCTGCGGGGTTCGTCCGGGGCTAAGCAGAGCAGATATATATATAGATAGAATGGAGGTCTCGTTGTTGCATTGATTGTACCGACTAGCAGTGCAGCTCTTGGTCGAGAGCGGGATGGTGTACGGAGCCAATAGATGATCCCGCTCGGAATATTCCACAGCGCCGATCATCCAAGTTGTCCTTTTCCACTGCCACCAATCGTGTGTCTATCACTTGGAGGGCACAACGTTCGGCTGTTCGGCTGGCACAAGCGTCCACAAATCACAACACGGCTACCAGCTACACTACAGTACCAGTGCCATCTCGACAAGGTCAATCACACTGCTGACTTCGAGCGGTTCGCAGCCAGGTTGCCTCGCGTTCGACAATGCTGTACTACTCTCCCGATCGAACTTCAGGCATTGCTTCATTACAACAACATCGTGCATTGCGCATGGGCTTCATCTAAAATTGCTGTGAAATGGAATACCCGGGATACAAGAGTACTACAAACTCTTCGCGTTAGTTGGTCAATTGTCATTCCCATCGAAACATCTCCCCACTCTTGACTGTTCGCTCGCCGCTATGCCGAAACTTCTGGCGTGGGCGGCCCCCCTTACTGCCATCGTGACTATCGCTATTTACCTTCATCTGCGAGGATTTCCCGGGGCCGGCTCTGCCGACGCACCAGTCCCTCCGCCCGTCGAGAAGCTCCGGCCTTCAACCAAAACAGAGGAACCAGATGACGAAGTACCGGCTGCGGATGATGCAAGTGCTCACTCAGGTGAGGAATCTTATAATTCAGTCGAGGTATCCGCTCATTTGGAAGTAGCTCTTGCTATTGCGACAGCCGCGCCAACCGATGACACAGTTATGTCTCCCAACGACACAGTCCCCATTCCACAAGGGGTTCATCAACT
Organism: Athelia sp. TMB; assembly: GCA_014898675.1. Lineage (NCBI taxonomy): Eukaryota > Fungi > Basidiomycota > Agaricomycetes > Atheliales > Atheliaceae > Athelia > Athelia sp. TMB. The sequence continues at coordinate 216,831 of JACXVL010000030.1, forward strand.
CCCAGTTATCGTCCCAGAATCCCCAACAGCGCTTTGCAGGGATGATCTCGCAAAGGCAGAGGCGCTCAAAGACCAATCCACTGCCTTTCTGGGCCTCGGTCAAAAGCAGGAAGCCTTGGCCGCCATCACAGAGGCGACCCAACTGTTGCGGGCTCTTGCATCAAAGCACCCAGTCGCTTATAACGCAGAGCTGGCTTCATCTCTCCGCATCTTATCCTCCCGTCTCGGCGACGTTGGTCGAAAGGAGGATGCATTGTCCGCAATCACGGAAGCGGTGGAAATGCAGCGGACTCTCGCGAACGAGCGGCCGCTTGAGTTCAAAGGAGAGCTCGCTTCATCCCTCAACCATCATTCTAACCGCCTCTCGCGATTAGATCGGCATGAAGAAGCTCTCCTGGCGATCCAGGAGTCGGTTGATCTGTATCGTGCTACCGCAGAGAACCAGCCAGAGACGTCTCATCCAGGACTTGCAGCGTCCCTCTACAATCTCTCCACCCGGCTCTCGAAATACGATCTCCAGGAAGAAGCTTTGGAGGCAATACAAGAGGCATCGGGCATATACCAGCAGCTGGCGTTGGAAGACTCCGCGACTTACGAGAGGAAGCACAAGTTATCGCTCGCTAAGCTATCCGACTGTCTAAAAAGCTTCGGACAAAGGGAGGACGCGATAGCAGCCCCCTTTCCAAGTGAGTCAACGGTTCTTTAGGATGGCCAACTGCTAATGATAAGATGATCGGCGCAGGTGAATCAGCAGCACGTCATCGTGACCGTGCGGCTTCCGATAGGCCAGGTGAAGCGACCGTCTATACAGGCCCAATATTCAATACCATTGGCACATTTGGGACGGTAAACAATGTCGTGGGCGATTACGTGACGGTAGATGAAGACCTAGGTATGCATGATTACTGGGATATCGGTTTGTGCCCGTTGCTGACGAAACCCTCGAAGTGACGAAGATATCACGAATGCTCCCGTACGCAGAGGGCGCATCTTGGAACCCACAGCTCACATGCCTTCCGGGCACCCGTCTGGCTCTGCTCGACGACATCGACACATGGGCTCATCAAGCTGGCTCAGAGAAGATCTGCTTGCTCAAAGGTCCGGCAGGATGCGGGAAAAGCGCCGTACTTCATACCATCACTGAGAAGCTCAAACGCGACGGACACCTCATCGCAGCGTTCTTCTTCAGTCGCGACACCGCATCGCGCAATACCGCAACAACCCTCTTCACCACCCTGGCGCGAGATCTCGCCAGTCTTCACCCCCGCGCTGCTGAAGATATCTGTGCGGCATTAGAGGCAGAACCGGCCCTTGCGTCGGCGTCGCTGTCGCGCCAGTTCGATGCACTCATCCTGGGTCCTTCCCGCCATCTTCCTGCCGATCGACCAGCCGTCTTCGTGATTGATGCATTGGACGAGAGCATCAGCCATGAACTCGATACTGAGCTGCTCACCATACTTCGCGACAAGGCTACCCAACTTCCTCCCCAAGTCCGTATTCTCGTAACATCTCGCCCAACGAACATTATCGAAGAGTACCTCTCCGGACGCATTCACGTCAAGATGCAGTCTATTGAAATATTTTCAGTTGAGAACAAGCGCGACATCGACATGTATGTGGATGCGCAGCTCCGTGACGAAGTCCTTCTTCACAAAATGGGACTTACGTCCCCCGATGAAACCGTCATACGCGACCTCAAGCGCCTGGCGGAAGGTCTGTTCGTGTGGATCGTTACCGTCTGCAACTTTCTGCGCACTGCGTACAGGCCTAGGGACAAGCTCCAAGCATTGCTCTCAAAGTCCTATGGGCAAGGATCGCCACCGGAGAAGAAGATGGACCTGTTGTACGCTGCCATTCTTGCGGAATGTGGAGATTGGGAGGACCCCGACTTCGTGAGGGACTACGACCTGGTCATGGGCACTATCATGGCGCTGAAGCGACCTCTGTCGCTTGCGGCGCTGCGGGCCCTGCACGGTGGCAGTCAGGAACTTGAGGCTGAACAGCTTCTTCAGAGGTTCGGGTCCGTGCTGATTGGATTCCGGGACCCCCACCAGCCCATCCGCATCCTCCATCTGTCCTTCCACGAATTCGTGACAGACCGCGCGGCTCATGATGACAGCACCAAGCACTTCCACCTGTCCGAAAAGGGACACAGCGGCCGTCTGGCAGAACTTTGTGTCAAGACGCTGAACCGCGAGCTAGCCAGGCCTATTGCTGGTGCGGGGTACCTAGCAACAGATCCACTTGATGCGGGCATCCCGACGATCTCAGGTGTTTCCGAGCAACTGGTGTACGGTTGTGCTCACTGGCCCAGTCATCTGCAGGATGTGGAGATTCCACAGACGATTCAAACCCACATCATGACACTCATTTCCCGTCATCTGGTCACATGGATCGAGGTCTTAGCCGCGACAGATGTCTTCCGTGGATCACTTCGGATCAAGCAATGGGTGCAGGTGAGCATCTTTCTGGCTTTGTACTGCACCATGTCCTCATGCAATTGTACGTGCAGCGGCACGCACCAGAATTGGAACGTCATTTTCAGCATGAATCTCAAGCAATTGCAGTGTCCGTGCTTTCCCGTCGCCTCGATTATGCAGCTCGCATGGAAGAATCGCTGCTCGCAGCACAGGAGGCGGTAATTATGTTTAGAGCTCTCGCGAGGGAGCAGCCAGCAGTGTACAGTGGCGTTCTCGCCGGCCGCGTCCACAATCTATCGGAGCAGCTTTCAAAGCTCGGCCGAGCACAGGACGCTTTGTCGGCTGCCGAGGAAGCCGTGAATCTATTGCGGCCTCTCGCGGCAGAGCGGCCGGCGGCGTACAACGCTGATCTCGCCAGCTCCCTCAACAATCTTTCGACTTACCTGTCAACATCCGGGCGAATGCAGGAAGCTTTATCGACTATCCAGGAAGCAACCACTCTATACAGAGCTCTCGCGGCGGAGCGACCAGCGGCGTACAATGCTTCTCTCGCCACCTGCCTCCACACTCTATCAAATCGCCTTTCAGCTCTCGGTCGAGCACAGAAAGCTTTGTCGGCTGTCGAGGAAGCGGTGGATCTGCGGCGGCCTCTCGCGGCGGAGCGGCCAGCGGCATACAATGCTGATCTTGCCGGCTCCCTCAACAATCTCTCGAATTGCTTTTCAGGTCTCGGTCGAGCACAGGAAGCTTTGTCGGCTGTCGAGGAAGCGGTGGATCTGCACAGGGCTCTCGCGGCGGAGCGGCCTGCTGCGTACAATGCTGATCTCGCCAAAGCTCTCAGCAATATGTCGGGTCGACTGTCGGCTCTCGGTCGGCCACAGGAAGGGCTATCTGCTGTCCAGGAAGCCGTGCACCTCTTCAGAGCTCTTGCGTCGGAGCGGCCAGCGGAGTACAATGCTGATCTCGCCACGAGCCTCCAGAATCTATCCACCCGCCTCTCTGGCCTCGGTCAAGCGCAAGAAGCTTTATCGCCTGTATTGGAAGCAGTGAATCTGTACAGGCCTCTCGCGGCGGAGCTGCCAGCGGCGTACAATGCAGATCTTGCGGAATCTCTCCAAGTCCTATCTCTCCGCCTTATAGATCTTGGCCGACAGGATGAGGCTATGATCGTGATTCCAGAGGCGGTGGACTTGCACCGCACGCTCGCTGCCGAGCGACCGGCGCAGTTCAATCGACCTCTCATGAACTCGCTCGTCGTTCTGGGCAAAGTCATGATAGATCTCGGATTGCATCCGCCCATAGAAAATACACAGGAAGTGATGGCTTTGCGCGCAGCTTTGGATCCACAGGGGGCGAGTCGGTTAGCTGCAATGGCAGCAGGGGCTTGATCAGAAACATATTGGTACGAAGAGTTCTAATTACTTGTAACGATGGGATCGGAAATAAATCTATGCTTTCTGTACAATGTTCCCACCCTCTCGTACTCTGGACCCATGCATGGCAGACGACTGCGACAATATTAGTAAGTACTAATATTACTGTCGAGAGTACGAGTGGCTATTTCGTCCCATTAATATTGCCTACCCGCCTCGGCAAATATCCGCCGCACATTATTCAGCCCGTGCACCCACGTTGTCGTCAGCATTCAGACAACGAGATCGATCCCAGCAATGACGATGACGCGTGATGATATCATCAAGCGGCGATGCGCCAAGCTGAAGCGATCGAGCCCGGAGATCAAACTGCTGGTTGTCGAAGTCCTCAATTGCAAGGGAACCCAATTCCCGTTCCATGTCTCCTCCAAGACCGCCTCGAGAGCTATGAGTACCTCCACACAGAGCTGGAGGAGCCAACCACTACACGAGGCGATTGCCTGCACCTTTGCTCGGGCTGCTGCCCTATGCCTGAACTGCCGCGCGGCCCGTCCGATCTTCGACTCGCTCGGCCACATCGGCGACGCCGCGCACTTGAACGAGCAGGGCGCCTTTGAATCCATCCCCCCCTCCGACCGCACTGAATATCTGCCACGCGCCCTCAACAACCTGATCCGCGCGGGGGCAGCCGACTTCACCCAACCCGTCCAGCCCACGACCCTCGAGGCGCGCGAGAAAACTAATTGCTGAGGTGCTAGCGCCACGCATCGAATCGCTCCTCCCTACGCCCTGCAGCTACTTCGCACGTTTAAGTACTCTTCGCTTATCGTGCAACGCAATCGCGTTGCAACTTGGGCCAACTGTACATCTGTCCGCAGATACGGCGACCACCACCACCACCACCTATCCGCTGAGAATATCTTTCCGGCGATGCGATGGGTTTGACCTTTGACTGGACCGCCCGTTTGGAGTTCCGGGAAAGCCAGAGGCACGTTCAGAGTCGAGACAGTCCGTTCTGTTTCGCTCGACCTGGTCATGGCCTCAACAAGCTCTGGGTTTATGTCTCCGTGGTCTTAGCTCTGCCCTCCACCGCCCCGAGCGCGCCACTGCTGATTACATCCTTTCCTCCACTGCGTGCGCCTGCTCAATGAGCTCCTTGTGCGGCAATTCTGGGCTTGCAGCGCACGTCGGTGTTTGCCAGGTCCGCGCACTGAGCAAGAGGTCGGATGGCTGGTAAGATACATTCCACGGTGATGGTGCCGAGGACGTGGTCGAGCTGCAGTGTGGGCTTCGCTCCGACCGGAAGACATAGAAAGTGAAGGGCATGCGTGCAGCGATACGCGATAGCCTCGGTGATGAACGGTCCTCAGCCAGTTTCGCACCGCAGCCAGTACACCCAGCTTCGCATGCGAAATCTCTTCGTGCAAAATCCGTACATCTCTGCTTATATGCGTCAGTCGAGTGCATGGGAACGCAGATGAAGGTGCTTACTATGCACAATCAAGCACCTGGCAGAGGATGAGGACGAGCCGTTGACGAGCATGAGTTTCCTGTTTGTTATGCCTGCCAGGAGACGAGCAGTAGCGAGTTGACAGAGACCGGTGGACACGAAATGCGCGCGAGAACGAACTAAAGACGGATTCACATCATCAGCGTTCATTCCTAGCAGGGATTCAAACCTGACTTACGCGCGTCGTGGCAAGTCAACTGCTGCAAGTCACAGCACAGATGCGACCACGCGGAGTTCCTGCGCGATGCGGAAGGCCAAGATACCCAATTTTCAACCACAGCTCGCGTACTGAGCTGCAGCGCTGCAGCGTCATGTCCAGCAGCATTCCGTGCAATGCCTCCTCTCGCATTGAAAGCACTCCACACATCCCGCCCTCAGCCCTTGTAGAACCCAGCGTCCGAGCGAATCCCCTAGCGACCTGCGCACGACGGAGTGGCGGCGTCCAGGACGGACTGCTTCAATTCCCGTGCTCCGACTTGGCGTGGGCCGGCGGTCCGCCATGGGTACACCAAGAATAGCGCATATCCGCGAACACGGACGCGCGCTGGGCTGCCTGGAGCTGGAGCGCATATCTGCGCGCTAGTTGGGAGGTCGAGTCTTGATGATTGGAGTTTGGGTCTGTGGCGCGATGTGAAGGGGGGAAAGTAGGGATGGTGGTGCGTACTGCGAATGCGGACCTGAAAAGATGACATGGACGGCGGGGCCACTTGCATTCGGGGGCCAGTTACGCTCCACGATGCACAACACGATTCGTCCAGCGCCGAGCACGTTCTCGCGGTTTCGCACAAGTTTCCATAACCCATCACCCAGCGCACACGTTCCTAACAGAAGAAATCGCGCCGCGCCCCGTAGCGGCGTATGAAGTCGCGAAATCACTGGTGCCTCAACAGCTGCGCTCAAATACCGCCCCAGCACTCTACCCCCATAGAAACTGACGCCAATTCGCCCTATACGCGCTAGAGGAAAGGTTCCCGGCCGCCGCTACGCTGCAAATCCCGCAAATACTGGGCGCATGGTCGAGCGCGAGGCGGGGCGAGGCAACGAGGTAGTCGCCGGTACCTGCATTGGACGTGGGTAGGCGCGTGCAGATGCTGAACTTGGAGGATATGCGCGGGGGGAAGTGATCCGAGTGCACAGAGCGACGGGATAGAGGCGGGGTAGTGTGTGGTGGGAAGATGGAGGGAATGGCGCGAGCGCCGTCGAGGGTCAACGTCCTGGCAATCTTGTGCTTGTCCTGGCGCCTATTATGGGTTGGTGGATCTTTCGTGATGGAAATGCACGAGCGGAAATACGATGAATCCCCTGCACTCGGGTACGGGATGTCGGATGGAGAGAAGGCAGTAAAGCGGGGCGGCGCGCGTGTTGGAGGCCAGAGCGTCGCGGCCGGCAGAGCGGATGCGTGGTAAATCAAATGCCGCGTGCGTGCAGAGTAGGTGAGATTTGCGGGCGGGGTGGGCGCACGCTGCAATGAGAAGGAAATGCAAGGTTGCGCATCTGTCCAGGATCGACGTGCAGGGGTATTCGCGTGGTGCTGGAGGGTAAACGGTCGTCACGAGGTGTTGACGCCGGTCGATTGCGGACAAGAAGCGCAGATTTACCGGTGACTGCAGGCGGCAGGAGAATGATTGACGAGGGAGTGGACAGGTCGCCTCGAGCTCAAGTGCGTCGTCGTCGTCGCTGAATACTTATATTGAATCCGGCGACGTCAGTGCGGCACGGTCACTACTAGTACCGTGTCAGCTCTTTACTCCCTTCCGCTAACTGCATCGACATCGATCTCTTCCCGTCTTCGCTGCCATCGACATCCGGCTCGCTATATACAATTTTATACCACGCGGTAGTCGTTTCGGGTGCAGGGTTGTATTGCTTTTCAAGCTGGCCCGCCACATTGACCGTCTGCTCTCTGTGTTGAGGTGAATCCCCACTTTCAGACGAGGCTCCTCGTGAGTATGTTTGCCAGTGCTGTTAGATCGTGCATTGCATTGGCTTATGAGTATATATGTGACCTCGCTCCTTGCGGGCATCTAAACTTGATCTAATATCTGAAACCCTCATCTACCTCCGCGGACTGGGCTTAGCACTGGCTGCTGTGGAAATTCACCACGGCTGAAGTCCCTACCTGCGCCGCGGCATTCCATTCTTGCCGAAAGACGAGACGGTCCTGCGTTGAAGCAAATAACAGCACTTATGTTTGATTCAATATCAAGCTCATATATCTGCTTACCCCCTTTTGTTCAAAGGCTGAGACTCTGCGCTCTCGCTCGATAAAGGCTGCAACATTTACCGGACTGGAAACACACCATCCCATCCACGCTACTACCTCCATCAACTTCTCGACTTGCTCTTTTCGGCGCCTTGGCCTTTGCCACCACCTACGTCGCAGCTGCACCCGCTGCATCTGAGTGCATACCCCCGGTTAGCAAGATCGTGTGCACCTATGATTCCGACTGCTGCAACAACGAGTGTGTGGACTCTGTGGGTCTATCTGCGAGCAATTAAGACTGCTCATCATACTCACGCCCGGTCATTCAGATTTGTGTTTAAATCTCCCATCATCGCTGGTGGTGCATGGCTCAGATTATGGTCATCACATTGAGTATACTAATCATGCGCCGTTGGCCTTCCGTCGTATTTTGTGCTCATTCAGGTTCTCTCGGGCGTAGATTCAACATTTATACGAGGGGCCCTTTGGGAGAGCTCAGAGCATCGCAACATCATGTTCTTCGCAGCATATATATATACCCTACTGCCTTGACCTACGTGCTGGATATATTTCTATGAAGTTGAAGCAACTCATCGAAGACCCTACATCAGCCATGAGTAGGTCATACCAAGCATTCGGCGCTTCCGTGCTGCTATCGAACAATCAGGCTGGCCCAATGCAGAAGAACGACGCGATACATGAATTTGGGAAGTCTACAAGAGCCTCACGGGCAGACAACCCTTTGCAATATACATAGCTCAGAGCAAAATCCTCGACGCGGACCGCCGCGGGCCGCCGCCGCGATTGCCGTGCATTTGGTGGCGAACAGGGTCAAGAGGACACAACGACCTGGGTATGGAGAGTTAAATACAGGTCGTTTGTTTAATAGGATGTAAAAATTACCTTAATAGCCTGCCCCGAGGCCAAGTGTGCAGTCGCCGCATGCGCCTATTCAAAAACGATCAGATATTCGCCGCGAGTTTATGGACTACAAAACGGAACTCACAATAGCTTCATCTTGCGGAGCACGATGCATGAAACTTCGCCCTAAGTTTTTCCTTGGGGTTCGAGGTACGAACATCCCCGCGCTGGATCGAATTCAAACCTTGCTTGGGCAACCGAGGTGACGCAAGCGCCGGATCTGATCTCGTCCGTGCAGAAGCACACGTCGTACCATCCTCGGAGTGTCCATCGTAGAAGGCGAGGGGTTTGGCAAAGTGCATAATACAGTTCGGCGAGCGCAGTGCAAGGGCGATATGCCGCCTGGATGGACGCAGCATCAGTTCCAGTCAAGTTTACACATGCAAGGACATACCTGCAGTACTCATCTCAAAGAACCTCCGCTTCTCTTAGTGATCCCTCCCGCGGAAATAGAACGCAGCCGTCCCATCGTCAGCGAGTTGTTTCGGGGGCGTAAGCTCCAGGTCCGCCAGCATTCCCCATCTCCGGTGCCTTCTCGAGGCTGTTAGGTTATCTGGGCTCAGCTCCTCCATCATCCTTCCTCTGGTGGGGATCGACGGCCGTGGTCCAGGACGGGAGCTGCTGCAGAGGCACGGACATCAGGTCGACTATGGCGGCGCGTGAACAGCCAGGATTCGCTGAGGAAATTGCGCATATCGGCCAATGCGAAAGCGCTCCAGGATCGCTTGAAAGTAAGTGTCGTGGGTGGATTCGAGGCATGAGCGCTGGCGACTTTGTTCAGGTTTTAGGGAGAGATGCGAGGGAGACGAGAAGGAGACGCGTGCGGCATTATCGCGAAAGTGAATGCGTGACGGATCAATGGACGGCGCTCGTTCCTCGTAAGTCGCAAGACTGTTCTGGCCACTTCTAACCAGTCCCAACAGTCAACCAATCTACACGCGATATCCTCGGGTCTGCCATGAACGGAGAATCTAGCATCGCGCCTGTATCCGTGATCAACGGGTACTTATCGCGTGCTCGTAACGATACGTGTTCGGTGCTAGGATAGAGAGGGAGCGCGGAGGCAGGGCGATCTGTAGTGTATGGTCCGAGATGGCGCTCGATTCGGACGCCCACATGATAGTATGTCGATCTAGAACGGAAAACACGAGTAGATGGGCGGGTAATGAGCGCTAATGAGCAGGGACCCAGTTCAGAACTGTTCAGTTCGCAAAGAGTTGTTTGACGTGGATCGGTGGGCTCGACGGGGAGCAGAGATGGCGACATGGGGCGATCGACATTCCTGTATCAAGCTGAAGAAGATGATTCGCGCCGCAGTGTATACGCAGTTGCAGTATCTGCCTTTGGCTCAACTGCGGCTTGGGCTATCACGAAGTCACTGGCACCCAATTTTCTAAGCGCTTAGCGGACCCATTGATGCTACATAATCACCATGTGCATTACGCGTGGCTGTCAAGCCATGCTCCTGATTCCAGCCTGATTCCTCCTGAATCCCGCTCAGAAAAAGATGGCACATCACCTTGCGCACCGGCTTTCTATCTCGCAGATTCCAATCTCGTCCCTCGACCTCATTTTTGACCAGCGCTTGGGGGAGGAGGACACCAACACGTGTGAAAAGACTGCATCGCGTCTAACAACATTCAACCCGCTGCATCTTTAATCTGTTTCAGAGCACGCTCTCATGCAAGACTTGCGAGAGAAATGCAGTGGAAGTAGGGCCGCAGATCAATCCGCGTGGAACCCGTTGTTGGGTGAGCCTGGCTGCTATCGCCGTGCAGCCGCAGTCGCTCAGCATCCCGCTCGTGCTGGTTCTCGATCATCGCCCAAGGCAAACATGCAAGAAACAGTGTGACGCACTGCCCATATCTTGTTCAATATAGCCCGTGCTTCAAAAAGAGGGCTCTTTCATCCTATCCATCGTGACACACTCCTTCATCCACGCATATACCAAAGCTTGGTCGCCATAATGCTCAATGCCAGACGATCATGGGCCCGCATGGCCGTGCTCGTAACTGGTACGGTCCACACACCCCGTCGAAGAGCCTTCCACCTCCGATCACAGCTGATACGAACGCCCCCTGCGGGCACTAGCCAGACAGGCACGCATCCTGGTGAGCGATAACTAGCCTGCAGTCCGCGACAATAGCTAACGATATACCAGCGAGCCTCGAAGGAAACGCTACACCCCTTAACGAGGCCCTCCCGTCTGTCGACGCTCCTACGGCAGAACAGCCAAATTTGCCCGTGGCAGATCTTGCCAGAGCCAAAGCGTATATCAACATATCTGCTACCTTTCACAATGCCGGCAAGCGGCAGGACGCCCTCACCGCCATCCAACAGGCGGTCGCTTTGCTCCGAACCCTAGCAGCGGAGCATCCAGCGGCGTACAACGCCGATCTTGCCTCATCCCTCAGGACGCTGTCCCATCGGCTCTCAGATGTTGGAAAGAGGGAGGGAGCGCTGGAGGCAATTCAAGAGGCGGTGGATCTGCAACGATTTCTTGCGGAGGAGCGTCCATCGGATTTCAACGCCGAGCTCGCTTTATCACTCAACCATCATTCTAATCGCCTGTGGCGACTAGACCGACACGAGGAGGCCCTCCTAGCGATCCAGGAGTCGGTTGACCTGTATCGCGTGGCTCTCGAGAACCAGCCAGCAGCTTCCCGCCCAGGGCTCGCGGCGTCTCTCTACAATCTCTCTACCCGGCTATCAAAATACGACCTCCAGGAGGAAGCTTTGGTCGCGATTCAAGAATCTTGTAGTATATATCAAGTTCTAGCAAAGGAACAGCCAGCAACGTACGGCACCAACCTGGCGGCATCGCTGAAGAAGCTATCTGCATGTGAGGATGGTCCTGCGCGGCAGGTTGAGGCTCCATCAGCGAGGCGAGCAACATCCAATGTCACGGGCCCACAAGGATCATCATCAACTAGCCGCGCGCCAGACCGGACATCCACCATTTCAGGTGAGACAGTCTTGCCTCGAGGTTATCCGTTACTCAAGATGAGATAGAAGGAGGCCCTGGACCGATCGGTTCCCGCCGCGGCCAAGTCGCCGTCGGTGGGTCGACCTTCAATGCCATCGGGAATCAGGAAGTAATCAACATTGGTGGCAATTATGTCACTGCCGATGAGGATCCAGGTACGCAAATTGCAGTCAAATCGCGGCGAAGTGACACTCAACCTACTTATAGTGGCGAAGATATCACGACTGCTCGCGTATGCAGACGGCGCATCTTGGGACCCGACACTCACATGCTTGCCTGGCACTCGTCTGACTATACTCAGGATCCTCGACGAATGGGCTCGAGGGTCCGGCTCTGAGCGCATCTGCTGGCTCAAAGGCCCGGCCGGATCCGGCAAGAGCGCCATACTTCATACCATCGCTGAGAAGCTCCAACGCGACGGAGACCTTGCCTCCGCGTTTTTCTTCAGTCGCGACACTGCATCGCGCAATACCGCCAAATCCCTGTTCGCTACCCTCGCGCGAGATCTCGCCAGCCTTCACCCCCGCACCGCTCAAGATATCTGCGAGGCATTAGAGGCCGAGCCGGCCCTTGCCACGGCCTCGCTGTCCCGCCAGTTCGATGCACTCATCCTGGGTCCTTCCCGCCATCTTCCTACCAATCAACCAGTTGTCTTCGTGATCGATGCACTAGACGAGAGCATCAGCCACGACCTTGATACTGAGCTGCTCGCCATACTCCGCGACAAAGCTGCCCAACTCCCTCCCCAAATTCGGATCCTCATCACCTCTCGTCCAACGAACATCATCGAGGAGTTCCTGTCTGGACGCAACCACGTCATGGCGTACTCGATTGATGTACATTCAGTCGAGAATAAAAGCGACATTGATATGTATGTGGACTCACAGCTGCGCAACGAAGCGATCCTGCTCAAGATGGGGCTTACGTCCCCTGATGAAACCGTCATACGCGACCTCAAGCGCTTGGCGGAAGGTCTGTTCGTGTGGATCGTCACCGTCTGCAACTTTCTGCGCACTGCGTACAGGCCTAGGAACAAGCTCCAAGCATTGCTCTCAAAGTCCTATCGGCAAGGATCACCACCGGAGAAGAAGATGGACCTGCTATACGCCGCTATTCTCGCGGAATGTGGAGATTGGGAGGACCCCGACTTCGTGAGGGACTACGACCTGGTCATGGGCACTATCATGGCGCTGAAGCGACCTCTGTCGCTTGCGGCGCTGCGGGCCCTGCACGATGGCAGCCAGGACCTGGAGGCTGAACAGCTTCTTCAGAGGTTCGGGTCCGTGCTGATTGGATTCCGCGACCCACACCAGCCCATCCGCATCCTCCATCTGTCCTTCCATGAATTTGTCACAGAGCGCGCCGCTCATGACAATAGCACCAAGCACTTCTACCTGCCGGAAAAGCGGCATAGCGGGCGTCTTGCTGAGCTTTGTGTAAAAACGCTTAACCGCGAGCTAGCCAACCCTATTGCTGGTACCGGCTACTTAGCAAAGGATGAAGACGACGGACCAGGCATCCCGACAATCTTGGGAGTTTCCGAGCAACTCGTGTACGGTTGCGCTCACTGGCCCGGTCATCTGCAAGATGTGGAGAGTCCGCAGGCGATTCAAGCCCACATCAAGATATTCATTTCCCGTCATCTGGTCACATGGATCGAGGTATTAGCCGGAACAGATGTCTTTCGTGGATCACTTCAGATCAGGCAATGGGTACAGGTGAGTATCTTTCTGGCTTTGTACTGCACCATGTCCTCATGCAACTGTATGTGCAGCAACACGCACCAGAATTGGAACGTCATGTTCAGCCTGAATCTCAAGCAAATGCAGTGTCTGCGCTTGCCTATCGCCTCGATTATGCAACTCGCATGGAAGAATCGCTGCTCGCAGAACAGGAGGCGGTCATTCTGTTTAGAGCGCTCGCGAGGGAGCAGCCAGCAGTGTACAGTGGTGTTCTCGCCGGCCGCCTCAGCAATCTATCCGGGCTGCTTTCAAAGCTCGGCCGAGCACAGGACGCCTTGTCGGCTGCCGAGGAAGCTGTGAATCTGTACAGGCCTCTCGCGGCAGAGCAGCCGGCAGTGTACAACGCTGATCTCGCCAACTCCCTTAACAGTCTATCCGTACATCTTTCAGCATCCGGGCGAGCGCAGGAAGCTTTATCGACTATCCAGGAAGCGACCGCTCTATACAGAGCTCTCGCGGCGGAGCGGCCAGCGGCGTACAATGCTGACCTCGCCACCTGCCTCCACACTCTATCAAATCGCCTTTCAGCTCTCGGTCGAGCGCAGGAAGCTTTGTCAGCTGTCGAGGAAGCGGTGGATCTGTGGCGGGCCCTCGCAGCGGAGCGGCCAGCGGCGTACAATGCCCATCTCGCCGACTCCCTTAATAATCTCTCAAATCGCCTTTCAGCTCTCGGCCGAGCGCAGGTAGCTTTATCGACTATCCAGGAAGCGACCACTCTATATAGAGCTCTCGCGGCGGAGCGACCAGCGGCGTACAATGCTTCTCTCGCCACCTGCCTCCACACTCTATCAATTCGCCTTTCAGCTCTCGGTCGAGCGCAGGAAGCTTTGTTGGCTGTCGAGGAAGCGGTGGATACGAGGCGGGCTCTCGCGGCGGAGCGGCCAGCGGCGTATAATGCTGATCTCGCCAGCTCCCTCAACAGTATATCGGGCCAATTTTCAGCTCTCGGTCGTCCACAGGAAGGGCTCTCTGCTATCCAGGAAGCCGTGGATATCTACAGGGCTCTCGCGGCTGAGCGGCCAGCGGCGTACAATGCCGATCTCGCCACGAGCCTCCAGAATCTATCCACCCACCTTTCAGGTCTCGGCCAAGCACAAGCAGCTTTATCGGCCGTAGAGGAAGCGGTTAATCTCAGGCGGGCACTCGCGGCGGAGCTGTCAGCAGCCTATAACATAGCTCTCGCCAACTCCCTCCAAACCCTATCCCGCTGCCTCGTAGATCTTGGCCGACAAGATGAAGCTTTGATCGTGATTCCAGAGGCAGTGGACTTGTACCGCACGCTCGCTGCCGAGCGACCGGCGCAGTTCAATCGACCTCTTATGGCATCGCTCGTGTTGCTGGGCGAAGTCATGATGAAGCTTGGATTGGATGTGCCCACAGAAAATGTGCTGGAAATGATGGCTTTGGACGCAGCTTTAGACGCAGTTTTGGATCCAGAGGGGGCGAGTCAGATGGCTGCAATGCTGGCATGGGCTTGATCAGAAATATATTGGGACGAAGAGTTCTAATTACTTGTAACGATGGGATCGGAAATAAATCTGTGCTTTCTGTACAATGCTTCCACCCCTCTCGTATTCTGGGCTTGCGCATGGCAAACAACTGCAACAATATTAGTAAGTACTGATGTCGAGAGTACGAGTGACTCTTTCGTCCCATTGCCTGCAGCCTTCTGCAGATACCCGCCGCACAATGAGGCCCGTGCACCCACGTTGTCGTCAGTCTCCAACATTCCAAGGAACCAGCAATGACGATGACGCGTGATGATATCATCAAGATGGCAATCATGCGCCGAGCTGTGGCGATCGAGCCCGGAGATCAAATTGCTGGTTGTCGAAGTCCTCAATTGCAAGGGAACCCCATTCCCGTTCCGTGTCTCCTCCAAGACCGCCTCGAGAGCTACGAGTACCTCCGCACAGAGCTCGAGCTGGAGGAGCCAACGACTGCACGAGGCGATTGCCTGCACCTTTGCTCGGGCTGCTGCCCTAGTATGCCTAAACTGCCGCGCGGCCTGTCCGATCTTCGACTCGCTCGGCTACGTCGGCGAGGCCGCGCACCCGAACGAGCAGGGCGCCTATGAATCCATCCCCCCCTCCGACCGCACTGCATATCTGCCATGCGCCCTGAACAACCTGATCCGCGCGGGGGCAGCCGACTTTACCCAACCCGTCCAGCCCACGACCCTCGATGCTCACGAGAACACCGATTGCTGAGGTGCCATCACCGCGCATCGAATCACTCCATCCCTATGCCCTGTAGCTACTTCGAGAATCGCACGTTTAAGCACTCTTCGCCTATCGTGCAACATGCAGTCGCGCTGCAGCTTGGGCTAACTGCACATCTGTCCACAGATACGGCGACCACCACCCCCTCCACTTATCCGCAGAGGATATGTCCGGTAATGTGGTGGGTTTAATGATGGACTGAGGAGCGGTCGTTTGCAGTTCCCGGAATGCCAGAGGCGCATTTAGCGTCAAATCGGGCCATTTGTTTCGCTCAAGCTGGTCATGACCCAAGAAGTTTTAGTTTCATGTCTCCGCGGTCTGACCTCTGGCCCCCGCCGCTCGAGCCACCCACCTCCGATTTCAGCCTTCCCTCCACCGAGCACACCTGCTCGATGACATCTTCATGCGACGGGAAGAGAAGCCGAGATCCTTGGCTTGCAGCGCGCGTCGGTGCTCGTCAGATCTGCGCAATGAGCGAGAGGTTGGATGACTTGTAGGATACATTCCATGGTAATCGTGCAGAGGGCAGGGTCGAGCTGCGATGCGTGCTTAGCTACGACCAGAAGAAAGGAGAGTGTGAAAGACGTACGCGTAACACAATTCCGCAGGGGTACGCGGGAGCCTCGCAGATGAGCGGCGTGAAGAGCGCGAGGACGACTATGACGTTCCCTGTTCAATTGCGCGCCATCGGCAGCGCACCCAGCGCGCTTGCCGTGCATCTGTCGGCAAATCATCACTGGTCAGAATCCGTACTTCTCTGTCTGTATGCGTCAGTCGGGTACTCGGGGATGCAGGCGGGGTGCTTACGATGCCCAAATCATGCCTTGGCTGAGGAGAAGGATGGGCCGTTGATGATCATGGATTTGCAATGCCTGCCCAAGAAGACGAGCAGCCAGCGAATTGACGGAGAGTATCGAACATGAGACGCTTGCTAGGACCGTACTACTGACGGATTTACATTAGCATTCGCTCTGGGTAATGATTCAAACCTGACGTACGCGCTTCTGGTAAGTACGCTGCTGCAAATCATAAGCAGGGATGCGCGAGGTTCTGCGCGACGCAGGTAACCGACATATCCAATCTTCAACCACGCAGTTCGCGCCCTGAGCTGCAGCGCCATGTCCTGCAGCATTCCATCCTCGCGCTGAAAGCACCCCGCAAATCCCGCCCTCAGTCCCTGCAGCGCCAGCGCCCGAGTGAATCCCCCAGCGACCCGTGCACGATGGAGTGGCGGCGTACACCACGGACTACTTCAACTCCCGTGCTCCGGCTTGGCGTGGGCCCGTGGTTCATCCCGTGTTCGCAGGGATGGTGCATATGCGCGAAGACGGGCGCGCTGAGCTTCCCGGGAGCGGGGCGCGTGGCATACCCATGCGCGAATGGGGGAGGTTCAGCGCTCGAGGTCGTGATTTCGGCCTCGCGGGCGCGATGGAAGTGGGATCAGCAGAGGGCGGGCAGACTGAGAATGTGGGCGCGAAAGTCGCGACGGATGGCGGCGCTGGAGTTCGAGAACGGCGGTGTAGGAGTGGATGTGTTGTGCGAGGAAGATGGTAGAAGAGCGGCGCGAATGTGGTCCTTGACGCGTCCCCACGGCGCGGGGAGGAATGTCCTGCTCGTCCCTGCCCGGCCCGACCACGATGGGCACAACTGGTGCATTCGCGGGCACGGATACGCGAGGATGCATTCGGGTAATCTCCATCGTGTGCTCTAGCACAGCTGACATCGAGGGGGGAACGGGCTGATGGGGCTGCACAAGGACTAGGTGTTTCCGTCTCGGTTCGCGCTATATGCTGTATGGGGTTTGTGTCTGTGCGAGATAGCGGGGCTTGCGCGATTCGGAGGCCAGGCGCCGCCGCGACTGGGGCTATATGCCTGCCTCGAGACGACGAACAATCGCGTAGATTGATAGAGCAGAGCAATTGAGGTTCACGGCGACCGAACTGAGGACAGGCCACATCAGCATTTGGGTTCAGAGGTGATTCGGGCTAGACTTACGCGCTCCATGACCCGCTTCAATTGCAGACGTTGGCCGCCGCAGGACGATCTGTACGACGAAAATGCCCAAGCTACCCGCACCCTCAGACACGGCGCCGCAAACCCTGCAGTGCCATGCACAGCGCCTCATGCTCGACCTGGCCGCCCTCTGCGCGTCCGGTCTTCAGCATATGGGCCGCTTCATCGTCCAGGCAGCTTCCCCGTGATACCGCGGTGACTCGGTGATAAAGGCGCGTATCCGACAACACGAACGCGCTCTGTTTACTGGGGGGTCTGGGCGTGTTTACGTGCGCGGATCGGGGGAATTGGGTGTTGGTGAGTTGATCTTGGTTTGGGTAAGAGGTGACGGACCGCCGCTTGTCTTCGAGTTCTAGTCACTCTTCGCGATGTGTAGACTGGATAGGCCATTCGCGACTTGCTGCGCGCTTTCGTTGCCCGATTCCTACCCCGCGTGATCCCAAAGAAAGCCGCCTCGCGCCCCCATCCAGCACTTAGCGTCGCGTCCGCGCCGACGGTCGAACAGGACCATGAAGGACGTCCCAGCGTTTCACCCGGGACCCCCATACCAAGGTCAGAGGGCAATCGTACACGCCTACGCGGTAGTGCGCGGCCAAACTGCATCAGACATCACAAAATCCAGGCGGGCGGGTGATCGTTGAGCGCGGTTGGGGCTGGGAGTTGGTCGTGGGCAGCCACGTTGAGTGTGCGCAGGCGCGGGATGTCTGGACGCGGAGGGCGGGGATGCGAGCTGTATGGGCGGCGGGACAGTAGCGGTGTGGTGTGCGCTGCAATGGAGCGGATAGGTGGTGAAAGTGCTGTTGAGGCGCGATACCTTCGAGAAGGATTCGTCATACCCATTGGTATGCGTTCACGGACGTCCTCCGATCGCCCGCCGTGACACGGTGATGGGACGCGCGATAACACCGGTGATTCAGCAGAGATGGACGTGTCCAAGCGTGCCGAAGGTAAGCGCGAATGATGTTTTGAACCTGGGCACAAGGTGGGAGGTGTTGGAGTACCAGTACTAGTGTCTTGCATGACCAGACTTGTAGATGACGAGGAGACCAGCGGTGTCTGCCTAACCTATGACGCAAGCGTTACGCGCTATCAAAGGACGCGTCTCAAAGTGAGCACTGGGCAGCAAGGATGGTGGCGCATGTAGAGTGCGACTGAGGGCGGTGACGTCGGCTGGCGATGAAGTCCCTGGATAACGTGCGCCGTGGATGCAGAATAAGAGCTCTGTGCCTGGGACGATTTAGGAAGCGTAGGAGCTAAAACTGGACAGGATTCAGACTCCGACCCACCGTTGACGTGACTTCTCTCCGCTCCTCTCTCATCAGGAATCACCAAAAATGGCGTAGATGCTGTGTTAGATATGGTTCACTACGGAGAGCTACGGATAGTACATCTTTTTCCCAGTAGCCCCCAGTAGCTCGCCGTAGCTTCACACTGAGTCTCAGTAGTGTCTTGTAGACCCCAGTGGCCCTTTTGTTGCTTTGCTAGATTTACTGTGTCTGATCTTACTCAAAGAACCATAATCCCACACTAGAGATCCTATACCAGTTCTACTCCAAGCTATCTGTAACAAGAGAAGCAGTTAAGCTCAATGTCGATCTACTTCGAGATGCAGAAAGAACAAAGAATCAATGAAATCTGGCCAAGTCCAAATTCCCGCGCCACATGCGGATCGGCCTCGGAGCTGTGGGGCGGCGCGGGGTCAAATTTCCCTTATCATCCGGTCATCTTTCGCGATCTTCAGCTCCCCATCTTTGCATCCTGACCACTATCTCACCCAACTCACATCTGGCTCTAGGGTCCAAATCACGGAACGGCCATCTGGTGAGTCTCACATAGCTTAACGCTTGCCCTCCACGAGTTTCGATGAGACGATGCTACTAAATCTTTCTGCTCCTCTTGGTTCGGTGAGCATCCTCTACATCAGGAGGCACGTGAGTGTGCTACTGGGTGTCCAGTAGCGTCCAGTAGCCCTGTAGCTGGGTAGGACATCCCCCGTTTACGTAGCGCTACGTAGCG
This sequence comes from Athelia sp. TMB, assembly GCA_014898675.1. NCBI lineage: Eukaryota > Fungi > Basidiomycota > Agaricomycetes > Atheliales > Atheliaceae > Athelia > Athelia sp. TMB. The sequence continues at coordinate 236,237 of JACXVL010000030.1, forward strand.
CTGCGCCAAATCTATGTAGCATTCAGTAGCAGTCAATAGTTCGCCTTGTATTTATGTAGACTCACGAAGCAATGGTTAAAATCAGCTCTGAGCTATGTAGACCCCAAATAGCGTTGGGTAGCTAGCAATGCATCAGGCAGTAGCCGAACATTGGCAGTTGTTTAACATAGCTCACGATGTCATGAATGGTAATAAAAATAGATTGCAATGGTATACGAAGGGAGATAGTACAGTGTTGTATCTACATCTGGTTCTGCAGCAACACTCCACAAATGCCGCCGCCGCCGTGCCGCTCGTCGCTACAAGCATAACCAGACAATTAGTTTGCGCTCTTGCACGCGCCATGTAAATGATAGCTGCATCGCTGATGATGCCTTGGAAAGGAAAAGTGAATGGGGATTGGATGTGATGTGATGGTTTGACGTGGGCAGTAACTACTAGTACTGACCTGAGTGGGGCAACTCTACGAGCGCGGCCGTGTTGAGATAAGCAAAAGAACCGCGAGTGTGGGCTGCTCAAACCTATGACAAGGGTCAGACGAGACAAAGGGTTAAAGGGTGTCATGATGGCGTACATTATTGTCTGGACCGTGCTGTGAGATTCGACACGCAGACTAAGCATATATCCTACAGCTGGAAGTCATTTACTGGGCACTGAGCAGGTGGATGAGAACAAGGTGTGCGGGGTGAAAGGATGCAGATGGGGGGGAATATAAGCAAAAGGCCAGCACCACAGCTCCACGATTCCCACCATCCTCGAGGCTCCTCGAGGCCGATCCGGATGTGGCGCGAGAATTTGGACTTAGAGAATTTTCTCTTCTCGCGACTTCGAAGCTTAGAAGTAACATCAATATCACGAGTTCAAACGGTGCTCTTTTCACGAGTATCTCGAGTATTTGTAAGAACATGACCTTTGAATTGATATTCAGTAATTTTGAGCAATTACATAACATGTAACATTGGGCAAATCTACAGAGCGATACTACAATCTACCAGATGCTACTGGGGCTAGGCGTGAAGCTACGGCGTGCTATTTAGTGTCCAGTATCTAGGGCGGGTGGCTATGTAGATTTTGACGTTTCCTGATGTATGCAGAAGGCATATTTGTATTTACACTTTCTACCACCAATAGCTCACACGTATCCACATGACGCGAATGTGATAAGGTCCAACCGCAACGCTGAACAGACACGTGTTGGGTTAGTAGAGGATAGCGATAGGAGGGAGTGCATTGTTAGGGTGAGATTGTGGGAATGCAGCCTTTGGGTGCGGCGACGACGAGGCTGGTAACGGTGTGATGTCTCCAGGACGGTTCAGGGATCCGAGGGCGAGGTGTATTAGCTATATCATACCCTTTGTCGTCTTTAGTTTCAATTCAATCTGTGAACCATTATTATGCATCACTGCATTGTGAGGGCCTGGCATGTATCGCGCCCAATTGTACACCTACCACTTGCTATCAGACTCTACAGTACCCTACAGCACCCTACGTAGCTACATTCTACCAGAGTGCAGTAGGTCTGCATATTTCTCACTATAGCTCCGTGGTGCTACTGAGCGCTATGTAGGATTAACCGTATTCTACTGGCGTACCAGTAAAGGGGGGGGAATGTACCGAACTACCAGCGCTACTGATCACTACTGCACCCCCAGTAGCATCCTCACGTGCTGCCTGATGCTCTTCCATAAGCATTACTTATGGGGAGAGTATACTTTCACATACGCACGTTTAACTTGCTATATCTCCCTGTCTGGTAATATTCTTCTCTGAGGATAGCAGCCTCTCGGAAAAATTATTCCCTTGTCGCCATCACTCTATTGTCATACAAATACATGCCAGTACTTGACCACGCGCATCCGCATCACTCGTGCTAACACCTCGACGGACTCGAAATTCCATTCTGAAGCATTCAGCTCTTCATCCGAGCGGCATCCTGGTCCATCGTTGAGTGCTAGCGTTGAGCATCCATGGCGCCTAGAAGGCTGTTCCTTGCGGCTGCGCTGGTACCCCACGGGGGAATGACTCTTGACGAAACGTATCGAAGTACATCAACGAGCGGCCAAATTGCTATCATGAAGAGCTCGAAATTGATGCTACCACATTGCTAAAATGTCAGTCCCTGCTCCAAGACTATCTAGCAGGCCAAACCACATGCTGTACCCACAAGTTATTCTTTTGCGAATTCCATCCCAACGTCCTTCACATTCGGCGCGTAATAGTTAATTTTGTCTGATATACACACTATCATTGAAGGCTAGTCAGGTTATCCGAGCCTGAGTCTCGAATGCGGATGGTGGCATTATGCTCCTCCAGCAGCTTGACGATCTCGAGGTGACCGCGCCCAGATGCTGCCTGCAGCGCCGAGCCGTAATACCTTCCCGCGATGTGCACATCGGCTCCGTTCTCCAACAGCAGCTTGGCGATCTCGAGGTTACCGCCCACAGATGCTGCCTGCAGCGCCGTCCGGTACTCTCCTCCCGTACTGTTCACATCGGCTCTGTTCTCCAACAGCACCTTCACGATCTCGAGGTGACCAAACACAGATGCTGCCTGCAGCGCCGAGCCGTAGATTCCTCCCGCGATGCTCACGTCGGCTCCGTTCTCCAACAGCAGCTTGGCGATCTCGAGGTGACCCCCCACAGATGCTGCCTGCAGCGCCGAGCCGTAGATTCCTCCCGCGATGTTCACGTCGGCTCCGTTCTCCAACAGCAGCTTGGCGATCTCGAGGTTACCGCCCACAGATGCTGCCTGCAGCGCCGTCCGGTACTCTCCTCCCGTACTGTTCACATCGGCTCTGTTCTCCAACAGCACCTTCACGATCTCGAGGTGACCAAACACAGATGCTGCCTGCAGCGCCGAGCCGTAGATTCCTCCCGCGATGCTCACGTCGGCTCCGTTCTCCAACAGCAGCTTGGCGATCTCGAGGTGACCCCCCACAGATGCTGCCTGCAGCGCCGAGCCGTAGATTCCTCCCGCGATGTTCACGTCGGCTCCGTTCTCCAACAGCAGCTTGGCGATCTCGAGGTTACCGCCCACAGATGCTGCCTGCAGCGCCGTCCGGTACTCTCCTCCCGTACTGTTCACATCGGCTCTGTTCTCCAACAGCACCTTCACGATCTCGAGGTGACCAAACAGAGATGCTGTCTGCAGCGCCGAGCCGAATTTTCCTCCCGCGATGTTCACGTCGGCTCCGTTCTCCAACAGCAGCTTGGCGATCTCGAGGTGATCAAACGAAGATGCTGCCTGCAGCGGCGAGCCGTTGTATCCTCCCGCGAATTTCACGTCGGCTCCGTTCTCCAACAGCAGCTTGACGATCTCGAGGTGACCCTCCACAGATGCTGCCTGCAGCGCCGAGCCGTAGTCTCCTCCCGTGATGTTCACATCGGCTCTGTTCTCCAACAGCAGCTTGGCGATCTCGAGGTGGCCCTCCTTAGATGCGGCCTGCAGCGCCGAGCTGTATACTCCTCCCGCAATTTTCACATCGGCTCCTTTCTCCAACAGCAGCTTCGCGATCTCGAGGTGGCCCCCCGCAGATGCTATCTGCAGCGCCGAGCCGTATGTTCCTCCCACTTTGTTCACATCGGCTCTGTTCTCCAGCAGCAGCTTGGCGATCTTGAGGTGACCACCCACAGATGCTGCCTGCAGCGCTGTACCATATTGTCCTCCATTTACATCAACATCTGCCCCTTTCTCTAACAGCACATTCACAATTTCGAGATGACCTTCCCAACATGCTATGAGTAGTGGCCTAGTCGCGGATTCACTGCCCGCTTTGTTGACATCTGCTCCGTTGCTAACTAATGTCTGCACAGCTTGCAGTAGAGTCTTCAACGCGTCTGGCTCATTGCTTTCCTTAAATATCTTGGCGTACGTAGCGTCGAGATCTTTGGGCAAGGCCTTTAGCTGACGATCCAGTTGTGTGCTATTGCGACATTTGATTATGTCATTCATTTGGAGTTCTGCCCATCGGAACCTGTGATTGATTTAACTTGCAGGTGAGATACCCAATCGAAGCTGAGCTCACATTCCATCCGAACCATCAGATACAGTTTTCTTGATTTTCTGCTTGTCATGCGCGTCCCAATGGGCCATCTCGCGGACCTTGAGACGTGCATCCAGATAGGCGCCAATGTCTCCCGCGGTAACTTGACCTTCGATTGCTATTTTTCGGATACCAGGAAGAGATTGGAGGCCCCGGATAATCTCCGGCTCGGGGCGACTTGTGAGCATAATGTGCAGTCTGCCTGCATTCTCCGAGGTGATAGATTGAATCCAATCTAGAACGTCAGCCTTTTTGACGCATTCATCGAGCGAGTCGATGACGATGTATGTATTGTCAAAAATGTCCAAGATTCGAGAAAGAGTATTCTCAAGCTGGGCTTCGAGTGGCTGTCGATTCCCACTGTCACATTTGCTATACATTTCCACCAGCGCAGACGGCATCGCATCACCGCATCTGTCAGACAGCTGCGTGATAATCGATCGGGTGAGATTGTCGTAGTTTAAGGTGTCAGACTGAGCCCTTGTGCCATCAAAGAAAAAGTAAGCGTAGCCGCGTGCCAGGGGCTTCATTTCGCAGAATGCTTGAACGTTATGGATGGCGGATGAGCTGGAGTGGATAAGATAAAAGATTCCATCTATGCGTGCCGATTGAACCTACCACAATACGGTCTTTCCACTTCCAGCTTCGAGCAACAATCAACACGACAGGACAGTTTCTGACGATAGAAAACGTACGACCGCCGTAGAGCCAAAGCACGGATCCGGGATGCTCCTTCCACTTGGAGAACTGCGAGCCATCTAAAAACCACGAACCCGTCCCCGGTTGGTGCTTCTTCCGTGCAGCATTATAATTTGGCGACGTATCAGGGGCTTTCATCCATGCATGAATGTCCCTTTCTGTGTGAATCGGCGTCAGCAAGCTACACGCGCCTAGGGCGGGAACTTGGAGAGAACTGCTCACTCTTGTCGCTGCTCTGGACGTTTTTCATCGTCGCGTTTGTTTCGATCGCAACCCGGCGATCCAGCTTCTCGGTGAGCCCTTTGCACCGCTTCTGGGACTTTGCGATCCGGGACGACATGTCGGACAGCGAGTGCTTAGCAGTGCGCGCTGGTTTCCCAAAGTGCATTAGAGCAACATGTAAACAGCTGGAGACGAGACTCACCAAAGAAGCTTGCTTGTCCCCAGATAGATGGCTTGACGTAGTCGTGGACTACAATCGCAACTTCGAGCGACGCTTTTCCGATCTCTTCAGCCACATCGGTGGTGCCCTCGATCTTTTTTAGATCTGGACAAGAGCCAGCCGCTCCTGCCATCTCGCAAAGACTGTCCACCAAGTCTCGAACATTGTCATCTTCTTTTTTCTGACTCTGGGCCATCTAATGTCCGATATATGTCAGATAATATGTAACATATCAGATGCGCCAGCAGAACTCTTACTTTGATCGCAGAAGATAGTACTGTCCAGGCCGCATTCATTATGGGATGAGTCTATTCATCGATCTTAGATAAGAGATCGATTTCGAAGGAGGATGGACTTACACCAGCAAACTTGTCGATAACAGGTACGATCTTCTCAAGCGCGGCGCCGATTTTCGGGATGAGAGTAGTCGCTTTCTGGGCAGCATCGAGTCCCTTGACTTTTGTCAGCTTTGCGACATCCTCGTTCACACTCTTCATAAACTCTGATAGGGACTGAATGGATATATCAATTTTGACCACGAGACAGGGTTTGCCTGAGTTGTCAACCAGCTCTTGCTCCCCGCCTTGTGAAAGTCAGTAAGCTGTAATACATGAAGGGAAATGGATTACCTGTCTGAAGAAAATCTCCCCCTCGCGCGCTGCACTCTGCTATCGTATGTTTCTTCCACCCTGGAATGCTACTCTGGCGATATAGGCCTAATTCGACGACGGAATGCGGTGCGAATTGACTGATGGAGCGGTAAATATGAACACCGATTCAGAGATAAAGGCCATCGCCCACGTATAACTTACAAGATCTTCTTCTCTTTCCAGTGAGGGACAGGGTCGCTTGGCGTTTTTTTTGACTCAAAGACATCATTTCCGTCGATCTTCAAGATAATGAAGTGATCTGCTTTCAGACTCTGGGTGTCCTGTAGTATTTCGCCGACTACGCGTATATCTTCGAGTAGATTAGATCATGACCGCTTAGTAACGAAAGACAAAATCCGCACCTATTGCTTCGGAGGATAACATGACGCGAGGCCAGGCGGGATGATCGGGGATCGAGGGAAATGCTGGTCAAGATGTGGGGGGGATACGGGAGCAGCGGAGAATGTTTGAGGCGGTCGAGGCTGGATCAAATACTAGGAAAGGGCTGTCGCCGCGGCGTGGCTCAAGCGTGGCTTCCAGCACGCGGCTGCCCTGTAACTGAAATGTTTACAGTAGACTCGTAACCACTCTTAGTATGTAGATAAATCTGACGATACTAAGACTGGTGAAATTCGGGTCGATTTGGCTCGTCGCGCGGATATTGTTCAGGGCCGGTCGGAATCGCTACGTCACCGGCCGGCCCTAAACTCTACTACACCATTTCGACGCGTCTTGAGCCAGCCTCTGCAGTTCTGACGTTCTACTGACTTCTACTGACCTCCTCGACTACTAAAAACACCAGATTTTTTGCCAGTCCTGGAGAAAAGAGCTTCCTGCAGGCCTGGCGCTTTTTTGAGTACGTTCAAGCCGGTTCTGGACGTGCAGTGCTCTCATGCTTACCAGAATCCTTAGGTAGCTGTATGATGTTACCTTGAGTGATTTTGGACGGAATTTTGAGTCTCAGCAGGATGTCAACCACCCTTGTCACGATAATAATATATCTACTGGCCAATAATGAATGGATTCTTCGTTTGAAAGCGCTATCGGCAGAGGACGCGCTCCAAATAGCGGGAGTGGGTTTAGGGCTGGCTGATGACGCACTGGTTTCGACCGGCCCTGAACAATATCCGCGCGACGAGCCAAATCGACCCGAATTGTACCAGTCTGAGTATCGTCTGCTTGCTACATACTCAGACTGGTCACGAGTCTATGTTTACAGCACACGCCTCACATCGTGTTTTCGGTCAGGAGTTAGTGGCTAGTGTCGAAGGCCGGTAACGCCGTCGATTGATCTCGACACCCAATGATAGTACTAGTGTTTCGACTAGATAGGCCTGAAGCTGGCTGTAGTACCGTTTATTGTCGAAAGCTGCAGCTGTCCATGTCAGAGTACGAGGGGCCAGTGTACTCGAGCACGATCGTGAGCGAGGAAGGTTTGGAATATTGGTTCCGTCAACGCGTCAACAACTGTGTCAGGCTTTGTCAGCAAGCGCGATTCGGAATCGCGATCGTGGCGTTTCTCTCTTCCTCACTTGCAATTGCCTTGCAATATAACTGGTTTGCTAAACCAACAGTTCTTCCGATGCATGCGATATACTGGCTTTGCTATGGTCCTTCGATTCGTCTGGCAGCAATGTTTCCCGACGTGATTAGGCCTGCTTGCAGCTTTCAAGCTCGGCCGCGTTGTCCGTTGTTGCTGTGTGCATCCAGACTTTCAGATGGGCAGAACCTTGGCCGACAAAACGCTCTCGAAGAATCCCAATTGATCCTGCCTGCGGCTGCGTGTCAGCTACGTATCGCTCTGGTTGTAACTCGACACATGCCAAGTCCGCACAGATCCGGGATCAGGAGGCACTTTGATACCGTCTAGCGCACTCTCATCTACGGTATATCGATACCATCTCATGCACCGGCGGAAACATTGATAGCTCTGTTGCTGCGCTCTTTGAGGATATTTTGGTTGCTGCTGTGCACCCACGATTTGAGATAACCTTGTCAACTACGAGCACTCTGGGCTGATAAGACAATATCGAGCCGCCGTGAGCTATGAAAGGATATTGGCGATACTAGGCCAGTCTGAGGCCCTCGCCTACCTTTGCGGGCTCGTCTTCTTCACGGACTCACCTTCGCACTGGCACTGCCTGGCGGCTGAACAACACATAGATGGCAGTCTAGTGCTGGTCGCCGCGGGCCAGTCTTCTATTTCAGTCGGAAGGCAGATGGGTCGCAAGCCATCCGGCGTCATTGCCGCCCAAGACGCCACTTGCTTTGCCTATGTTTTGTTCGATATCAATTTGATCTATCTGCTGACTACTTTCATCAAAGACGAACCTGCGCGGTGCCGCCCTATAAAGCTGCAGGATACATCGGACTGGACGCGCGCCATCCTACCCTCACCACGTCCAACATCCTCACCATCCCAGTCAACCTCAAAAATGTCATTCTTCAAGTCAATCCTCTTCGTCGCCGTGGCCTTTGCCGCCACCTACGTCGCTGCCGCACCCGCGGCATCCCAGTGCATACCGCTCGTCAGCAAGCTTGCGTGCACCTACGATTCCGAATGCTGCAGCCAAGAGTGCATCGATTCTGTGAGCGGATCTTCAGTCATCTCAAAGTTACTCATCTCGCTCTCGTCCGGTCATTTAGATCTGTGTTTAGATTACGCGTGGTCGTTGATTGTGCATTAGTCATGGCTATCGCACAGTCAGTATGTCGAGTCCTATATGTTCTCCAACGCAACATTAGCATCTCGTCTTATTATCTGCATCATTTAGGTTCTCTTGGAATTAGATCCAACGTGTAGATGGGGCACGCTTTGAGGGATCAGAGTGTCGCATTCTTGTAATCTTCGATTTTTAAATCTATCTATCTTCTTTATTGCCTTGCAATCGAACTTCGTGCTGGAGATGGACGCTATTCGACCTGAAATTGAAGCAAATCGGTAGTGACGCAAGTCAGAAATTGTATTCATATGTAAGGGCAGGGCATCATTTGTATTTGGTGAGGCTTCTGGAGACCTTCTTCGCATTGTACATACAAAGCTCAGACTTATGGAAGGCGCAAGTCCTTCGACTCGATACGGGCCGACGCGGGCCGGCGGCGCGACTGCGTTTACTACGCTGATTCCTTTGTTACCTTTTTCCGTGTTATCCGCTAGTAGCACAGTAATAGTGAAGAAAGCCGCAAAATGCGCGAGGAAGAAGTCGAAAACTCAACTTCTCGCTGTCGCGCGTCCACTTTGCTTGTTGCGCGTCTGTTGGGAAAGTCTTGCTAAGCAGAATCTATCCACACCCGTGTATGCGTCAGTCGGGTACTCTGGGATGCAGACGAAGACGCTTACAGTGTCAAAAACATGGCGTTGCCGAAGATGAACATAGCCACGCTGATGGTCATGAGCTATCCTGTTCATTGGCTAGTGCTTGTCTTTGCTTCTATATGCCTCCAAGAAGACGAACGCCTGACTGAAAACGGGTCCAGATCAGTATTGGGCCTCAGTAGTGATTCGTGAAAGACTTCCGTGCTTCATGGTAAACAGACCATTGCAACTCAGAAGTTCTCCGCCCGGATGATGGGCGTGACAAACCCGCCTGAGATGCCCCACCATCAAAGACGGCAGCGCGCGATAGTTGGAAGATTCGAGTCTCCGAGCCACCGTGGACTTTTTAGCGTCTGCCCAGCAGCGTCTTGTGCAGCCTCTCATTCCGGATCTGAACGTAATCCCCTACCCAGCCTTCAAGCCTCGGGCCGCCTTAGCGTCCTCGTGCTTCTTCTCGGCGACGTGGTGCACGACGGGGTTGTTGGTGAAGTCTCCCAAAGGCAGAGCGTGATGAACTGTCTTCAACGTTCGTACTTCGGGTGTGACGTGGCCCAACGATGAAGTTTGCTGAGAGAATGGTGCATATCTGCCAACATGAACGCGCCCTGGGTTATTCGGGAGTCTGAGCACGCGTGCACCCGGTAATCTGGTCGATTGAGCGTTGGTGATTTGATTTCGGTTTCGTTTTGGTCGGCGCGATGTGAAGAGGGAACGGCAAAAGGAACGGCGCATGCTGCGAATGCGAGGGCGAAATGGTGCGACGATGGTGGCCGCCGCTCGCCAGTCAAGATCTGGCTGTGCTCCGGAATGTGTACGATGAATGGGCTGGCGCCGAGCATGCTTTCACAGTTTCCTGCAAGGTTTCGAAGGCTAACACCTGATGCACGCGACTCTTGCAGAAGAGAAACTGCCCCAGATCAGCGCACTGACACTGTAACAGCCACTCTCCAAGCCATCTCAGCACGTCACCCCAATGGCGTCTGATGCCATACACCCGCGATGGGCGTATCGCATATGCCACGCGGAAGGGCTTTCACGACCATTGCCAAACTGCGGGTATTGTGAAGTTCAGGCGCGTGTGATTAATTGCGACGCTGGATAGGGCTTGGAGTTGATCGTGGGTAGCTGCATTGGTGTGTAGGCGCTAAAATAAGAGGATGGGCACGGTGGCCGGAGATCCAAGTTGTGCAGTGCAGCACGAGGAACATTGAGAAGGAGAGTAGGGGCAGTGGTTTGCGCGTGCTATAGTCCAGAGTATTGTGCCGAGGAGTGTGTACATGTATGGCGGATCTAGGTGTAGCGGGTGTGTGGACTAGCCAACGTACACGGGCAGGGTAGACGGCCGTGGCGAGGAGCGGGCGGTTGAACGTTGCGTCTGTGTTGGGATCGATGCGTAGACCTTGTTCGTGGCAATGACCTCCGTGAAGGGGACTGGAATGAATGCTTGGTTCTACGTTGGTGTGGGCAGGCAAGCAGGGCGGTCTGTGCTATGAATGACCGGAGTACAATTGATTGGAGGCCCCGCGCAATATGGATAACTGATTGCAATGATTCAATTATAAAGGAAGAGGGGAGAAGCGAACGGCCGTACGCAGTCTCAAGGTTCCTTCAATGAGCAGTTGTGGGTCAGACCGCCCACGAGACCATATTTCGGCTAGATATCTGCGCAGTTCGTCCAGAGATAAGAAGAGCGGTTATATATAGATAGAGTGGATGCCCCGTTGTTGCATTGATTGTGTCGACCAGCAGTGTAGGCCTTGGTGGTCAAGGGGTAGGCACAAGACAGATTTTTTACCAAAGGTTGTTTTGGGGGGTAAAATTGGTGTAGAAATCCATTGGAAGTGACCCGAAGTTGATCGGTTCAATGGTTAAAAAGTTATGACCCCAAACATGTCGGGAAGACTAATATTTTCATGGATTTTTTGGAATTTTTTTTCGTGCATATCAGCTCACTGGGCATCTTTTTGAAAAAATAAAATTCTCCAGATCACTCCCTTGACCCCCCCCTCCCCCGTGGGAACCTACCTTATATGGTAATTCTCAGCCACAATTCCCTCTTTGAGCGAAATGCTCTCACGGGAACCCTTGGTGCCCGAACTGCCCGCTGCCTACCCCTTGTTGGTGGTCGTGGGCGGGATGCTGTGCGGACCCAATAGATGATCCCGCTCGGAACATTCCACAGCGCCGATCATCCAAGTTGTCCTTTTCCACGGCCAAATCGTGTGTCTATCACTTGGAGGGCACGACTTTCGGCCAGCACAAGCTTAATTGTCCACAAATCGCAACAAAGATACCAACTACACTACATCACTAGTGCTAGTGCTATCTCGACAGGCCCAAGGTCAATCACACTGCTGACTTCGAGCGGCTCGCAGCCAGGTTGCCTCGCGTTCGACAATGCTGTACTACTCTCCCGATCGAACTTCAGGAATTGCTTCATTACAACAACACTGTGCATTGCGCGTGGGCTTCATCTAAAATTGCTGTGAAATGGCATACCCGGGATACAAGAGTACTACAAACACTTCGCATTAGTTGGCCAATTGTCATTCCCATCTCCCCACTCTTGACCGTCCGCTCGCCGCAATGCCGAAAATTCTGGCGTGGGCGGCCCCCCTTACTGCTATCGTGACTATCGCTATCTACCTACATCTGCGAGGATTTCCCAGAGCTGGCTCTGCCGGCGCGCCAGTCCCTCCGCCCGTCGAGAAGCCCGCACCTCCACCCAAAACAGACGAGCCAGATGACGAAGTACCGGCTGCCGATGATACAAGTGCTCACTCAGGTGAGGAATCTTATAATTCAGTCGAGGTATCCGCTCATTTGGAAGTAGCTCCTGCTATTGCGACAGCCGCGCCAACACATGACACAGTTATGTCTTCCAACGACATAGTCCCTATTCCACAGGGAGTCCATAAGCTCCAACATATCGCCCCAGAATCGCCGACAGTGCTCTGCAAGGACGATCTCGCCAAAGCGGACGCACTCAAGGACCAATCTACCGCCCTTTGGGGCCTCGGTCAGAAGCAGGAAGCGTTGGCCGCCATCATTGAGGCCACCCATCTTTTACGGGCGCTTGCATCAAAGCACCCAGCGACTTTTAACGCAGAGCTGGCTTCATCTCTCCGCATCTTATCCTCCCGTCTCGGTGACGTTGGTCAAAGGGAGGAGGCATTGTCTGCCATTGCGGAAGCGGTGGAAATGCAGCGGATTCTCGCGAACGAGCGGCCGCTAGAGTTCAAAGGAGAGCTCGCTTCATCCCTCAACCATCATTCCAACCGCCTCTCGCGACTAGATCGCCATGAAGAGGCTCTACTGGCGATTCAAGAGTCGGTCGATCTGTATCGTGCTGCCGTAGAGGACCAGCCAGAGACGTCTCAACCAGGGCTCGCGGCGTCCCTCTACAATCTTTCGACACGACTTTCGAAATATGATCTCCAGGAGGAAGCTTTGGCAGCAATACAAGAAGCATCGGGCATATACCAGAAGCTGGCGGCGAAAGACCCTGTGATTTACCAAAGGAAGCACCAATTATCGCTCGCCAAGGTATCCGAATGTCTGAAACGCCTTGGGAAAAAGGAGGATGCAATAGCAGCCTCCTTTTCAAGTGAGCTAATTGTTGTTCGAGATAGCTATCCGCTAACGATGGGATGATTGGTACAGGCGAACTAGCCGCACATCGCCGTGATCCATCGGCTTCTGATACGTCTAGCCAAGCACCTGTCTATATCAGCCCTATCTTCAATACCATTGGCACATCTGGTGGAACGGTAAACAATGTTGTGGGCGATTACGTGACAGTAGATGAAGACCTAGGTGTGTACGATTACCAGGATATCGGTTTGTCCCTGTTGCTGACAGACCCTTGAAGCGAAGATATCACGAATGCTCCCGTACGCAAAGGGCGCATCTTGGAACCCACAGCTCACATGCCTTCCGGGCACCCGTCTGGCTATGCTCGCCGACATCGACACATGGGCTCATCAAGCTGGCTCGGAGAAGATCTGCTTGCTCAAAGGTCCGGCAGGATGCGGGAAAAGCGCCGTACTTCATACCATCGCTGAGAAGCTCAAACGCGAGGGACACCTCGTCGCCGCGTTCTTCTTCAGTCGCGACACTGCATCGCGCAATACCGCAACAACCCTCTTCACCACCCTGGCACGAGACCTCGCCAGTCTTCACCCCCGCGCTGCTGAAGATATCTGTGCGGCATTAGAGGCAGAACCAGCCCTCGCGTCGGCCTCGCTGTCGCGCCAGTTCGATGCACTCATCCTGGGTCCTTCCCGTCATCTTCCCACCGATCGACCAGCTGTCTTCGTGATCGATGCACTAGACGAGAGCATCAGCCACGATCTCGATACTGAGCTGCTCACCATACTTCGCGATAAAGCTACCCAACTGCCTCCCCAAGTCCGTATTCTCGTAGCATCTCGCCCAACGAACATTATCGAAGAGTACCTCTCTGGACGCAATCACATCCTAGCGCACACGATTGATGTGCATTCTGTTGAGAACAAAGGCGACATCGACATGTATGTGGATGCGCAGCTCCGTGACGAAGTCCTTCTTCACAAAATGGGACTCATGCGCCCCGACGAAACCATCATAAGCGACCTCAAGCGCTTGGCGGAGGGTCTGTTCGTGTGGATCGTTACCGTCTGCAACTTTCTGCGCACTGCGTACAGGCCGAAAGACAAGCTTCAAGCATTACTCTCAAAGTCTTATCGGCAGGGGTCGCCACCGGAGAAGAAGATGGACCTATTGTACACCGCCATTCTTGCGCAATGCGGAGATTGGGAGGACCCCGATTTTGTGAGGGACTACGACCTGGTCATGGGCACTATTATGGCGTTGAAGCGACCTCTGTCGCTTGCGGCGCTGCGGGTCCTGCACGATGGCAGCCAGGAACTTGAGGCTGAACAGCTTCTTCAGAGGTTCGGATCCGTACTGATTGGATTCCGTGACCCCCACCAGCCCATACGCATCCTCCATCTGTCCTTCCACGAATTTGTCACAGAGCGCGCTGCTCATGATGATAGCACCAAGCACTTCCACCTGTCAGAAAAGGGACATAGTGGCCGTCTGGCAGAACTCTGTGTCAAAACGCTGAACCGCGAGCTAGCCCGGCCTATTGCTGGCACCGGCTACTTAGCGACAGATATACCTCATGTAGGCATCCCGACGATCTTAGGAGTCTCCGAGCAACTGGCATACGGTTGCGCTCACTGGCCCGATCATCTGCAGGATGTGGAGATTCCGCAGGCGATTCAAGCCCACATCGTGACACTCATTTCCCGTCATCTGGTCACATGGATGGAAGTCTTAGCCGGGACAAATGTCTTCCGCGGATCACTTCAGATCAAGCAATGGTTACAGGTGAGCATCTTTCTGGCTTTGTACTATATCATATTCTGATGCAATTGTACGTGCAGCGGCGCGCACCTGAACTGGAACGTCATTTTCAGCATGAATCTCAAGCACATGCAGTGTCTGCGCTTTCCAATCGCCTCGATTATGCAGCTCGCATGGAAGAATCGCTGCTCGCAGCACAGGAGGCGGTAATTTTGTTCAGAGCTCTGGCGAGGGAGCAGCCAGCGGTGTACAGTGGTGTTCTCGCCAACTGCCTCAACACTCTATCGGGCCGGCTTTCGAAGCTCGGCCGAGCAAATGACGCTTTGTCTGCTGCCGAGGAAGCTGTGAATCTGTACAGGCCTCTCGCGGCGGAGCGGCCGGCGGCGTACAGCGCTGATCTCGCCAACTCCCTTAACACTCTATCTGTAAATCTTTCAGCGTCCGGGCGAGCGCAGGAAGCTTTATCGACTATCCAGGAAGCGACCACTCTATACAGAGCTCTCGCGGCGGAGCGGCCAGCGGCGTACAATGCTTCTCTCGCCACCTGCCTCCACACTCTATCAAATCGCCTTTCAGCTCTCGGTCGAGCACAGGAAGCTTTGTCGGCTATCGAGGAAGCGGTGGATCTGCGGCGGGCTCTCGCGGCGGAGCGGCCGGCGGCGTACAATGCTGATCTCGCCAACTCTCTCAATAATCTCTCAAATTACCTTTCAGCTCTCGGTCGAGCGCAGGAAGCTTTGTCGGCTGTCGAGGAAGCGGTGGATATGTACAGGGCTCTCGCGGCGGAGCGACCAGCGGCGTACAATGCGGATCTCGCCAGATCCCTCAACAATTTCTCAACCTGCCTTTCAGCACTCGGGCGAGCACGGGAAGCTTTGTCGGCTGTCGAGGAGGCGGTGGATATGAGGCGGGCTCTCGCGGCGGAGCGGCCAGCGGCGTATAATGCTGATCTCGCCAGCTCTCTCTGTAATATGTCGGGTGAACTGTCGGCTCTCGGTCGGCCACAGGAAGGGCTCTCTGCTATCCAGGAAGCCGTGCATCTCTGCAGGGCTCTCGCGGCGGAGCGGCCAGCGGCGTACAATGCCCTTCTCGCCACGAGCCTCCAGAATCTATCCACCCACCTTTCTGGCCTCGGTCAAGCACAAGAAGCTTTATCGCCTGTATTGGAAGCAGCGAATCTGTACAGGTCTCTCGCGGCGGAGCTCCCAGCGGCGTACAATGCAGATCTTGCCGAATCTCTCCAAGTCCTATCTCGCCGGCTTATAGATCTTGGCCGACAGGATGAGGCTATGATCGTGATCCCAGAGGCGGTGGACTTGCACCGCACGCTCGCTGCGGAGCGACCGGCGCAGTTCAATCGACCTCTCATGGTATCCCTCGCCTTGCTGAGCAAAGTTATGATGGATCTCGGATTGGATGGAGCCATTGAAATTGGGCGGGAGACAATGGCTTTGCACGCAGCTTTGGGTGCAGAGGAGGGAGCCGGTTTGCTGCAATGATGACAGGGACTTGATCAGATGTTATTGGGACGAGGAGTGTCTAATTACATGTAACGATAGGATTGGAAATAAAGCTATGCTTCCTGTACAATGCTCCCACCCTCTCGTACTCCGGGATTGTGCATGGCAGACCACTTCGACGATATCAGTACTAATATCGAGAGTACGAGTGAGTATTCCGTCCCATTGCCTGCAGCCTTTGGCAGATACCCGCCGCACAATGATTTAGCCCGTGCGTCGGCATCCAAAGAAGATAAATCCTAGCGATGACGATGACGCGGCAGTATGATATCATCTAGCGGCCAATGCGCCGATGAGTACGATCCAGCTTGGAGATCAAATTGCTGGTTGCCGACGTCCTCAATTGCAAGGGAGCTCCGTTCCCGTTCCCTGTCTCCTCCAAGACCACACCGAGAGCGATCATCGAGTACTTCCCCGCAGACGCTGAAGGAGCTCTGGGCTGGTCACATGGGATACAGAGCACACCCAAGCTCCTGCCTCTTTTGGATGACAGTTCCTTGATGGCACTGCGCCCGCTTTGGGACAGGCCCCTCTGGCTCTCGCGAGTCTATTCACCTGAATCCTCACTGCCTTCAGCTCCCTTCCCTCTTTTCAAAATAAATATACAGCTAACCCTAATCCTACCACTAACACTAACCTCTAACACTAACACCCTAACCTAACCACCTAACCTAACCCTAACCCCTAACCACCTAACCCTAACGGCCTCGCTAACGCTCGGCAGGATATTGCGCGCAAGGGCATTCCACCACGCAAACTCTAACGTACTGATAAATCGCGCTAAGGCTTTATACTGAAGACACCACTTGAAGGGAGAGAAAAATCACAAGGGCAATAAATGCAAAAATAATTAAGTGAGCTCCCGCAGGCTTGAACGAGCGACCGCCGCATCACAAGGAAGTATTTGCCCACAATATGACTTAACCGTTTCACCATAAGGCCATACAAGTGGTCAACAATCTATTAGACTTATCGCGGAAATTAGAGGCCCATTATAGTAATTGTCATCAAAACTGTCAGTTACCATCACCAATCTGTCATTCCCAAAGAGGCAGGAGCTTGGGTGGGCTCTGTCTCCGGTCACATGTGCTGTCGGATGTCGCCGACCCCCGAAATTTTGAGAGCGCACTGGATGAACGACTCTTCCAAGCTCGTCCACCCCGCAACTACACGTCAAAACAACTGACTACCGAGCTTGAGAAGCTCTGGTGGATGAGGAAACTACGCCATTTTTCTCCGCATTCGCCGGCTTCGGGTAGCTCGCCCACATATGCATAGGGCTGCCCACCGCTTCCTTCGACCCACCTGTCCTTCTTTTGCCAACGCAGGACTTCGAAAGTGTAGTACGCGGGCGCAAGCTACTGTATCTATCAACTCAGGCTTCTTGTCATCGAGGTAGCCTTCTACGCTCAGCTCTGGCGCATCTGGAATCTACGCAGCGCCCAATGCCCATCCCCAGCACAGAAAGAGCCAGAGGATCCAAAGTCCCTCTTGACAGCGGGTACATGGACAGTCCACGGCAATGCTACTGGACCGGAGGAGCGTGATCGGGCGAGGTCGTTCTTTACGCTTGTGCCGCCCCCCTCGTCCGTCTTCTGCGCCGGCTGCGGTACAATAATCCTCATATTCACGATCTGGAGGGGAAAACGACGAGGTTCCGGTGCAGAATAAGAGGGCCTGGATTCAACAACCGGGGATGTGATGATGGGGGTCTACAGGAGGTCGTCGGTCTCAGCCCGAGTGAGTCACTCGTCCTTCTCGCTTCGTAAATGATACCAATCATGTTTCTTCTATAGCTTGACGAGATACCCTTGCTTTCATCCTCGCCGTTTTATTCGTATGTGTGTGGATTCTCTAGCTCGCGATGCCTAGGGCTTCTCGTCTAACTTCGCTGCCCCCCTCGCCTCCAGCACAAACCCAAATGTCCCTCCCCACAGCCCGAACTTTATTGCCACAGCCGCCACTCTTCATTCCTGAGACCAATACCGCGTCGTCACTCAGGTTGCCGTCCTTGAAGTTCACGATTCAGCCCTCGTCTCGATTGACTCTTCGTCAATAATGCCGACATTCCATGCACATATACCGAACACGCTGCTCTTCTGTCGCATGACACTACCACTAGTTCCACCGTATCATACCTCTCTCAAACTCTTAAAGGAAACGCGGCTGAGGCGGCTTTCTTGGACGAACAGGTAATGTCCGCCTTCTAGTCTCTGCGAGCTAAATACTGATGCCTCTTTGGTAGATTTGAAGACATGCATGCAATGACTTCCTAGCTGCTTCTACAGTAATATATGCCCTTCGCAGTCCACAGCTCATACCCATATTTGATTCCTCGGCCAACGTCTACACAACGTCGAAGGCGGATTTTGCTATCAGTGGCCGACCTTGGTCGCTACCATCTACCTTCTTCATCTTTCGAGACAACACCACATCGTCGTCACAAATGCTGCCTAGCAGGATTGCAACGCTTCTTCCCGCTACGCCCCCACTTTCCACCGATTCCAACACTGTCTCTTCGCCCGCTCAGCTGGCTTCGAAAGGCACAGCTGAGCACGCCGCGTGCCGTCAACATAATGTCATCTCGCCATCTCGACCATGCATTCATCGAGGGTAGCGAGAAAGAGCACAACGCTGGCTCAAGGCTCGCTCATCCCGCCACTGGGAGTCACGTCAATATCGGGGCCTCTCCGAACCGGTCACTGCCACCTCGAGGCCGTTCCAACGAAGAACGATGCGCGTGATAGCGAGGATCAACCTCAGTGCAGCAAGGCCCGCTTTTGCGCCTTGAGATGAAGGGACCGGGTGTCGCGACCGCATACGAGTTCCAATCGACTGCTCGCGCTGGGGGCTATACAGGACACAATGGATGTGAATCGGCGAGCATTATCCTCCGACATCATGTGACATCAACGCTGCCCTACCCGAAGTAAATCGACCCTTATTGCCCATTGCGAAAGAATGGGCAGCATCTCTCTATACTCTCTAGTCAATATCGGATGCCTCTGGGTCGGATAGTCAGAACCAGGTGGCCGAGTTAGATCAGGAATCCCCCTCGGAAACATTTATCAGGCAAGGGAGGAAGCGGCCCATCATTAGGACCGGACTATATGCTCCTGCTCTATGTCAAAGTGACAGATTGTACCCCAACCCGTGATCTAGCGCCCGCAGCGATCATCATCGCTCATTTCACCGCCTTACCGTTACCTCGCACTCCGTCGAGAGGTCGGATACAACTAATCGGCGGGTCTGGCGTCCTCCCGTTCACCGAATCGGCACATTCTCCAAAGAAGCGCAATTCTTGATCTGGTTCGGGGACTGGAGAACTCAGGCAAATGTCTACATAACCCGGACAGCTCAAGCTCATATCGTCAAGGCCAGTCTTTCAAAGGACATCGCGGCTCCCCCCACATCTGCTTCATCAGCCTTCAATACACCTCGATCTTTGACCAGGTAATTCTATCCTATCGTACTAGTATGTACCGCGCATTGACTCCATCGCTTTGCAGCCATGTCCGACTCCGAACCTGAGCCCGAGCTATCCGAGCTCCACTCCGACGACAAGACAGTCCGATTCGTGCCCGCCAAGAGCGAGAGCGAGCGCCCCCCGCCCCCGGGCACGGGCTACAAGTTCGACGAGAGCAACTCGCGGTTCATCGCCTCGCGCGAGGCGGCGGGCATCTGGGTCGCCGGCGGCTCCGCGTGGAAGGTGTACCGCAAGGACAAGACGCTGGGCAAGGCGAAGAAGGCGATCAAGAAGGCGCAGGACGCGGGGCTGCCGCTCGTGCCGATCGAGATCATCGACGGGCAGGACGAGCAGGCGGCGACGGGGTTCGTGTTCCAGCCGGTTGGCGGCCAGAAGAAGACGTTCGGGTTTGCGATCAAGACGCAGTACTTGTCGGACCCGTATGTGTTTTTCTCCGCGCAGGGCCATGGCGTGAAGAAGTTCAAGACCTTTTTGGAAGGAGTCTCTGATAGGAACGTGCTTGAGGGGTACGTCCAACACGCTTGGCTTGGTGCTGAGGTCTAATGGGTGTTTAGCTATAAGAGCGCGCTCGAAATCGCGGTCGATATCGAACTCAGCGATCCGCAGGGCCTTGTCGATCCCAACGGGTCGATTCTGTTCTTTGATATCCACACGGGCAGCTCCAGCGGAGCGGAAGACCTGTTGCATGAAGTCAAAGCTCGGCTCAAAAAGCTGTAGCGTTCTCTTGCTGATCACCTTGGTGAGTAACTTCAGATCCGTTTCGTTGAATTAGATTTGAGGCTCAATAGTAGCTGAAGTTTTAGACGATGTCGATATCTCCGGACAGCCTGAGCGTTCTGCGCATATATGCATTTTGACAAGATATATCACGAATATACTTATTATTTGTCAAGAGCTCGAAGTTCACATGTACCTACCAATTCGTTGTATGCATGTGCAAGTTTGGACCAGCAATATTGACATCGGAAGCCCAAAAGAGTCGGAAAAGCTGAAAGCACAATAGATAACATTCGTTTGGTATACATCAATCAGTGCCTATGCCTCAAGCGGCTCCTCCATACCAACTGCGCTCCCCAGAATCCCGGCTGCAGTACCCACCACGCCCTCCGCTGCCTGGCCCTCACTTTCATCGCCCAGCAGCACCTTCGTAGCAGCCCCAGTCGGCTCGGACGCAGCGACGGACGATAATGACGCGGGCGGGACGTGCTCGCGCACGGCGGAGGCGATGGCAGAGGCGAGGTGTGTAGGCGACATGCCGAGCGCCTCCGCGAGTGCGTTGATCCTGTCTTCCACCTCCATATCCGCCGGACGGCCCTCGCCCGCACTGTCCTTCGGGTCCCTGAACCACTTCGGGGATGTATGTGAAGGTCTTTGCGATGCCCAAATCATGCCCTGGCCGAGGATGAGGATGGGCCGTTGATGATCATGAATTTTGCAGTTTTTGCCATGCTTGCCTAATACGAGCAGCGAATTGACAGAGACCAGTAGACACGAAATGCGCGCAAGGACCGAACTAGAGACAAATTTATGTCAGCGTTCGTTTTCAGAAATGTTTCAAAGCGACCTACGTGCTGCGTGTCCAGTGAACTGCTGCAATTCACAAGCGCAGATGCGACCACGCGGGGGTTCTGCGTGATACAGGTGACGGAGATATCCAACTCTCAACCACGGAGCTCGCTCCCCTGAGCTGCGGCGCTGTAGCGCCATGTCCCGCAGCATTCCACGCAGTGCCCATCCTCGCGCTGAAAACACCCCGCAAATCCCGCCCTCAGTCCCTGCGGTGCCAGCGCCTTAGTGAATCCCGTAGCGGACTGCGCACGACGGAATGGTGGCGTACAGGACGGACTGCCTCAACTCCCGTGCTCCGTCTCGGCGTGGGCCCGTGGTTCGTCCCGGGTGCGCCGAGAACGGTGCATATGCGCGAACACGAACGCGCTGAGCTGCCCGGGAGTGTGGCGCGTGGCGTATCCATGCGCGAACGGGGGAGGTATAGCGTCGGATGTCTTGATTTCGGCCTTGTAGATGCAATGGAAGAGGGATCAGCAGGGGCGGGCAGACTGAGAACGTGGAGGCGAAAAGTGCGATGGATGGCGGCGGTGGAGTTCGAGAACGGCGGTGTGGGAGTGGATGTGTCGTGCGAGGAAGATGGCAGAACAGGCGCGAATGTGGTCCTTGACGCGCCCTAGGGGCCGCGGGAAGGAATGTCTTGCTCGTCCCTGCCCGACTCGACCGCGTTGGGTGCACCTGGTACGTTCGCAGGCACGGGTGTGTGAGGATGCATTCAGGTGATTTCCATTGTGTACTCCAACACAGTTGACATCGACGCGAGAATGGCCGGTGGGCGTGCTGAACGAGTACGAAGCGTTTCCGTGTCGCGTCTTGTCGCATGGTGGAATGGGGTTGTGTACATGCGGGATAGCGGGATTTGAACGATTCGGAGGCCAGACGCTGCAGCGATTGGGCCATATGCCTGTCCCGAGACGAAGAACAGTCGCGTAGATTGATAGAGCAGAGCAATTGAGGTTCACGGTGACCGAACTGAGGACAGGTGCACATCAGCATTCGCGTTCAGAAGTGATTCGAGCTAGACTCACGCGCTCCATGACCCCCGCTGCAAGTGCAGACATTGACCGCCGCGGGACGATCTGTATGACAACACTGCCCGAGATACCTGCACCTTCTCTGCAGCGCCATGCACAGCGCCCCATGCTCGAATACGCCATCCTCTGCGCGTCCGGTCTTCAGCATATGGGCCGCCTCATCGTCCAGGCAGCTTCCCCTTGACACCGCGGTGACTCGGTTATAAAGGCACGTATCCGACAATACGGACGCGCTCTGGTTACTTGGGGGCCTGGGCGTGTTTGCGCGCGCGGATCGGGGGAATTGGGCGTCGGTGAGTTGATCTTGGTTTGGGTAAGAGGTGACGGACTGCGGCTCATCTTCGGGTTCCAGTCACTCTGCGCGATGTGTAGAATGAATAGGCCATTCGCGCCTTGCTGCGCGCTTTCGTTGCCCGCTTCCTAACCCGCGTGATCCCAAAGGAAGCCGCCTCACGCCCCATCCAGCGCATAGCGTCGCGTGCGCAGCGACGGCCGAACAGGACCACGAAGGACGTCCCAGCGTTTCGCCCGGAATCCCCACGACCAGAGGCCAATCGTATACGTCTACACGGTAGTGCGCGGCCGAAGCGCATCAGACATCGAAAAATCCAGGCGGGTGGGTATTCATTGAGCGCGGTTGGGGCTGGGAGCTGATCGCGAGCAGCCGCGTTGAGTGTGCGCGGGCGCGGAATGTCTCGGCGCGGAGGGCGGGGATGTGAGCTGTATGGCGCGGCGGGACGGAGGAGGGGTGGCGTGTGCTGCAAGGGAGCGGAGAGGTGGTGAAAATGGCATTGAGGTGCGATACCGTCGAGAAGGATTCGTCATACCCATTGGTATGCGTTCACGGACGTCCCCCGATCGCCCGCCGTGACTGGGTGATGGGACGCGCGATAACACCGGTGATTGAGCAGGGATGGACGTGTACAAGCGTGCCAAAGGTAAGCGCGAATGATGCATTGAACCTGGGGCACATGGTGGGAGGTGCTGGTGTACTAGTACTGGTGTCTTTTGCGACCGCAGCGGCGGTGTTCCGCATGCGGCTTCCTAGCCCATGACGCAGTGACGCGTTATCAGAGGACGCGTCTCAAAGTGAGCGAGTGCGGCTGAGGTGACGTCGGCTGACGATGAAGTCCCTAGAAAGCGTGCCCCGTGGATGCTGAATAAGACCTTTGTGCCTGGGACGATTTAGGAAGCGTAGGAGCTAAAACTGGAGAGAATTGAGACTCCGACCCACCGTTGACGCGTGACTTCTCTCCGCTTCTCTCTCTTCCATAAGGCTTAAGTAGTACGCATTACTTATGGGGAGAGTATGCCTTCACATATGCACGTTTAACTTGCTATATCTCCCTGTCTGGTAATATTCTTCTCTGATGATAGCAGCCTCTCGGAAGCTTGTCGTCATCACTCTATCCTCATACAAATAAATGCCAGAACTTGACAACGCGCATCCTGCATCACTCGTGCTAACACCTCGACGGACTCGAAATTCCTTTCTGCAGCATTCAGCTCTTCATCCAAGCGGCATCCTGGTCCATCGTTGAGCGCTAGCGTTGAGCATCCATGGCGCCGAGAAGGCTGTTCCTTGCGGCTGCGCTGCTACCCCACGGGGCGCTTACTCTCTAGACGAAACATATCGGGATACAACAACGAGTGGCCAAATTGCTATCATGAAGAGCTCGAAATTGATGCTACCACATTGCTAAAATGTCAGTTCCTGCTCGTTTGCTCGCTCAAAGGCCAGACCAAATTTCTCAGCCACACGTTGTTCTTTTGCGAATTCCAAACCAAGATCCTTCACATTCGGCGCGTAATAGTTTAATTTTCTCCGATATAATACACACTATCATTGAAGGCTAGTCCGATCATCCAAGCTTGAGTCTCAAATGCGGATGGCGGCACCATGCTGCTCCTCCAGCAGCTTGACGATCTCGAGGCGACCACGCGCAGATGCTGCCTGCAGCGCCGAGCCGTAGCGTCCTCCCGTGACGTTCACATCGGCTCCGTTCTCCAACAGCAGCTTGGCGATCTCGAGGTGACCCTCCGCAGATGCTGCCCGCAGCGCTGAGCCGTAGCGTCCTCCCGCGAATTTCACGTCGGCTCCGTTCTCCAACAGCGGCTTGGCGATCTCGAGGTGACCCTCCGCAGATGCTGCCTGCAGCGCCGAGCCGTATGCTCCTCCCGCAATGTTCACGTTGGCTCCGTTCTCCAACAGCAGCTTGGCGATCTCGAGGTGACCATTCGCAGATGCTGCCAGCAGCGCCGAGCCGTGGAATCCTCCCGCGATGTTCACATCGGCTCCTTTCTCCAACAGCAGCTTGGCGATCTCGAGGTGGCCAAACGCAGATGCTGCCTGCAGCGCCGAGCCGTAGCCTTCCGCGATGTTCACATCGGCTCCGTTCTCCAACAGCAGCTTGGCGATCTCGAGGTGACCCCTCGCAGATGCTGCCTGCAGCGCCGAGCCGTAGCCTTCCGCGATGTTCACATCGGCTCCGTTCTCCAACAGCAGCTTGGCGATCTCGAGGTGACCCTCCGCAGATGCTGCCTGCAGCGCCGAGCCGTATGCTCCTCCAGCGATGTTCACCTCGGCTCGGTTCTCCAACAGCAGCTTGGAGATCTCGAGGTGGCCCTCCGCAGACGCTGCCTGCAGCGCGGAGCCGTAGCCTGCTCCCGCGATGTTCACATCGGCTCCGTTCTCCAACAGCAGCCGGGCGATCTCGTGGTGACCCTCCGCAGATGCTGCCTGCAGCGCCGAGCCGTCTAATCCTTCCGCGAAGTTCACATCGGCTCCGTTCTCCACCAGCAGCTTGGCGATCTCGAGGTGACCCCCCGCAGATGCTGCCTGCAGCGCCGAGCCGTATGCTCCTCCCGCGATGTTCACATCGGCTCCGTTCTCCAACAGCAGCTTGGTGATCTCGAGGCGATCCCGCGCAGATGCTGCCTGCAGTGCCGAGCCGTATGTTCCTCCCGCGTTGTTCACATCAGCTCCGTTCTTCAACAGCAGCTTGGCCATCTCGAGATGACCCTCCGCAGATGCTGCCTGCAGCGCCGAGGCGCAGAATCCTCCCTTAACATCAATATCGGCCCCTTTCTCTAACAGCACATTGACAATGTCGAGATGACCTTCGCTAGATGCTATGAGTAGTGGCCTAGTCGCGGCTTCACGGCCCGCTTTGTTGACATCTGCTTCGTTGCTAACTAGTGTCTGCACAGCTTGCAATGAGCCAGTGAAGCAAGCATAATATAGTGGCGAGGCATCTTGAGGCAGCCTTTCAGTCTTGACGAAAGAAAACAGCGTTCGAACTAAAAGACTCGAACGGTGATGATAAGGCCACTGCCAATCGTGGTCGAGAATCAAGTTCTGCAAGTTAACCCAGCTAAGCAACGTGTAGCTCCAAGTCGTTGACGGTAACGTGAACAAGTTTAGCAGAAGTTGTTGGAGGGGAGCGCAGCCGGTGACAGCAGCGCCGGAGGAGTGGAAATGGGAGACCCAGTTCATCGCCGCATATATAGCCAGCGGGAACGAGGAGCGAATGTAATCAAGATCGACAGAGCCTGGATGTTCCCAATCAAGAATTTTCGGCCCGTCAAAATGCAGGAGTTGCGCAAGGCAAGTTTGAGCGATGATGGAGTGTGAAAGCTGCTCGCTGGTGATGTGCTGGATGAAGTATTCCTTGACGGAGAAGTGTGCCAGCTTCACCGTACCTATTATTTTATCAGTGTTGTATCCAAAATCAAGTAACATTGTATCGCACCGTCAAACTCAGTGACGAGTCCATAGCAAGTGGATAATATGTCCCCAGGTCTTTTATACCGCCGAGCCAGTTTGTAGAGCGGATTGCCGTCTTTGCTGAAATCAACCGCCAGAACCTCCGCGAGTGCGCTTATAGTCATTGGCTCTTTTGCGAAGGCAAGCCAGTGCAACAGAATCTTCAACGTGTCTAGGTCATCGCTTTCCTTGAAAATCTTGGCGTACGTAGCGTCGAGATCTTTAGGTAAGGCTTTTAGTTGATTGGCCAATTGTTCCTGACTGCGACATTTCATTATGGCATCCATTTGCAATGTAACCCATCGAAACCTATCATCAAGTCAGCTTCGAAGTGGGATACCTAATCGAAGCTGAGCTACTGCTCACATTCCATCCGAACCGTCGGATACAGCATTCTTAATCGTCTGCTTTTCATGCTCGTCCCACTGGTCCATATCCGGTAAATTTAGGCGTGCATCCAGATAAGCGTTGATGTCGTCCAAGCTGGATTGACCTTCCAGTAATATTTTTCGGAGAGCAGCCATGGACGTGAGGCCCCGGATGATGTCTGGCTCAGGGCGGCTCGTGAGCATAATGTGAAGGCTACCTGCATTCTCCGAGGCTATAGATTGAATCCACTTAAGAACATCAGCCTTTTGGACACATTCGTCCAGGGAATCGATGACGATGTATGTGTTGCTGAAGATTTTTAAGATGCCAGAAAGGGTATATTCAAGCTGAGATTCAAGTGGCTGCCGATGTCCGCTATCGCATTTGCTATACATTTCCATCAGCGCATTGGGCACTGCATCACCGCATCTGTCAGACAGCTGCGTGATAATCGATCGGGTGATATTGTCATAGTCTAAGGTGCCGGACTGAGCGCTTGTGCCGTCAAAGAAAAAGTAAGCGTAGCCTCGGGCTGAGGGCTTTATTTCGCAGAATGTTTGGATGTTCTCGATGGCGGATGAGCTAGAGCGAATAAGATCAACAAATGCATCTCTATGCACTGATTGAACCTACCACATTACGGTCTTTCCACTTCCAGCTGCGAAAAACGGTCAACACGATATGAGAAACTCTGACGATGGAACACTTACGACCGCCGTAGAGCCAAAGCACGGATCCGGGTTGCTCCTTCCACTCGGAGAACTGCAAGCCATCTAGAAACCACGACCCCGTCCCCGGTTGATGCTTCTTCCGCGCAGCATTGTAATTTGACGACGTATCAGGGGCTCTCATCCACGCATGGATATTCGTTTCTGAAAAAATCGGTGTAAATGTCACGCTACGCGCGCACAGTACGGCAATTGGAGAGAACTGCAGCTAACTCTTATCGCTGCTCTGGACGTCTTTGATGATCGTATTTGTGTCAATCGCAACTCGGCGATCAAGCTTCTCGGTGAGTCCGAACTTCGCAGTGCGTGCTAGGTCGGCCGACTCCTGGATAGCTAGAAGGGCCTCTTCATGTCGATCTAGCCGAGAAAGTCGGTTGGAAAGATGGTTGAGAGATGATGCGAGCTCTATGTTAAACTCCGATGAGTCCTCGTTCGCGAGAGATCGTTGTAGCTCCACCGCTTCCTCGATCGCGAACAATGCTTCCTCCTTTTGACCGACATCTCCAAGATGTGAGGATAAGGCGCGAAGAGACAGAGCTAGCTCTGCGTTGAGAGCGGGGTGCTTCGATGCCATAGCCCGAAACAGATCGGTCGCCTCTGTAATGGCGGCCAAGGCTTCCTGCCGCCGACCGAGATCCAGCAAGGCAGCGGATTTGTCCTTGAGAGCGTTGGCCTTGGCGAGATCGACTTGGTACAGCGATTGTGTGAGTGGATCTGCAGGCTGATGAACCACCTGCTGGGCGGTGAGTGTTGGGTTGAGGAGAGTGGAATTTCCGCCAGTAGTTGCACCTGTCGCACCGATAGAAGCTCCCTGAAGTGGTGAGGCGGGTCCAGTCGATGCGCGAGTCGCCCCAGCAGCGGAGTTGTTCTCAGGATTGCGTGGTGACGCCTCGTCTGCGTCATCTGCTGTCTCCGCAATTTCAATTTCATGGGCTGCATCTTGGAGAACACTTATCCTGCGGATATACTGGAGATCTTGAGGCGCGTTTTCTGTCTCCGCACGCCTGCTTTCATGAGTTCAGCGTAAGCAGGAATTGTTGGCAACATACAAAGACGTACACTTCAGGGGAGATGATACTGCCGTCATCCGGGGAGTTGTGGAATCTGCCTTCGCACTTCTGGCTACGGAAATCCATTAGTAGAGTGCTTACAAAGTTGATGGGGGGTAGGTAGCTCACCAGGTTAGCCATCCACTGCTGGTCACAATTTTTCGATTCACGTACTTACAACGTGGGCATGTATGCACTTGACTACCTTGTTTCCCTTCCGCTTGAGTGTGAAGCACAATGCTCATTTCAACCTTCATGCCGAGCACAAGCGAGGTGGAAATATCTATACGGGAGATGACGCTATCATTCTCCGAATTCAAGATCCTATAATTGCCTCTTTGGATAAAATAATACCCCACAGTATCTTTGCAGAAACCAGATATTACAGTATGAAAATCCTGCAACGAGATGTCAATGTCACGAGACTCGAATAAGACACCAGAGTAATCTTACCGGCCAAGAACTGCAGAAAATTAGAGGTACGAGCATTTCCCTTCCCAGATGACTAACGACGGTTACTGAGTCGACGGTTATATGCATCAAAGATGTAGATTCGAGCTTCAGTAAACGGTAGAATTCTGCCAGACTAGCGAGAGTTTCTTGACCAGATCCCCGCTCTAGCTCCGGCCACGCGGCGCTGTGCGTAACCCTCAGTTTAGGAGGACAAGTGAATTTATATGCACTCACCAGCCTAACGCAAAGAGACATGCAGCAAAGGACTTGTGGCATTCTCGTAGCTTAGAGTCCATCACGGGGCCCATGCCACCCTGACCCAACCTTCTGCAAATATATCTTCGAATGAAGTATAAGAAGGCCTCCGAAAGCATACGATGGTAATCTGATAGATGTACCACCAGCTCCTGCAGAAGTTGACGGCAATCGTCCACCCGTTTAGCAATCGCGCGACTAAGGCTCTTCGCTAAGGGCGTATGTCGATAGGCTTCGACAGCCAGTCCCGTCAGGAGTAGAACTCGCTCAAGAGCGGCCAACGTTTCCAGAAGATTTGCAGAGGAGCAGAGCATCGGATTGAGCATCATATCGCGCACCAACTCGATCATCCCGCGGATCTTGATGATTGAGTCCTTATCGGATGGGTAGCATACTCCCCTAGTCGACTGAGAAAGCACATTCTGGCTGATGTTTGAATGAGGGGGGCTATGAATCGATGGCTGTTCCGCATTGAACAGCGGTGTCAAGCACTTTTTGTAGATCTCTTCGAGCACTTGACCCCGCTCAGAGGCGGATATAGGTGGAAAGTGGATGTCGATTTGATTCAAATTGCCATGTATGCAATGGCCATTGATATTGTTGACCGTTCCACCCAAAGTGCCGTGCGTGCTGAATCTCTGTTACGATCTCGTCAACACCAGAACATCAGAACGGGGGGTGACAATAAGATGTTTACGGACCACGACTGCTCTATCTTCCTCGCTTTCAGACACCTCCGCCATTTCCCAACTGGAGACGCGGTGAACGGATAAATCGGCAAGGATATTTATCTTGAAGGATCAGACATCCGAGTAAAGATGGTGCAAAGTCGGAGAAGATAGTATAGAGCGCTATATGATAGCTGATGGAGCTTTCACACTTTTCACAGGAGCGCGGGTAGAGCAGATATATCCTGAAGTCGAGGCTTGTCCAAACTCGTGGGCCGGAGGTAACGGGAGTCATGTGCTGCATATTATTTTACAGCAAACAGCCTCAGTCACGGAACAGAATCACGATGCATATGTATAGTTTCCCTGTAAACATACATACAGTGCTTTGCATAAAGAATGACAGTTGCGTTTCCACGAAATCCGCGGCCGTTGCTGACACGTGATGACCCACGCGGTTGTTTTGTGACATCAAGTCACACTCAGCCCGAAGTCAACTGTCCTCCCGCCATGCTGACCATCTTGCCCCCTCGTCTCGAGCAGTTTCCATCCCCCCCTCCTTTCCCTGCCTCCATCCCATGCTGAGCCTTCTGTTTGGTCATTTGTCGCTCTATCTGCCTATGAAACGTCTCGCCGACAGCCCAAAGCAAGATCCGAGTGGCCGAAATTGCAGTTCATGGAGCTTGGACCGGCGGCGATCTCGACGATGAAGTCCTCTGACCTCCATTGCCCCCGTTCAAGGATCCGGTAGCCACTGGTAGCCTCAATGAGTACTGAACTGAATGGCTAGGGTACGATCACAGAGAATTAGGCTCTTCAAAGGCCCAGCTGACTGGTGTATACAGTGACGACGACGGCGGACTTCGGCTGTTTCATAGTATGGTCGAGTTCTATAAAGGTGAGCATATCCACCTTCATCTTTGTATTCCATCTTCCTACTCGTCTCTATCCCCTCGCTCATTATATCTTCAAGTTTGACCACAGTCTTTTCTGAATGGCTTTCCCGCCCTTGCGTCCCTACCAACCCTACGGGAATGTCCCTTTGTCCCCTCGCTGTCCTTCGCAGCACTGGCTTCGCAGCCCTGGATGGATTGGTATGTGTATCCACTCTACGCCCAGCTTTTATTTGACGCCCCTGGCAGATGGTGCAATTGATCCACCTCATTTTTATACCAGTCGCGAAGAGATGCAACTTGCTTACAGTGTTTACGGCCATCGTCTCGAGCCCCGGCAAGTAGGTCCTGCTGCTGCTCCCGCTCCCGTTGTTGCTCCTGCTCCCGTTGTTGCTCCCGCTCCCATTGTTGCTCCCGCTCCTGTTGTTGCTGTTGCTCCCGCTCCCGTTGTTGCTCTGGGTCCTGATCCTGCTGTTGCCCCCGATCCCGGTCCCGCTGTTGCGCCTCAGCCTCAGGTTGCCGCCATACCTCCTCCTGTACTTCCAGTCCCCCCTCCAAATGTACCTCTTGCTCACGGTGCTAACGTAGCTGACAATAACACCGGTAAATCTTCCCAACCATTTGTGCTTTGCGCTTCTGATTCCCTTGTCAGTTATCAGCAACGCCGAGGGTAAGCTAGTCTCTGTTTCGAAAACACTGTGTATGATCTAACAGTCCTCTCAGCCTCGCGCACTTGTAGATGGGGAAGAGACTGACGAACTCGCATATGGCACAAAGGTAAGATGCACTGTATCTTCCCTACGCATGCACTGCTAACCACTCAAGTTACAGGTCCCTCGGGTTGAAACATTTTCTCAAGAAGCGCAGCTGCATGCTCCCTTCATTATTCTGCTTAAGGCGAAATGGATTTGCCAGGAGCATCAGGGCGAGCATGGACAGGATGGACATTGCTGGATCGGCGCTAGTGGTGTACATCTTGGGCTCAATATGCGAAGATTGAAAGCCTGGGCCGCGGCTATAGTAAGTCAGTTGTACTACTGTCCATTGCATCATACTGATCCGTAACATAGGCTGCAGGCGAAGCTACCAAATACGAACCACCTGCCGGCCCCGACTTCGATGAGGCGCAAGATGGTCGATTCTCGGGTGTTAGAGCTCGCGGGAAAATCGGGCCTCGCAAAAGTGCACCAGCCGCAATCCCACCATCAAATGATATCAACATCAACAACCTGCTTGCGGCAGTCCTCGTGCCTATACTCACCCAGCAAGTTGCCGCCACCAGTGCCACAACCAACGCCCATTCGGCACCATCTACCCCAGCTCGAAAGACGAAGGCTAGCAAAGACCCCCTCTCGCCTGCTCCTAGTGTTGAGGCGGAACTCCATTCTTGCCTCGCCGATTTCTTTCGCATGAAAAATGTTGACATCACCGACACTGAGCCCCTCCTAGCGGGAATCGAGCTCACCCCGGATGTTATCTGCGATGTCCCGGTGGATCGTCTCGTCGAGATTATGGGCATCAAGGAGGGCCGAGTTCGGAAATTTCAATCTTTCTGCAAGACTTGGGTGGCTCGTTTGGAGGAGAAACGGGATTCCGATTTGTAATTATTCACATTCATTATCATCTTCATTCATCTGCTACGTATTTACTACTCAGCTAATATCCTTTCGTGTTATATACATACTGGACATTATTCTAGTGCACTGATTTAATGTTTTCATTCATACCCGCAGTTGCTAATCCATCCTTCTGCCGCATTGGCTGAGATTGACTGTGTGGCCTGATGGATGAGCCACGGTCGGACATCCGGATTAATGGCCTGTGCTTCATGGCGGCGAAGCCATGACTTGATGGAGTGGAAGGCTTGTTCAATGGGATTAAAATCGGGGGAATATGGTGGTAGATACACAAGTCTAGCCCCTGCGAACAAGTCAATGTCTATTGAGATAGCAAGGCTTGAAATTGTATCAAGACTTACCACATTCATCAACTACGATTTGTCTCACATCTTCATCGTGGTGAATTGCGCAGTTGTCGAGAATAACCACGCTGCGTGGTCCAGGATATGGATTTAACTGAGGAGCCTAATACATGTCATTAGTATTGCGTGTGAGAAGAGAATCAAAAGCATTAGCAATATACCAATTGTTCTCGTAGAAAGCTTATGAAGCGCTCCTTGTTGACGGAGCCTTCAAATATGTCCAAAGCAATGATTCCATTTGTAGTGAGTGCTGGCAAGACTGAAAAACGCTGACCGCGGATGAATGTGTCACGTCGGACACATGCACGACCTCGTTTCGACCACCCGTTCACTCTTTGATTGGTGCGATCATCTACGCTTGATTCGTCGATCCAAATGAGAGCCTCCCGAGGCAAATCCCCGTACTCAGCTTGCCATGCTGCCCTCACTAGCTCATCTCTCTCCAACGCCTCCTTCGCAACCGACTTGTGTGTGAGGGCAAGTCTTCGAACAGCCCGGCAGATGGTTGCAATCGAGACTTCAACATCTCGTACTTCTAGAAGCCTCTCCTGTATTTCATCTATATATAGACAAGGATTAGCATCAATGATAGATGCAATGTACTCGGTGTCGCCGTGGTTGAGCAGTCGAGGTCGTCCTGTTTTGCGGGCAAATGGATTGTTCACAGTGCCGAAATAACGATGATGGCGAAGTATACGGTATACAGTACTCTCGGAGCAGCCAGCCAGATTGGCTATTTGAGAGGGGGATTTGTGGTGCTCGAAGCGCCAGCAGGCTATGCGCTCGCGGAGCTGTGTAGTGATCTGAGGTGCCATGGTTGGTCACAATGTCACCCGTTGGTCAGTCAATACGGTGAGAAAAGGTGGCAGTTGTCACAGGTCATGCGCATTTGGCACGTGCAACTCAAATTTCGTGGAAACGCAACTGTCATTCTTTATGCAAAGCACTGTAAGCTAGCTTGAAGTTGTGCCTCGCTCCCCGTAGAGACTGGACCAGTTGGTGGTACACCGAGTACACCGCCGTGTGTGTTTCCGGTGTTTTTTCATGTCAATAAGTCGACGTTGAATCAATGCAGGAGACTATCAATGCCGTATTGGCCTCGTTACCAACACCAAATCAATGCCTAGTCAATGTATTTACCCGGACGTAGATTCAATGCAAGGGCCGTGCTGGCCGCACATCAAGCTCAGAACGTCCGGTCGGGCTTAAAATTGGGCTGGTTTTGATGCCGCCTCGACGTACTATAGACCTTTGGATTTCCACGTCCTACAGACCTTGAAAACCAGCTCACCTCGACATCAGCCATCAGTCATTGGGCATCACCCGATAGATTCTAGCACCATTATATACACATTTTGGTGCAGTCATGTAATTCTATACAGACCTGTAGTAAGCTTGAGCACCGACTATCTTCTACTGTAACAGCATCTGAAAGTAAGAGGGGGAGAAGTAGAGCTGACGGGGGTCATAATGCAATTCCCGCTTGTTCCGTTAGTTTCTCACGTAACCGTTTCCGAGTCGGGGGACACGCGGGCAGTGGCTTTGCAGTGGAAGGGACGCGGGACGACGACTACGCTGCGCACGGTTCCTCCGAGCCCATCCAAGCATCCGGAGTATACTTGAATATATGCTGCGAAGAATAATATCGAATTTTCCCAGCGAACAGAGGCAATGTGCGACCTCCAGATCACATCCGTTGGCACTGAGCCGCTTTGGGATGAGTGGCTGAGCTGGCCGCGCCGCGCCGCTCAGAACTGCATTTTCTCACGCGAAACCAGCATTTCGACGGGGCGAAGTATGCTGCTGGGTGTCGATTTCTGGCCCAGCACCCCTCCAAAACCACTCAAAACCTGCAAAGTGCGTTTCCCAGATGGCAGATTGCTGGTCTCGGATATCTATTCTCGCACAGCCTCCTCCTCTTGCCGATCTCTGCTCCGCTCCCTGCCATGACTATCTACCTGCTCTCCTTCTGCCCCACTCCTCCCTACCCCTATAGTCTTCGTCAACGCGGCTATGGGTGTGAACGGACTCTGGAATGTAAGTATCATACCCATGTCCTGTTGAAATGCTGGTTATTGCTCAAACTAACATTACAATTTCCTCTCAGGCTCTTGCTCCTGCCGCCGAGGTTGAGAACCTCCTCGAGTTGACTGTGAGGCATGGCTTTGAGGCTCAGGCTGGGCAATCATATCGTTTGGGTGTCGACATATCGTGAGTAATCCCCTCCACTCTCTATCCACCTACTTACAATTTAGCCATGCCGCCCAGGGTTTGGTTTGAGGAGCTGCAGCGTGCCACGGGACTGAACATCAGCGTCAACACGGGCCAGAATGCTGTCCTGCAAGGCCTATTCTGGCGCCTATGCCATCTCCTTTCAATGCCCGTGGTGTCTGTCTTTGTGTTTGATGGTCCTGGGCGTCCAGACGTGAAGCGAGGCAAGAATGTTAGGGGTACCCCGCACTGGATGACTGCCGGGGCTCAGTCTTTGATCAAGGCATTCGGCTTTCAGTACATCATAGTAAGTCTTTTCTATGCTACGTTTCTGCTTTGCTAATCTTTATTAAGGCCCCTGGTGAAGCTGAGGCACTGCTTGCGAGCATGAACATGGCTGGCATCATTGACGCTGTCGTAACCACTGACTCTGATGCCTTCGTGTTTGGGGCAGCTACAGTCATTCAAACGTAAGGACTCGATTCATTGTAAACTATTTGTGTCAATTAATTGTTGCGTGTTAGGTGGAAACTGAATCAGGACAGGGGTATGGTCAAGATCTTCAGAACGGCAAATATTCAGGAGAAAGTGGATCAGCATCTTACTAATGGTGGATTTCTGCTATATGCTCTTCTTGCGGGAGGCGACTACGATAAGGTATGCTTTTATTAATGTTAAGCACTGTTATTAAATTGATAATCATTTAGGGCCTGCAAAATTGTGGTGCGGGTACGGCTTTGGGTGTTGTCAAGTACGGATTGGGCACATCGCTTTGTGATGCCATGTCAGCCCCCGACAGCGGCATGGCCCTCGTAACGTGGCGTGCGGAGTTGTGCAACATACTCAGAACCGATCCTCAGCAGCACATCGGCGGCAGGCGCCCAGCTGCTGCTGATCACATTGGCACCGCATTTCCAAATCAACAAACTCTTGAAGCATACACAAACTCGATGTCCTCCCTCTCGGATACGCAGGAACCGGTGCTCGTTGCACCAAACCTTCCACGCATTGGTGAGCTGTGTGAGCGCTACTTTGAATGGGGCGGGCGGGACACTATCCTAGACAAGCTTGCGAAGCATGTATGGCCTGGCATCGTGCTGCGCATGTTGCTTACTGATATCATCAACTCGGATACTACACTCGTAAGCATTTGATATAGTTTGTGATACATTTTACTGATACGGTCAAATGCCCAGGTGTCTAATTCAACATCCAAGTTTGCCATCTCCAGAATCATACGCCAACGTCTCTCAAATGGAATCACGGAGAATAAGCTCGTGTTTTCAACTGACGAGCTGGCCGAAGCATCACTGTCATGCCTGCATGATGACAGCACAGCTCGCACGGGACAGAAACAAGAACATGTGAACCACGTCGGCAATATGAACGTCTGGATCCCTGACCCTATATACAAGGCTTGGGTGGCACGGAACGTATCTTCGCATTTCCTGATCGCTGATCTGGATGAGATCCCAGAGGTAAGTTTCTCGCAGACATTACGGACCCATGTTTACTAACATTACCACAGGAATTCCATAAGAAGACGCGCAATCACTCACCGTCGGAGAGCAGTGATAGCATTTTCTCTCATGATTACACAGGTTCGCCAATTCCATTCACCGCTACCGCCATCAACGTCTCTGACCCATCGTCAGATGACATAGTCATTGACTTAACAGGCAGCAATGAGCCACAACAGTTCATCATGCCACGTGCGCTGTCGGTCTCCAGCTCGATAATCGACCTCACTGGACCAGACTCACCCCTCTTGGTTCCTGAAGAGCTCGTGGGCTCTGTCATTGACCTTACAGACGAGTAGCCTCACTATTTTACATTACTGCTGTAACCTTCGCATATCTGTATATTGGTGGACATGTGTTTTTATCCATTTCGATTATCTACTATTATGTATCAATATCTGCACCTATTCTTATGTTTGTTGTGAGAAAATACACCAGGACATGAGTCGAGGGTGACTAGGGGTGACTGCTATGGCTATTACAAGTCCCGAGCCACGGCCAGCGCAACGTGAATTTCAATTCTATCATGTGCATTATAGCTGTATTTCACCCAATTTCTTCTACACATGTTGATGCAGGATAGATACATACATGGTTTTTGTGAGGGGCTCTGGATATCTGATTTGAAGTTGATAGGACCAGTGGTTGCGCGGTTGAGTTTGAGAGGATGCTGGGCGCCTATTTTCACTTTTCCTCTCTTAGATGTAGATCACACAGCGGCAACACCTTCTCTGCTCACGCCGCACCTTCCTCACATTGAGGCTCATGCGGAATGGACCACTGCTACTCTTATAAGCCCCCCTGAGCCACATGCACACCACCGACCACAGCCAGAGCGACACCCACTGACCTTTTTGCCCGAGCTGCAAGGACACTATGGCTATTCCTAGCATGCAGCAAAGGCCTCATGCATTCAGCAAAGACCCATTTGTGGGGCGTTGAGCTCAGCTACCGATTTTCTACCAACCGAACAGCAAGCCACCCAGCATAGCCGTATGACTGCCCACCCGCAATCTGCAGCAGCTCCTGTCCCCCATCACCCTTAATCACCCTTCCCCCCCAATCTTCGTCCTTCCCTGCAACTCCTGAGCACTTCCAGCCTCCGCAATTAGTGCCACTGAAAGGCTTCGTCCACGAGGTTCTTCGCCACTCACGTACTTCTGGCACCGTGCTGCAAACAGCCCTGTGCTACCTCGAGGCAATCCGCACCAAGGTTCCGGAGCTCATGGAAAGGGAGAAGAGCGGCATGGACATCCAAGGCGAAGTTGATATCTCGCACCAAATTGGCCAGGGCAATCTGGAAGCCGAGGAATGGCGCAAGCTTGCGCTGGGTTCAGTCATGGCCGATTTCATCCATCTGGATGCGGCCGTCGACCGCGACGCGATGCCCATGGTGAAAGCTCCTGAACAGCAAGTGGCCGTTCATCCTGTATCTGTACCAACACCGACACTCACCACCACGGGCCTCAAGTCACACGTTGCCCAGCAGAACCTCGCCAAGAAGCTGAAGGTCCCCAGTGGCCCACTCCCCCGCCATGCCGCTCCTGCCCTCGCTGCTCCTCTGCACTCGCCGCTCCTCTGCCCACGCCGCACCTTCCTCGCATCCCTCATCCTCGCATCGAAGTTCACCCAGGACCGCTGCTACTCTAACAAGGCGTGGGCAAAGCTTTCGGGCCTCCTGCCGCGCAAGATTGGCTGCTGCGAATGCGTGCTGGGCAATGCACGCAACTGGCGCCTGTGGTCAGCAAGGCGCCTGCCAGCAACACCCGCGAGCCAGAGTGATGGAAACCTCTTCGCGCCAAGTCACTAGAATGCTACGGCCGTCCCCAGCCACGGCGCAGGCCTCAGGCGCTCGGCGACGGTTCCTGCATCTGCATTCGGCGGCCAAGAGACATTCGTGCCGGCCTCCGTTGCACCTGAGGCACCGAGGGAGCTCCTGGCGTGGCCATCGGGCAGCCCCTTCACGGCTCCAAGCATGGTGACGCCCGCGCCGCCCAGCAGCAGCAGCAACCCCTCGACGCCATTGCTGTCGCACTTGCCGTTGTTGACAGACTTGTCCTCGGGCGAACACACGATCCAGATGTCGAGCTTTGTGGACGCCATGCCCTCACCCGTGTCAGTGGTGATGCACCGTATGTTTACCTGCCGCACCACACCATGTATGACATTGACCCAACGTCTGGCCTCGCATTCCCTATATACACACACGGTCTGGAAGCGAGCTTGTTCAATGCAGTACTGTGGACTCAACAGTGGACACTTATGGAAACTTGTAGCTTTCTGAAATACAGATACTGGCTGGTTTACTTATGCTTGTTGGAATTTGTAAACATATGCCATTGTGCGCTCGTCACATAAAAACAGTAGCAAAGAATTTATATAATTGTTAAGCACAATGACAAGTCCGGCCGCATGCAGTGCAAGGATCACTCTGCGGCTTGTTCGGATTGAGATAATCTTTCCTGTCGAGCAAAGGGCTGTCCGTCCATGATAGCAGATACTTGAAGATGGTCCCAGGGTTATCAAAATTCTCCGACCATCCTCCCCAGTCGCAAATGGTGCGGTAAGGCCAACGCAGCACCAGGGCTAGAAATTGACATCCGCCTCGGCGAAAAGAGTGAGTACCATAAGGGCGAGGATCAATGCCAATGTCACATAGATTGGTCCGGAAACATTCCAGGAATGATTCAGCCGTCTGTTGTAATACATGCAAGTCAGTCATACTTAGTTTGTAGAGGAGGGTATTTGAGACGTACCATGCGAAGGAAAGGATCATCACTGAACCTGGACCCGTGCTTCCTCCGGAAGACATATCCACCCTTAGGGCTACCTGAAAGCTTCCACCACTTTGCAAATAGTGTCACTGCACAGAGCCAGGGACGGTCGGGCTGAGCGTATAGATAGAATGGTGCTATGCCTATCCAGGCGTGTATCAGTGGGTGAGAAAGGGAAGAATGAACTGCAGCTCACCGCCATTCTGATGAGTTTTGCGGAATGGAAGATCAAGGCGCACATAGTGGTTGCCACTAGCAAAATCTTTCCCAAATGTCACATTATCCCATGTGATCCTGAGTGCCTCGTCGTATCGCAAGAGGCAGAGCATGGATACACAATACAGCAGCATCAGCATTAGACGCAGTCCATATCCTGCCCAGCATTCCGGCTCTTCCAGCTTGCGCTTGCGTGACGTTGCTGTTGGTACCTCGTCTTGAGGAAACTTCATATTGAAAGTATAAAGCCTTTTCATAGTCTCCTCGTCTACAGCGCGTGCACTGGTTACAACCTCGCCCGCCCGAACCTATTCCATGAAATGTCAGCTCAGTAACACGAGAATGCTGTCATGAGAGATGTACCTTTCTCCGGCGAAGACTAATCATGTACTGCGAGAGAGTGGTTGCCAGAGAAGGATTGCCGATGTATTGACCAGGCTTATGTGGGTTTTCGGTCCAGGGTTGAGTGCCACGCGCATATTCCCGGCCGAATTTATGACTGATCGCAGCTCTCATTTTTTGGGCTGTACCGTACGTTGACCTTGCTTCACTTGGGTGTTTCGCTTCCCCCGTAAATGGACTCTGACTGTCACACCTAAATGATTTTTCAATGCTAAGTAGCCATTGGGCGAGGTATATTGTGAGCATTACCGGTCCATTATCCAATATGCGACCCAGTTTGGAAATTCTTGAGGCAGATTTGGCACCAGAGCTTCGATATCCTCAGGGCTAGTAATCTCGTTTATATTTGTGATACAAAAGTCTACGAAACTTTTCCAATGTCTGTGCCTATGCCTCAGTAGACTGCAACAGAACAAATTGTATTTGCGCTAATTGGCATACCTCCGATACTCATTTTGTGTTCCTGTCACAATGACATCAGCTGAGGCCATTTTCAGACTCTTGTTCATCAGTGTCGGGTCCTTCTTGGCCTTTTTATTTGAGTCAACCACTTGAGTCGGTGGTAGGTAGTGTTCATTAGCCTCGAGGTGGTCTTCGATATCGGCACCTGCTTCATAGGCTTCCCTTTCTTCGTCTTGGTCATTTTCTACAGCAGCGTGTTCAACCCCAGCAGAGGCAGCCTTGAGAATAGCACTAGCAGTTGGAGAGAGTGTTGCATGAGGCATGTCAAAGTGATGGAGGGGGAAGGCGAGACAGAGCACAGCAGAGCGTCACGGTGAATTGAGGCTGACACGACTCGCTTAATTAAGTCATGTGCAGACGATCACACCTAGTGCTTGTATCACTCTGTCACAACTCGCCCTCGATGCCCAAGACCATTGAGACGGTGATAGTCGACTTACCTGTCCCTGGTCAGCTCCTTGGGCCAGATAATGTGATCACAGTGGAAAAATTCACAATGTGAGTGAATTTAGCAGATATATGCTTTA
Organism: Athelia sp. TMB; assembly: GCA_014898675.1. Classification (NCBI taxonomy): domain Eukaryota; kingdom Fungi; phylum Basidiomycota; class Agaricomycetes; order Atheliales; family Atheliaceae; genus Athelia; species Athelia sp. TMB. Next base: position 276,619 of record JACXVL010000030.1, read on the forward strand.
GGGGTAGCTGACAATCTGCACTTACAGTAGCTCCAAGTGCACAATTCAACAGCTTCAGAGTCGTCTTCGAGCGTATGGTTGCCCTATATCTGGTAATAAGCCGGATCTTGCAAAGCGGCTGGAAGAATTTGCTTCAAATCGGCAGGAGTGGTCAAAGTAAGTTACCACCTCCCCAATGGTGCCCAGAGTATACAGCTGATCAACGGCAGCATGTTCACGAGCCATACTAAGCATAAGCGAGGTGATATGACTGGAAGCCGCCTGAAGAAATCTGTCTCCAAAAGAATTGTAGCCCAATTTGGTGAACGGCAAGCCCGGACAACATATGCAAGTAATAAGACGGCGGAGCACCTTGCGCAGCCACTCGACGATGAGCAGGTAGCTCACAATAATGCCTGGGTAAGCTTAAACAGCCACAATCTGTTAGTCAGTGCATGCTCAAGTACGAACCAGGCAGACGAAGTGTTAAATCTCGGAAAACACAGCTCCAGCAGAAATGGGTCACAGTTGAAGTCCAGCTCATCCACATCCGATCATGGCAATAGCGAGTTCTTGAGGTCCATAAGCTCAAATGACCCTCAACGCGAGCAACACGACGTAGTAAGCCAGAACAAACACGAGGTACGCCAATGTTATCAATCAGATTGCAGCTGTCAAACCCTAAAATCTGGTTAGGGGAATAGCACATTGAGCATGAGGCTGCGTAGGCTGGAACGTTCCGTGTCGACTCTACATCAAGGCATCTCCGAGTGGTTCGACACTGTTGAAGAAGTCCTTCGCAAAGAATCGGAGCCTGCGCCTCCTACTCCGTCACCATGGGTTGCTGGACATCTCCCACAATCAGCATCAAGAACTCCGAGTCTTTCCCTTGCACTCACCTCCAAGTCTCAGCCAGCATCCAGAACTCCTTCCATCAGTGTAGCGATCGGTGGTGTCTCGCTCGCGCAGCCCATTATCAACACCGACAGTTTTTCGGCTATCCCTGCAACAGAAGCGTCACTAATGAATTTAACAACCATCAAACTTGGCGATAACGACTTTACCTTTGATCGCTCAACGGTCCCGGACCCACCGGCTGTATATTTTTCGGACAACCTTGCACGGTTGTTTGAGCACTGGTACAGTTCGGATCTGCTCAAAATTAATGGTCTCGGAATCCCAGTGAAGCATTGGCAGGTGATATACCGCAAGACTGGTGCATGGGCGACACTGCGGACAGCATGGGGGAATTATAAGGTGCGTGTGGCATCAATATCTATTGTGTAGTTAGCAAGCTTACTAATTTATGGTGTGATACTTAGCTTTTGGTAGACGAGCGTGAACGGTATCCAACCGAAGCACATTTTTGGCCAGTTTATAGTATCGAGGGTGAGCATATGACCCAGACCCAGATACTCGCACGCTTGGCAACAGCCCGGTCCACACAAGTTGCACAGGACGTTCAAGATGCTATGCGGTTCTTTGACAACAATCTTTCGCACCCGGACGCCGACAATTATTTTACTTACAAGAAAAAAGGCCGCCAGGTTCCGCTATCCAAGAACACCGAGATATCGAGGAAATGGCGCTCACTCCTTCATGACAACGAGATCATCAGCACACGGTGGGATTTGATGTGTAGAGCGAATCAAATCCCACCCGCTCAGAGCAATTGACATTCATATAGTTTGTTATTTGATATATATTTACCATAAACATTGCTTATCGACTCGCCTACCTACCTACCTATCTACCTACCTAATTGCTTAACCTATCAGCCTATTGTATCTACAAATTTCCCATTAGTATCGTACGGCAGGCATGAACAGCGATGTAGACTCACCTCTGGCTCGTGATTGCAGTGGGGGTGATATGGCCACGTGTCGTTTTCATGTCGCTTTCCAGAGAGGGAGGGTGTTCAGGGTACGCGACAGCGCAGTGGGCGGACGAGAAGATAAGGAAAGAGGAGTGGCGTGGGAGATTCAGCAGAACTGCAATCGCCGCGCAAGGGACTCGCAATTTCCCACGCCGGACTAGCATTATGACGGAGGAAGTAGAGCTGACGAGGGTCAAATTGACGTTCTGCGGAATCCTCACGTAATCGCGGGGGAGTCCGAGGCCACGCGAGCTCCTTTTTGGGGAGGCGAGGCGGGGGGACGTCGATTTCATTGCGCCAGGTTCCTCCGAGGCCTAGATAATGGCCGGAGTACATTATAGTGGATGTATATAGTATTAATGTATTTTTTTCATGAGAGGCCGAGGTGAAATGCGCGAGCGCGAGGGCATCCGTCAGTTCTCCAAGCCTTTTGGGTGGTGGCTGAGGTCTTCGTGTCGGCGCCACCCAGAACGTCAATTTCCCACGACAGAACGTCAATCTGACGGGACGCAGCGGATTGCAGCTGGTCGTTTTCTGGCCTAGGACCCGCCAAAAACCATCGAAAACCAGCATTCCACGACCATGGCCCGCCGGATTGACGTTCTCGGGTTGACGTTCTAGCACAGCCTCTCCCCACGCTCTCCTCTCTACCAGTCGTACTACCCACTATGCTGCTCATTCCTCATCCCATCCCCTCGCAGTCCCCCCCTATCCAATTTCAACGCTATGGGCACCACTGGGCTTTGGGATGTACGTACTCCATTCATTCTCTATGCTATCTGCAACTAATCTGACTGTGTATCTAGGTAGTTGCTCCTGCCGTCAAAGTGGAGAACTTACGAGCCCTTGTTCTCAAGGGATTCAAGGTCAATCGTGGCCGTGCATATCGTATGGGAATCGACATATCGTAAGTGCTCATGCCATATATTGTACATAATGCTAAGTATGAGCAGTATATGGCTTGAAGGGCTGCAGCGCACTGCTGGCCTGAATATCAGTGTCAACACAGGGCAAAATGCTGTCCTGCAGGCATTTTTCTGGCGCCTTACGCACCTGTTGTCGCTTCCTGTCGCGGTTCTCTTCGTATTTGATGGACCACTTCGACCCGGCGTCAAGAGAGGCAAGCAAGTCAAAGGCACGCCGCACTGGATGGAGAATGGTGCCAAATCATTGATAGAAGGCTTCGGGTTTCAACATATTACAGTGCGTCTAATTCTATCATTTTTACTTGTCTATTCTAATGCTATTGAATCTACAGGCCCTAGGTGAGGCGGAAGCAGAGCTTGCGGTTCTGAATATGAATGGCATGCTCGATGTAGTCGTGACCGACGATGCCGATGCCGTTGTCTTTGGCGCTGTGAATATCATGCACACATAAGTCAAATCCTGTTCTACGTGGTTCAATTTGCTTATTATGCGTCATTCAGCTGGAATGAGAAGCGCGACAAAGGGAATGTGTCACTCTATCAAGCAGAGGAGATACAGTCCAAAGTGCACGGCACCAGTGGACCTAGTGTACTTAATTGATATAATCCAGCAATTGCTCCGCACCCTATATCCAAAGTGACAAGCAATTGCTGAGGCAATTAATGATTGTTGCCCCAGCAACTGCTGGGAGCGTAATTGATTATTGCCCAGCTACTACTGGAAGGGTAATCTATTTTCTGCAGCTATTGCTGCGCGCCACAATTCTCGTCAGGGGGGGGCTCTGGCGGGGCCTGCGGCTCCGGCAAATGGGTGGCTGGCTCCGGCCAGCCATCCCAAAATGGTACGGATCCCTCCCGCCACTGCCTGCCGCTCCGCCACCTTCCCGCACGCGTTCCAGGCACTTGCCGCTCCGCCACCTTCCCGCACGCGTTCCCGGCACTTGCCGCTCCGCCACCTTCCCGCACGCGTTCCCGGCACTTGCCGCTCCGCCACCTTCCCACACGCGTTCCCGGCACTTGCCGCTCCGCCACTGCACGCGTTCCCGCCACCTGCCGCTCCGCCACCTTCCCGCACGTGCTCCCGGCACTTGCCGCTCCGCCACCCGCGCGCTCCCGCGCGCTCCCGCTCCGCCACCCCGCACGCGCTCCCGCCACGCTTGCCGTCGGGGCGCCACATGCGTTCCTGCGCTTGATATCGATTAGATTGCGTATAGTGAGGCCCCCGCTCGGCACTTACCACATTACAAATTTGCGTACTGGCAATCCTTGCCACGTGGCTCCCCGCGTTGCTGCTAAAAAAGCTGCTCTCGGCACTTACCGCCCTTGACGCGATCCCCTACCCTCAAATAGCGCACCCTGAGATCCAAGCAGATAGTGAAAAAAGACTCCATTGATTCAGCCTAAAATTTTGTATATATTTACATGCGCCGACGCCTGGTAACCATCTGTCAGAACAAAAGCACTGACCGGAAATAGTGGATGGACTTACTTTCCAGCCTGAGAATTTGGTACACGCTCATCAAGAGGGCGTTTGCGCCCGGATGATTCCTTCAGGCTTTCATTAAAAAATTTTACCACGTCCAGGAAATCCCCAACAGCTACGCGCCAAGATATCATTTCCTCGACCTTACCTTCCGCAGCGTTACCCCACCAAGCAAGAGACAAGAAAAGGAGATACAGGCTGTTTGGTCCAGCCTTCTGCAGCTCGGAGTACTGCGAAAGACTACGCGGCTCGCAAGGGGACTCGGGCTGCAACGACGCCCACCATTCCCGCCAAGCCTTTCCAAAATTCACGACATTGGCTGATGTATCGGGCATAGCATTCGCCTTCCGATCATTTTTGATCCACACAGTGACTTCTTGGGGTCGTTTCGCGCTGTTAAGTAAATTTTTTTTGGCCTTCAACGACTATTAGCGGCTAGAAAAAAAAACTACAAGGCGAGCAAGCGTACCTTTGTGTTGGGATATTGCATCAGATCCTCAAATTCCACCCACATCTCCATGGCCTCGAGGAAAACTCCGCATCTTGGGGCGATATGCTCCACCGCGCGCACAATTTCACTCATCCAGTGCGGCCATCTATCTTTGGTAGCGTGCGTGTCGGCCAGTGATGGTCGCAATGTCGCGAGGTTTGTGCGACTACGCAGACTTGTGGAGGCGATGGTTGGTTTGGACGCTTGTTTCCTAGACACACTGCCGGAAGGCGGGACGACGCCCGGAGAAGGTGGTAACCGAGGAGAGCTCGGGGTCGACAGTAGCCGCGGAGAGCCCGGAGTAGGCGGCAGCCGCGGAGAGCCTGGAGTAAGCGGCAGCCGCGGAGCGCCTGGAGTAGATGGTAGTCGCGGAGAGTCGTGTGGTTGCTGGGACTGTCCATCCAGCGGCATTGGTTCTGGAGACGGTGGCAGACGCTGGGAACCGGGAGAGACCTGTGGAGAGCCGGAGGGCGAATCGGCGCTTTGTGGTGGAGCTGTCGCGGACAGACGTGGTGATGAAGGGAGCGATGCATAAGCAGCCGGTGTAGAGGATTGCAGCGCAGCATCCGGGATCCTTTCTCGAGGTCAGCACACGTCGCAGTATCCTATATGAAGAAAACTTACTTTGATTTGTTCGTGGGGCGACCTCTTGCGCCTTTTGCGTGAGGCTCTCTGCCGGAGACAACTTCCTTCGCCAAGATCGACAGCTCCAAAGCATCGAATATACGCTTGTGACGGAGAGTATTGTATGACTTATTCCTCTCATAGTGTGACCTTTCCGCCATGATCGAGTTAAGCTCCGCCTTTGATAGCTGTGTGTCGTATTTCCACGGCTCCAGCTCTTCGTCGTCTTCATCGTCGTCTTTGTCGTCCTGATCTTCGTCATCTTCAACTTCATCCTCCACCGCCTGGCCCTTTGTCCTCCCACGTACTCCACTCGTGCGAGTGTCACACTCGCCCTCCCCATTCTCTACGTGTTGTGACGTTTCCAGGACGGGGGTTGCTTCACAAGTAAGCTCGATGCGACGAGGAGTCATGGATTGAGACCGTGAAGCAGTGGCAGCGGAAGCAAGACCACGGGAGGGGGCAGCAGACAGGCTGCGAGATGGAGCAGATGACCCTGACGCTTCACCAGTAGCAGATACATGGACCGAGACACCAGGCATTACAAATTTCTTACGCGCCTCCGATTCAGGAGCTGGGCAATTCAGACAATGTCAGTGTCTGTATTCCCCACAACATATCAAATGAAAACTCACGATAAATTAAATTTGCGAATGAGATTAATGGGCCTTCTACGTGTTCCTCCCAGGCCTCCCTTGAATAGTGTTGACCCCAGTCTAAAAGCTGCGGAGTTCTCCCTACAAAGAGACTGACATAAGGTCAGTTCTATCAAACGGAGGGTGATTATGCATATGGCATCATACCTGACAGTGCTTAGCTGACCGCCTCGCGCACCATCAGGCGCAGCCAGTACCAGAGCGCCCACATAGCCAGTGCGCTCATGAAGTTCTTTAAGTATAGGGCGCAGAACCGTCTGGGCCGCAACCTGACATCTTTTCACGCATCAAGTCAGTCAGAAATTATATCACAAGATTCAGAATAGACGTACTCGTTGTACTCTTTGGCTTGGAGCTCGGCATCGGTGAGAGGCTTCTCCTTCGGGTTGTCTACGTCCTCGGCGCGATCCTCGTCCCAATCTTCGTTATCACTGCTCTCGTCCTCGTCACTCGATTCTCCACGAAGGAACCGATTCTCCCTATACGCGTCTATTGCTTTCTTGACGTCCTCCGGCTCTTCTTTCCAGAATTCTCTGATGACGCTGTTGCGAAACTCGATCTCTTTGATCTCCTTGACCAGACCCGCTGCAACATCCTTCAAATGCTCTGCATATCTGCTCTGGGCGACAGCTTTGATCTTGGTTGGGTAGTACTTTCTCGTATATGCTTGAACCAACGACAACTTCTTCTTTGATCTTTCTTTGACGGGGTTCAGGTTTAATAGCTGGATTGTGTTGCGCTTCTGCGTTGCCCGAGCGTGGTTGTTAAACCAGGTCTTTATTTTCTAGATAGTTGGTCAGTGTCTTTTTCCCGAAATATTGCACGTGTATTGACTTACTACCAGCTGTTTGCGAATTTTATCCTCCATCTTTACGCCTGCAGCTATTTCCACCTCTGTCAAAGGGGCTATTGGGAAATTTCCAGCGAATGTTGTATGCATATTCGGCCACCATTCTTCCAGCGTACCATTAGCTTGTGCTTTCTTGAAGGCTGGCAGCTGCTCTGAAAGGTGGTCGTATATAGAGTCAGTCACCCAACCGCGCGGTCCACAACGGTGAGGGGGACCTGTCTTGTGTTTCTTTCGGGTTCGTGAAGAAGAAGACATTGAGCCCTATAAAGAAGCGACGCGAGTAAGGACGCGACGGTGCCACACAGTGTGCATTACTATTTTGGGGCGCAACTGCAGCGCCATCCGATTTTTTCCGCTACCACATCCATCAGTCTACCATCATCACTTTCTTTGCATGGTACACACTCAATATTATATACTTTTCTACGCTAATTGTCGCCCAGATGCACATGGATCAAGGTGATACCTCGCGAGGTAGGTCACTCAAATTTACCAATGATTACCAACTGACCTTGTTATAGAACCGCAAACCCCTCGTCGCAATCGCTCCGCTGTACAGGACGGTGTGCAAGGGGAACAAGTCACAGATACAGACGGAAATGTGCATGTGCATGTCTATCTACCAGCGAATCTTGCCAGAGACGTGGAATGGTCATTCCAAATGAGCCCAAGGAGGCATACTCCAGCCCGTAGCCAAACCCCTCCTTCACCTGTTAACCCAGCTGCTCGCCCGGTCATCCCTCCCTTGCGTCTCCACCGTGAAAGTGGCTCTAGTTCGTCGGGCCGCCGACCTCGTCGTGAAGGTCCTACAAGCCCGCCTGTTCCTCCAGCACCAATGTCTCCTCAGCTAACACGTCGACCAGCGCTGATGACACCTGTGCCGACATGTCGACGGGCACCGCCCTCACCGCCACCTTCGCCCTCACCACCGTCCTCGCCCTCACCTTCGCCGCCCCCCTCACCGCTCCCTTTGCGTGTACCAAATGTTGCGCCGCCTGCAGTATGACTCTCCCACACTTGCCGAAATCATTTAGTCTGACACGATGTCTACAGCATGCCCAGTTGTTAGCCCCACTGGATCCTATCTATCCACGCCCACCAAATACATGGCATCCTCTTGACCCGGTACCGGAACTGCCAACGCGTCGGCAGAGGTTCTATGTTGTGAAAAGAGGGCTCAAGATTGGCGTATTTTGGGCCGATTGGTATTATATCTATCATATTGGATCGTATATGGCACTCACAATAAGTATCCAGGGAGAGCGTCAAGCCGCTTTGCTGGAGCCGTAGAAGTCACCAAGGTCATGTCAATAAGAAAGACTCACTTTCTGAGGCGTTGGATTTTTGGGATGCGATCCCGCACGATGACAAAGTGCAATTGTCCTCCTTAGAATAGTTGTCGTTATGTCTGTATGAATGCTCGAATATGATATCGCTATGCCTATAGTATCAGTCTGTTGGCCAACTGTTTACTGCCGGTGCAAGTGCTTCGGGTGCTTTATTGTCCACGCTCGAATTCCGGGTCATTCACTGTTATTCATCGATAGCTGGCTGCCTACGGCCATCGGCGATCTGTATTGCTAGCTGTTTATCCTGACAAAACATATGCGCACTCTCGCAGCACGGAGAAGCAATCAGTTCAGAGACGGCCGCTCTGTAGACTCGATCAGTGATTGACGATGGGCGCTTGTGTGCAGATTGCCCGAATCTCGACCACTTTTAGGGCTCAAGAGCTAACACAGGCGGTTAGCGATAGAAGAGACACACGGATACTGACTATTAGGTCATATTCATGTCTCAAATCGATTTTGACGTCTCATGGCCAGTTGTGTCAATCAGGGCAGGACAAGGTGCGGGATTTCAATTGAGGCTCGACGGATGCGCGCGCATTTCATAGCGATCTCTGCTGCTTGACCGCGATTTGCAACACCACATCTGCACAACACTCTCAATCCACAACCAGTCTTCTCTAACAGCGATATACATATTACAAATATACTTTGGCGGCTTTCTTCTGCTTTTTGAATCTCAGATCATTGTATTAGCGGGTAAATCTCATGCAAACTCTTCAACCCTATCTTTTCGCTTGTAATATCTGCTAAGCGCGTGCGGTACCATGAATCTCTGCAACATGGCATAAAATGTGTCATATAATGATTTCTCAAGGTACGAATAGAGCAGAACAATGGTTCTAGCATGCTGCAGAGATGGAGTGCAGTTCTGCTGGTATCAGCAGAGACTCATATTGTTTGCAGGTACAACACGGAAAATTGTGCTCGGAATGAAAAGAAAAGAGAGCAAGAAGTTAATTGCAGCGTTTTAGGTGAATACGGACGGCTACTGGACACCTTTGCACTGATATGTTGAGGGAACTGGAGTGGTTGACTGAGCGTCAGATTATGCAGTATTATAGTTCGTTTCATGAAATTATACAAGATAAAAAGCAGAAAGTATACATTTGCATTTGATTCAGGGGTGTTGAGGATTTATAACAAACGTTTTCAGTGACACAAACGGTGTTGAGGGGTGAAAGCCAGGCAAGTGGCGGAGCCACGACTATGAACATGTTGCCTTTTGTGGACGAAACGTGACTGACGCCACTACCGCGTGACACCCGTTTCCTGTCTGATCGCTTTATTCGTCCCATCCTCTCTCAGGCTTCTGCGCACGATGGGCAAAAAACGGGGCCGTTCCACCTCACCCCCAGTTCGAGTACAGATCTCTCGTCCCAGTGAACGCCTCTCAGCTACTACCAACCAGACGGAGACGACTTCACACGTTCACATCGCCGTCGACACCGCTGGTCGTCGGCCGTCTGTGCGCACCTCGCATGTCCATCGGCCGGTAGAGGTTGTTGACCTATCTGGTTTACTGGCAGAAGAGCGTGAAGATGACGAGGTGGTAGATGCAGAGTTTGACACATTCTCGTCAGAGACTGTCCCAAGCTCGGCGTTTGATGTCAATGGTGGGGTGGTGGAAGACCCGGATGAGGGTGCTGAAGTCACAGATGCAGAGGAAAGTGAAGTCCCCAAAGAAAATGAATTGGAAACAGTGAGTAACTGTCTCTCCCCCGCCCCAATTGGTCTGACGAGTTGTAGGGACGACTGGCACAAGATTGGTTACCTCATCGACAGGCTTACCTTGACGAGCTACTCCGAGCTGAGGGACCAGCCGATGCCAACTTAACGATGCATTGCAAGGCATGCCCCTCAGGCCGTCAAGGGCAAGCAAAGTACAGATGCGACGACTGCTTCGGTGATGACCTACTGTGCCAGCAGTGTGTTGTCGACAAGCACCAATTTCTGCCTCTCCATCGTTTACTCGTAAGACATTATTCGTATGCTGTGGCTGCCCATTCATCCATGTAGTATTGGACAGGATCTTTTTTTGGCAAAACATCCTTGCGCGATCTTGGTTGTCGTGTATATCTTGGGCACGCTGGACAACCCTGTCCCGCCGCACATGAAATTATAGATGGTTTCACAGTGGTCGACTGTACCGGTGTACATACAGTCAAACTTGTTTCATGTGGTTGTCCAGGGCATCTTCCCCTAAATATGTTGCTTCTCCGCGCGCACTGGTTCCCTGCAACGACACGCTCCCCACGATCAGCTTTCACTTTTGAAGTTCTCAACACATTCCATCTACTCAACACTCAAGGCAAGCTATCGTTGTATCACTTCTACCGTGCCGTCCATTGCAAGAGTGATAATGCCCGGATTCGTGGTCTGAAGGTGATCGGGATATTAGTATCCAAGTTTTGCACATGCTGATATATATCATCAGGACCGTTACGACGAGTTACGCCCTGTAATACGCCAGTGGCGTCACCTCAAAATGCTCAAGCGTTCTGGTCGTGGGCATGATCCAGCAGGCGTGGCGGCCACACGAATGGGCGAATGTGCTGTTGAATGTCCGGCGTGTCCCCATCCGGGGAAAAATCTGCCCGATGGGTGGCAGGATGCACCGGAAAATGTTCTGTCAGTGAGGATGACGCTTATCAGCAGACAAATCATTCTCACCAAATGCTATAGATGGCTGTTCGCGTTCCTCGTGACTATAGATGCAAATTTCCGCCTCAAGTTGAAGGACCGAGGCCTGAAAGTAGATCCTCCTCTGGGAGACGGTTGGAGCCACATGATCAAGACGGGGCCATATAAGGCATACATCGACCGGTATGGTCACCAGATTGAGGTACATGATATCAATATATTCGCGCTAGTACATTTCATTGAATATGTGTTATGCAGCCTCCTGTTTGTGATTCGGAACTACGGGCGGCCGACCACGTCACTTCGAGAACATCGACCGCTTTCAAGGCCAGCGGTGTGGCCGGCGTATTTTGTGGCCGTCATGGGCTTGTCCTGAAAAATGGCCTGGGGGATCTGCAGAAAGGAGAGCGGTACGTCAAATTGATCACGATGTCTATGCGGTCGCTGACCGCCCACCTAGGCAGGCAAACATCGATTTCGTCGTGTTCTCGGCTCTTTTTGGGATTATAATTCTCGCGCTCACCTTATCGTATGATATATGCTGCCAGTGGTCAAAAAATCTGGCCAAGCGAGTCAAGCAGCTGCCTTCCGCTATGCAGCCCTCGCCGGCCATCTTGTTGCAGGCCAAACGCGTGTTGCCGAAAATGCATTTACATAATCATGGAGAGTCATGTCAGCTCAACTTTAACTTAAACTTCATACGCCACTCCGCCCAGTCAAATTTCGAAGACCCAGAGCGATACTGGGCATGGAAGAATCCCATCAGCATGAGCACCAGGGAGATGACTGACGGCGCGCGTTACGAGACTATCTGTGATTGTGCAGCAACATATAATTGGTTCAAGATATCGACATTCGGTACGCATACAATCTTTCTGCCTGATCATAGGATTGACTTTATCTGACTGTTACGCAGACGTTCGACTTCTGAAGGCAATCAAAACAGCTGTGCATATGGCCAAAAAGAGCAATAATGCCTTCGAAAAGTTGAACAGTACTTTTCCCGACGAGGTTGTCGACTCATGGACTGAAATGGTTGCCAAATGGGATAAGGATCAGTCTCAAAAGAACCCGTACGAGGAGCCTGTGCCGAGTACGTTGGACAATCTCTTAGTCTTTCCTATACACTAACTTCAATCAACAGCGGTGACGCTCGCGAGTGTAATGTATGCGTTGGCGTCTGAAGAGATGCAGGAGTCGCAGCAAGGGATAGCTCCACTACACGAGACCTCTGCGTCTCGTTTCTTACAAAGAGGCCTTGACCTCGAAGATCAACAGTGCGTCTTTTATATGCTACTTTTGTATTTGTACTTGACTAAACTGATGCTCATCAGGCGCAAGCTGTATGCACTCATGAAAGAGAAGAAATCAACACTACTCCGCAAGGCCGATTTACTTGAGAAACGGAACGCTCTGCAGCATCGGATCGACACCTGGCGCGGCATTCAAGCCTTCTACATGCCGGAGGTTCAACACTTGCGTGCTGAGGATAACTCCTCTACTCAGGCTTACGCCGAAGAGGAGAACCTATATCTTCCTTCCGGCCTTCCCGACGCATATCGTTTGTCCCCGGGAGTGTCCGCGCTTCTCAAGAAGGAGCTTCGCCTGCGCATCGGGCAAGCGGACGACGCGCTCCACGAGATAAGACGTCTTTTGCGCATTTCGTCAACGGTGCTGGAGTTCAAAAAGGGTCAACACATGGCTAGCCAACGGATCACTACGAGGACTCGGCAACTAATACTCAATTTTCGCGCCAAGTCGGATGCGGTAGCAGCCCGCTACGTGGCTGCCTATAATGCTCTGAACACGCTGGACCCGGGCGGAGACTGGACCACATCTTTTAAGCCACTGAACACCGCGGTGGACTTACATCTACCGCGGCGTGAGGAGGATGATTTGGTGGCGGAGAATCGCCGGGAATTGTCATGGATTTGGCTGGTCCCGCGCTCTGAAGATGCGCAGAGACGTGTAGCTACAGCCGATGAGGTTAGCGACTGTAAGTTTGTATTTGCATCTACCTGATAATGACTTTACTTACCTAAGACGGCAGCTATGCGCGTTGAGTGGGCGAAGTCATACGCGCGAAGAGACAGGTGGGCGGAGGAGGTGCAACTCGTCTGCGAGGAAATGCGACGCATAATCCACTACTTCCACTGGAAGCATGAATGGTGGCTCCGCCGAATCAATCGCAGAACCGATGCTTCCGCGGATGTTCGGTGCGGTGCCGCTGCTTACGCACAGAGGCAAGCTGATATGTTCAAGTCTATGGCTCAATCCTTTGCCGCTACTTGGTATCCATTTCTTGTTTATAAAGATTTGCCTGTTGCCTGGCTCCCCGACTATATACCTTCTATGTACACTCGCTACAAGCCACGCCATACGGATCCCAAATAGTCACTTCCAATACCTATATGTTTTCAGGCTGAATTCTTGTCTGTCTTCTATTTTTCAGGTGCAAGGTAGACACTACGTGGCCGGGTGGTATTGGGTGGTACGTGGTCGTAGCCACGTGGCAAGGGTTGCTGGTACGCAAATCCGTAGCGGTGGAGGGAGCGCGAGCGGGTGGCGGAGCGGGAGCGCGTGCGGCAAATCCGTAGCGGTGGAGGGAGCGCGAGCGGGAGCGCGCGGGTGGCGGAGCGGCAAGAGCCGGGAGCGCGTGGAGGGTGGCGGAGCGGCAAGTGGCGGGAACGCATGCGGGAAGGTGGCGGAGCGGCAAGTGCCGGGAGCGCGTGCGGGAAGGTGGCGGAGCGGCAAGTGCCGGGAGCACGTGCGGGAAGGTGGCGGAGCGGCAGGTGGCGGGAACGTGTGCAGTGGCGGAGCGGCAAGTGCCGGGAACGCGTGCGGGAAGGTGGCGGAGCGGCAGGCAGTGGCGGGAGGGATCCGTACCATTTTGGGATGGCTGGCCGGAGCCAGCCACCCATTTGCCGGAGCCGCAGGCCCCGCCAGAGCCCCCCCCTGACGAGAATTGTGGCGCGCAGCAATAGCTGCAGAAAATAGATTACCCTTCCAGTAGTAGCTGGGCAATAATCAATTACGCTCCCAGCAGTTGCTGGGGCAACAATCATTAATTGCCTCAGCAATTGCTTGTCACTTTGGATATAGGGTGCGGAGCAATTGCTGGGATTATATCAATTAAGTACACTAGGTCCACTGACGGCACCATGACACGTGATGGCCTCATCCTGTACGCACTTCTTGCGGGTGGGGACTATCACAATGTATGCTATTTTCTATTCTTTCACGGATCTATATTGATAAGCTGTATGTAGGGTGTTGAAAACTGCGGCAAGGCTACCGCCCTAACCGCAGTCAAATATGGACTCGGAGCCTCGCTCCATGCCGCCATTCTAGCGCCTGATATCCAAATCGCGCTTGAAGCATGGCGCGAACACTTGCAAGAAGTTCTTGCCTTGGACCCGGACGGGATTGCTGGTAATCGCCGTCCCACCGCTGCCGCCAACATCAACAGCATACTCCCTAGCCCAGAGGTCTTTAGTGCTTACGCTACTCCCCTCTGTTCACCCCAAGCAAGATCTCCGACGTCTGAGCCCTCGCTTACTCTTCCTGACCTGCCTCGCATCACGAGGCTGTGCGAAGAGCTCTTCGAATGGGCGACGCCCGGAACCACACCCAAGAAAGTGTCTGAGCACATATGGCCTGGAGTGATTCTCCGCATGATCCTAGCGGATATCATCATGACTGATTCATTACCGGTATGTTTGTTTGTTCTCTCACTCAGTTTCTATCAATACTGACTATCTACTTAGGATCTAGCTTCAAGGCACATCGCCCCTGTGATACCACGTGTATTGCGCAAACGCAATACACATGGTATTGCAGAGTTTAAGGCTGTCTTTCCCACCACATCCCTCTCGCAAGAGGCGCTTGGGATGGATATGCTCGAGGTCTGGATACCCTCAGTGGTATTCGAGACGTGGATCACCGGGCGTGTGTCGCCGCAACTGCTGAGGGCTCCGCTACCCGCCATATCGCTCCCCTCCAGCCCAAGTCCATCATATCTCCGTCAATTGTCTGTCTCCTCAGAGACAGACAGCCTTTTCTCGCGCGACCACGACACGAGCACCGCATTTGCTCAAAACGTGACCACACCGCCGCCACCTTACCAGCGGCGCGACCCCGATGCTATCATTGACTTGACCGGGAGTACTCCACCACCAGCACCTACAATTGTCTCCGGCGCAGTCATTGACCTCACTGGCCCGCCCTCCCCAATCTCAGTGCCCCGTGAACTCGTAGGAGTGGTCATTGACCTGACGTATGATTAGGGGATTTATTCTGTGGCTTACGCTGTATTTATATTTTGTTTACTAGTGCTCTATCTTTCTATACTATCCATTTACTTACGCTATCACTGTATCTTTTATGTAGTGTAGCTACTTCTGATGTATGCAACATCTTTTAAATCTTACCTTGCCAAAAAATGTGTCGAGAGGGCGGGGAATGAGCAGATTATGTGCGGGTGCCTTCCACGGATTGTTAAACGAGTATGCAGGCTTAATGAATTGAAAAAAAAATATATGTAAGTGACTCATTAACATATCTACATGTATGGTTTTAATTTGCAGGCTATAATCCGTTGTTTGAAGGAGGTGCACCGAAATTACGAGCTGGCGTTTCCGCCAGCTCGGCACCAATACTGTGGATTGGTCAACGAACAAGTTCGTTGACCGATCCATGGTACTGCCACCACGACATCCTCCCTCTTTGCTCCCTCCACTGGCATCGACACTGTCCTCGAGTCTCCTACTGCCGCAGTAGAATGGTGCTATGGCCGCGCGGAGCAAACCCTCGTCTACGATGCGAAGCTGGCGACAGGGACGGAGGCCTGTACACAATCTGAGCGCGCCTGTCTGGCCAAACAAACTGGCATCCAGCGCCTCGTCTCCGCCCCTCTTCCATTCAGCGCAACGGTAAGCTGTTGCATTCACTCTGCGGCGTGCCGTGTCATGCTGGGACTCCGCCTGAGACCCGCCGCATGGCACGCCCAGGCTGCACTATACCCATACTGATTGTTTTTACCTAGCATGGCTACATGGCCGCCCACACTTACGCGCAATCTGCAGCAGCTTCCGTCCCCCATCACCCCCAGCCACCCCTCCCCCAAATCTTCGTCCTTCCCTGCAACTCCCGAGCACTTCCAGCCTCCACAATTAGTGCCACTGAAAGGCTTCGTCCACGAGGTTCTTCGCCGCTCACGTACGTCTGGGACTGTGCTGCAAACAGCCCTGTGCTACCTCGAGGCGATCCGCGCCAAAGTTCCGGAACTCGTGGAGAAGGAGAAGAACGGCACGAGCATCCAAGGCGAGGTTGATATCTCGCACCAAATTGTCCAGGGCGATCTGGAAGCTGAGGAATGGCGCGAGCTCGTGCTGGATTCGGTCATGGCCGATTTCATCCATCTGGATGCGGCCGTCGACCACGACGCGATGCCCATGATGAAGGCTCCCGAACAGCAAGTGGCCGTTCATCCTGTATCTGTACCAGCGCCGACGCTCACCACCGCGGGCCTCAAGTCACACGTCGCCTAGCAGAACCTTGCCAAGAAGCCGAAGGTCCCCAGCGGCTTGCTTCCCCCATGCCGCTCCTGCCCTCGCCGCTCCTCTGCCCACGCCGCACCTTCCTCGCATCCCTCATCCTCGCGTTGAAGTTCACCCAGGACCGCTGCTACTCTAACAAGGCGTGGGCGAAGCTTTTGGGCCTCCCGCCGCGCGAGATTGGCCGCTGCGAATGCGCGCTCGGCGACGCGCTCAACTGGCGCCTGTGGGTCGGCAAGGTGCCTGCCAGCAACACCCGTCCCGTCGGCCAGAGCCAGAGCGATGGAGATCTCTTTGCACCAAGTCGCGAGAACGCTACAGCCGTCCCCAGCCACGGCACAGGCCTCAGGTGCTCGGCGACGGTTCCTGCATCTGCATCCGGCCAAGAGACGTTTGTGCCGGCCTCCGTTGCGCCCGAGGCTGGGAGCTCCTGGTGTGGCCATCGGGCAGCGCCTTCGCGACTCCAAGCATGGCGACGCCCGCGCCGTCCAGCAGCAGCAGCAGCCCCTCGACGCTGTCGCTGTCGCACTTGCTGTCGTCGACGGACTCGTCCTCGGGCGAGCGCACGATCCAGATGTCGAGCTTTGTGGAGACGTGCGGATGCACAGCGCGCAGTGGTTCACGGTCCCTGGTGGGCCATGGAGAAGTAAAGAGCATTCCCCGTGCACTGCGAGAGCGCGCGAGGCGGGCTGGAGAGTCGGTGGAGGGATTGCTGGGTGGGATGGTCGGCAGGAGATTGATTAGCTATACGACATATGTCTTTTCTCACTTACGGACTTTAATATGTTATTCTGGAGCGAGACAATGAGTAAAATTAGCATATATGTATCTACCTAAACATTAAGCACAATGACAAGTACGACCACAGCTGTTGCATGGATCACTCAGTGGCCTATTCGGATTGAAATAATCCCTTCGAGCATTACCAGGTGTGTCAGTCCAAGATAAGAGATATTTGAATATGGTTCCAGGGTTATCAAAATTCTCAGCCCATCCTCCCCAGTCGCAGATGGCACGATAAGGCCAGCGCAAGACCATAGCAAGGTACTGACATCCTCCCCGTCGAAATGAATGGGTACCGTATGGGCGAGGATCGATACCAATCTCGGCAAGGTTCCGCCTGAAGCAGTCAAGGAATGACTCAGAAGTCTAGGCGGCATGAGCAGGTCAGAACCTAGATTTTGCTTGTCTGATAGTTCAAAGTGCTCACCATCTTCTCGAAGCCATCAGAACTAAACCTGTTCCCCCGCTTCCTTCGAAACACATATCCGCCTTGCTTGCCACCTGAGACTACCCACCATTCGGCAAAAAGTGTGACGGGACAGAGCCAGAGTCGTTTATTGTCGGGGTAGAGATAAAATGGTAGAATACCTGTCATAATGTGTAATTAATCAGTTTACATACCCAGATGACTTATTGACAGTGACGAACCTCCATTTTGGTGAGTTTTCCGGAATGGAAGGTCGAGACGGACGATCAGTGTATTTGTGGCGAGATCATATTCAAACGAGACGTCCGCCCAGGTAATCTTGAGGGCTTCGTCATATCGCAGTAGGCAGAGCATTGAGACGCAGTATAGTAGCATCAGCATGAGACGCAGGCCGTAGCCTGCCCAGCAATGTTGGTCCTCCTGTTTGCGCTTGCGTGGCTGCAACGTATGCTCTTCATTCGGATCAAAAGTCTTGTTGAATGTGTATAGTTTCTTCATAGTGGGCTCATCCATTGCGCGAGCGCTGGTGACAACTTCGCCAGCACGTACCTGCCGGTCATCATTTAGTTTAAGCAATTAAGAAAAAGAATAGTACCATACCTTGCGGCGGCGCAAACTAATCATGTATTGGCAAACAGGGATAGCTAATGAAGGACTGCCAGTGTACTCGCCTGGTTTGAAGGGGTTCTCGGCCCATGGTTGTGTGCCGCGACCGTATTCCCGGCCAAACTTGTGACTAATCGCGGCACACATTTTTTGGGCAGCGTTGTACGATGCCCTAGCCTCACTGGGATGTTTCTCCTGGCCGGTAAATGGGCTCTGGCTGTCACAGCTGGGAGTCAAGAGTACTTAATCGTAGTAGGACTCATAATATATCAAAGAGCTTACCGGTCCATAATCCAATACGCAATCCAGTTCGGAAACTGTGCTGGCAACTTTGGCACAAGGGCCTCGATGTCTGCGGCAGTTTCAATGCCGTCAATATGCACACAGCAGAATTTGACGAAGCTATCCCAGAGTCTATCTTTGGTGTTAGTAAATGCCGTCTCGAAACTTTGCTCAGCTACACTCACCTGCGGTACTCATTCTGAGTACCAGTGACGATAACGTCAGCTGAAGCTTTTTTAAGGCTATCGAGCATTGTTTGATCGTCGGTGTCCTTCTTTTGCTTCTTGGTGGATGTGGACAGGCAGGGCAGATAGTAAGTTTGACCAGTTTGCTCCTCATTATCGATCTCCAGAGCAGAATTATACGACTCGGCTTCCTCTACCTGATCTTCGGCCACAGCAGCAAGCCCAACTTGAGCAGCAGCAGCTTGAATCAACGCTTCTGCTGATTCCAGAGACATCGAGTCGGATTTAAGCAAGAGGGCGTAATCAAAGTGTCTAGAGGGATTTCGATCGTGACTGAGCTGCACACGGCATGGCGATCACAATTTGTGGCTGACACCCATATTTTAATGAGTGCGCACGATCAACCTACCTCCCTGCCTAGTCTTTCCATCCCGTCAAATATTCATGGTCAAAATATCTTCAGGCGAGGTGCTTCAGCTCCCAGTTCCGGGACAGTCACTGGGTGCAAATAACATGATTGCGACAGAAGAGTTCACGATGTAAGTCACATCAATTAGGGGGCAATAAAACAGTGCTGACGGAAAATTTGTACAGCAATTCTAAATGCACAGTTCCAGTTCTACAAGGGCGGCTGCGTGCATATGGCTTACCGGTGTCAGGAACCAAGCCTATGCTTGTTCAAAGTCTGAAGACTTTTGCTAATGATCCGAGTGCTTGGTCTCAGTGCGTCAAGTCGTCATCAAAGGTGCAAAAGCCCATCTAACCCTACGAGTAGGATGTTTCAGAGTCACAAGAGCAAAACCCGCAGAGCAATCACAGGAGCAAGACTCAAGAAAGGCTCGTCTCGACAGATTATAGCTCAATTCGGCGACCAGCCAGTCCAGACAGAGTATCCAAGTAATAAATCTGTCGATCGGAAGCCACAGAAACTTGACGAACAGTGTATCGTGCAAAACGATTCATGGGTGAGCCTTTGTCTATCGAGGAATCATAGTCGCAGTCGGAATTGACCTAATCCAATTGGATTGATCAGGCAACGGACGTTCTCGCACGGTCAAAGCCTCAGCATGGAGGGGGCGCAAGTGCAGTATCTTCAGCATTTAACAATGCATCAAGTAGCAATGATCTCAGTCTCGAGCCAGGGGGTGGTCAGATGGGTGTGGGTGAGGGGGAACATGAGGTACGCAGCATTCCTTTTCCACACGAGCTGTCAACTGAACTTAAACTCTAAATTCGTTCAGATCGCACTCACAACCATTCAGTTACGCAAGATCGAGCGACACATGTCCTCGTACACTGAGCTATCCACTCGTTTCGCCAGGCTTGAAGACGTACTTGTCAAGGCCGCCAATGGTGCCCAAACACCATTTCCGCAATCCCAGCCTCAGTTTGATCATGCACCGTACACTCGCAGTGCAACTTCAATCTCAACGCCGGCAGCCTACATTACCCTTCCAGTGCCACCTATGTCACTTACACATGGCAGATCTATCCCTGCGTCCGAGATCTCACCACAAAACCTGGTTGTATTGACACTCGGCGACGAAGAGCTTGCAGTTGACCGGACAACAGTGCCAGATCCGCCATCTATCGTGTTCTCTCACGATCTGTCGGCCTTGTTTGCTGCATGGCACTGTTCAGATGCTCTTGTTGTGAACGGCTGTGGTATTCCCATCAAATACTGGCCTCTGTTTTATCACGCCAAGAATGGTATCAAAGGCGGCGCATGGAAAGCACTACAAACGATCTGGGGTAATTGGAAGGTGAGTCTTGTTAAACTGATATTGAAGGCTGACACTAATTCCCCTAACCTTGCACCACAGTTCGTTGTCGAGGAGCGAGAACACTTCGAAAGTGACGACGCTTTCTGGGACGCATATTCAGCTAATGACACGCATCTTGATTACACCACAATCCTCAAGCGACTAGCCGACAACCGAGCCAGCCAAGCCCAGCAAGATGTTCATGATGTCATGCTATTTTTCAATGGCGACCTCTCTCATCCGAACGCAAACGGCGCGTTCACATATACATCGGGAAAAACCACCAAAGTTCTCACCAAGGCAGGTGACATCTCGAAAAAATGGCGCGCACTCCTTGGCAGTAACACTCTCATTGCACATGCATGGGATCTTAGGCGCGAGGCCAAATTGAACCAACGTGGCACTGCTCCTGCGAACTGAATCACGCCGTATACTTGTTTATTTTTCATTTATTACATATCTCCATCAAAATCCATACATTCGAGGCCGGTATTATCTACATATCCAATCCTATTATCTACTGTATCTACTAAATTTCCTTACCATATTTCTCTGCAATGCATATTCCTTCATCCCGTGAACATTTACTATGTTGGCATAGCGCAAGAGACAGATGCGAGGCGGGGCGACCGAGCGAGGCAGAGATAACCGCCACGTGGGCATTCCGAGGAGCAGGATTGTGCCCCGAGGGTGTTCGGGGTACGCGCCAGGCAGGAGAGCAAACGAACAGAAAGGGAGGACGGAGTGGCGCGGGAGTTTGAGCAGAACTGAAATCGCGCGCGAGGAGAACGCAAATCTCCCACGGTCGAACTCAATTTGATGGGAGAAGTCCAAATAAAGTGGCGGAGTACAGTGCAAGTGCTACGCAAGCCATTCGGACTTGTCATTTTTCGAGACGAACGCGAGGCGCGGGAAAACTCGGCGGTTCTCGGCGCCAGCGAAACCTTTGCCAGCGCATTGTCGACACTTGCTTTCGCCCATTGACCTTCCTCTCAAGACGCACTTCCCCTCTCCGCCAGAGGCTCCAATCATTCAGCGTTCCATTTGCAACCATCAGTGTTGATTTGGAAATATACCACTATGATCCAGATACGTTGTGGCTGTGCCAGTGTGGGCACACCACATCCCATCCTGGAACATAGCATAGACACCACACACCTGCTGACATATACACATCCTTTCTTGCTCTCGACTGTCACGTCCCGTTTCCCGTCCCGTTGCGCATCCCATCCTTCTCGCTCCAGTCCTCGCCTCGACTCGCCCCGTCCCATTTGGTGACGAGAGCGGAATCGTTCTCCACTCGCCGTGGCCCCTCGAAGAAACCTACTCGACACGTCACTCGTCAACAGACCCGTAAACACGTCCCTATCCGCACGCAACAGAGACGCGAGACAAGCTAGAAGAGCGACAGCACCCGTACCTACACGCATATTGTCACCCGTTACCGACCTTACATCCCCTCGAGACTCGCAGACTGAATTCTCTGACCCAAGTACTACTGCCTCCAGCCCGTTATCAAGCCCCATCTCCCCTACCCCATCGATTACAAACCTCCGATTCCGCATTCCATCACCTGATACTCTAGACTCCCGAGACCTCTCTCCGTTCACCGATACACCACATACCCCCCTGATCCCACCGTATACATTCCCCTCACCGCCTAATACAAACACATTACTACCCCTCGCACCTATAATACCCACCAACCCCATACCTATACACCCGATAATAGTAACCCCACGCACGAAATCCCCCATGTCTGGTTCTAAAGTGGATATGTTCACAGGCTCCAAAACCAGCGTCAACGCCCAACGCTGGCTACGGCAATTCGAGGGAGCGAAGCTCTCGCACGACTCGGATGACAAAACGAGCGCATGGCTGTTCGCCAGACACCTCGAGCCCGACTCCCGAGCGGACAAATGGTACAACGGCGAGCTAACAGACGTACAACGAGCCAGTTGGAACCAGACGGTGACAGCTTTCAAGCTGAAATGGCCCGCCGTCGCCAAGTCGGAACCGTCGAAGGAAGAGTGGCAGCTGAAGCTAGAGGAGCACAAGCTGCCAGCAGAACTACTCGGCCTGAGGCTACCCACCGGGGACGAAGACGAGACAGAGTACAGTCACCCCCAGTGGTAGGATTTAGCTAAACTGCCTGGCTGTTACCAGAAAAAATGATTGCAAAATGACAGGCTCTTACCATAGCGTGGCGTGGGGAAGTTCTGCCTGTAACAGTATGGACAGTAATAATGCCCTATTTGACCGTGTCCGCCACAAGTGACGGCTATGACAGCTCTCGGCCTCTACCGGATGCACGTGCGAATCAGAGACTTGATAAGAAACAAACATTGATTTGATAAGATACAGGTACAGCGATACAAATCTAATCTTTACACATTTCCGGCAGGACCCGACGTGAGAAAGGTGTCCTCTAGCCCCTCCAGCTGGGTTGCAGCAGCGACCGCTACACGTACAGCGTTGACCTCAGTTTCATCCCACTTCTCTTGGAAATGGGCAGCTATGGCCTCACAGAGGTCTGCCTGCCGAGCGGCATATGCACTAAGCCCATCCGACACGTCATCCCCCATATCATCCCAAGAAGTCTCCCGCTTCCTCCACCAATCCGCACGCCAGTTCAGGTACCGCAGCACTCGGCGCATCTCCTCTATAAGAAGCTGAACCTCCTCCGTCCATCGGTGCTTGCGCGCCCTGGCCTTGAGATACTCGCGTCGTACAGCTTTTGGTTTCGTGTCAGAAAAGGCCTTGCAATAGATGTTACCACTCACAATCATGTAAACCGCCCGATTCCGGCGTACTGCCCCCAACCCATATCCAAGGTAGGATCTGTGTGCTCTCACCTGTTCTAACCTTCGGTGCGCGTGGCCCTCCTCCTCCCGCCCTGTTCATACGTCGACTAGATTCGTAGTCTGGGGAGAGCTCTTCAGCGTCCAGCGTTAAGTGCTCTTTTAGCAGCACTTGGAACCGATGCGCATGCTCTTCAAGCCCGCCGAGCGCCATAAGCGCTTCACGCGCGCGTGTATACTTCCTCTGTTGCCCAGTTATGCGGTCCCCGACGCGTCCAATGATAGTCCGCGCTCGGGTTGATTTGTTCTGGCCAGTAGTGTTCTTATTCCTGCGATATACCAGGTGCTTCTTAGCGTGGAGATAGGAACGTATAGCGGCGAGGGCCTCCTCGCACTGCGCAATACGTAGCCTGAGCTCCATTTGGGGAAGTCGAGCATCACAGCCCGTCTGGCGTTCTTCGTGGGAGAAGTCGGACGGGAGCCAGAGCTTCTCCTCCTCTGCCGACGGACGTGGTAGGTCACGGGCGGCGCGATCATCTTCCACCCCCTGCGCCAGAGAGTATGCATGTGGCATATAGATGCGCTGCGCATCACGAAATTGGCGAATCTTGCGCCATACTTGCAAGCGACGTTCTTCCAGAACGCTTGCCTGGTTGGCTGTAAGGGTGTATTCACCCGTCGCCTCGACAGAAATCTGACGTCTGCACAGGTGTATTAGAAAGCGTATCATTGATAAATGGCAAATCAATGCTTACTGGACGTGCTCGATGTGTAGACCAAGAGCGAGGAAGCCGATGGTGGTGGTGGTGTGGTGGGTAGCTCGACCTGCGCGAACCTCCTCGATTTCTTCACGCTGTAAACTCAGACGAACTTTGGCCTCGGTTGTGACACCTAGCACACAGACATCAGTCCGAGTATCAGCCATGTCATGACAACACGTACCTTCGGTGGGGAGTTCATAAGGATTAGGCCAGTTAAAGTCAGTGTTCCTATTTTCCTCCCACTGTGTTACTTGATCGATCCATATACGCGCCGAATTTGAATCGACAGTCTTGCGGACATCGACGAATGCTTTGATTTGGGTGTCGCGTTCCTCCTTAGCGATGATGAGCCTCCTTGAGAGTGTGTCGCCTTGTGAATATTAGTAATGAACTAACAGCAAGTGTGAGAGAAAGAACATACCTTGAGCGATGTTCCTTTCCCAATTGTGATGGCCAATAACATCATCCAACGTGTCGTGGCGGTTGCCTTGACCCATTTCCTTCATACTCGACGCGTGCTGGTTCATGTGCGACCAGCCACGCTCGATGCCCTCGCCATCTGTATGCCCTACACCGGGGATGTGCCGCAGCGAGTGCGACACACGGCATTTGTCTTCATGGGCAGCTGCATGCCATACAGGGACACCAGCGCCGACGCGCTGTTGGAACGGAGTGTCGTTGGGCCCATCCTCGGGCTGTAGTGCCGGCGGGAGTTTCGCAATGCGGTCGTTGAGGTGTATCTTCCACTGGCATACGATGTCGTAGGAGATGGTGAGGAGGAGGGTGACGCCGACTATGCAGGAGAAGAAAATGTAATCCATATTTGCGTATCTAGGTGCAAAATGGATGAGCTGGTTAGGATAGAGAGTAAATGATAGTGGCGCACCTCTCGCCCTTCTGCAAATCGCCGACCCCCCCAGGTCGGAACACTTCATGACGAGCACACATACAGGCTCCAACGCCTGACGTCCGCAGCCCGGTGGTGAGTTTTGAGTCCTTGTGGAGCAGGGCAGCGAAAGCTATACACGTCGTTATCTATTGAATGATTAAACCCCCCAATTTCTAGTGAATAAAGAAAAGACTTACATCTTTCTCCGAGACGTACGCCTTTAGATGCTCTTTGTATGGGCCGGGCGCGACCGTGTAAGCCCAGCCAGGGCCTAGCTCTGGGTCATCCCGCTCATTCCCAATGAGCCGGTTGACCAGCCGAAAATTGGCGTCCATAGCTAATATTAACATGTACAGGAACCTGTCGGCAATGAATCAAATTCGGGTGTCATGAAGACGGTAGAAATGACTCACTTGAATTTTTTGTCGACCTCATGCCAATTCGTTGGGATATTGATGTTCTCGTGGGGACATGCCCAGCAGAGAACAGCGCACTCTCCCAACTTAGTGGCACCCACTCCGGCAGGGTCATGCCCTCGGCCCGAACGCTTCAGCCGCTTCAAGAAAGCATACTGGCGGAACATTCTCCCCATAGCCTTCACCCGATCCTGGGTAGAGAAGATGGCAGGTCAGCAGACGGCCGAAAAAGAAGCTAAGTAGAATGGGCTTACAGGAGGTGTTGAAAGGTTAGCCGGATCGGAGCGTCTGCTCACGGCGGCTACGAAATCATGCACGTTCAACGCGCCCTTCAAGTGGAGTAGATGGTATTCTTCTAAGACCGCCAGCGTCGCACACGTCTGCGGGTCTGTTACAGAGGCAGGGTACCAGCCCGCACGTAGTAGTTGTTGGCGCTTGTTGGCGGTGAGCGCCCGTTCACAGGCGCAGAACCTTGCACCGATGGTATGGACACCGTGGCTGTCGATAATGGTCATGTCCATCTTGTCGCCGGGGTGGTGGCATTTGTCGTGTCCATGTCCGAGCTGAACAACAAGGCCTAAGGAGGCCAGGGTTCTCTTGCGCCAATATCGCCCCGTCCACTCCTGTTTTAAACGTTAGATTTACAATGCATATTTTTAAAAAATAAGTCAGCTGTTAGCGTACCTCTATGCGATGGAGGGGACTACGGCTATGACGCGTCACGCAACACTGGTGGCACTCCACACAGTCGCCGAAACAATCTCGGCAACGTGTGAGAGGTTTGTTTGAAGGGTCCTGGGCGGAAAACTCGATGGGCTTCTGGCAACTGGCACAGATGGGACGGTGACGATGACTACCCAGACCATCGTGGCGAAGGGACTCGCGAAGAAATTCGGTGACATGGTCTCGCTTCCATATGTGCATGGGATAGTCCTAGAAATGGTCAGGAGCCATTGCAGAGAGCGTAGGTAGGAAAATGAACTCACTGAACTCATGTACCTCGTGCGCAGTCGCTTGTGGACCGCGCCAATGTCAACTATGACACCATTGCTGGTATTGCCATCATCGCTTTCATCGTCCTTGTCGGACTCGGCGGGCTGCGCGACGGTGTCGATGCCAGGTGTCCATTCAGCGAAGTTGTCGTCCAGGGCGCGAGGTTCCATGCGCCGTTGCTTCTTCCTGGGAGGGCTGGGCGCGTCCACAATGATCCGGGAGCCATCGTTGGAAGGATATAAGGAGATGTCGGCAGACTGTTGGCTTGAGCCAGTAACCTCGAGGAAGTGTTTGGGGCGACGCCCGCGACGTGCAGCCATGGGGGGAAGAAAGAATGTAGCGCCATAAGGAAAGTGACTAAAGAATCCGCCATAAAAATGCGGAATACTAACTACACGAAGTCCCTATGAGAATGTGGTGATTACTTAAGAATGACAGGGGGACTCTGCGCACATTGACAAGGTATAGATCACAACGATATGTCATTAAGTACGTAATTACAACAGCTAACTATCATATCTTCCCCTTACTTACAGTACACTACTCCAGCACCCTCGCTTGCCGGCCCTTGCAGCATTCCACCGTACACCAAACTAGCAGAATTTCCCCCTGTGTCGATTTGTATGGACAATATTTATATGGACAAATGTCATGAAACGCACGAGCATAGTTTCCCCTCCCGAAGGTCCATTCACAAAATTCAAGGTTCACATGTATCACAACGTACACGGATTGACCGTGACAATACCTCCTATACGACAGCGACGATCAGCATAATTGCATAGCAATTTCGAAGATTCATACCGGAGTCCTAGTCGACGCTCTCCAGGGGGAACGAGGGGGATGAATCGTCTTGACAGACCGACCCCATAGGGTCTGCGACCGACATGGGTGCAAACGAAGATACCTTGCAAATAGTGGGCACCCGTGCCTGGTAGACATGCATTGCATCAGATACGGCGAAACAACAACAGTCACAACGCACCAGAGACGCCCAAAACCTTTCAATTACTTCTCCATCCATACAATAGAGACATGAAGATGTATACGTCAAGTGGACCAGACCGAGAGACTGCCCACCCACGAGATGCATGAGGGATTGGTCCATCCTGCCATTGAACGCGTGTGAGAGAGGACCAGGTGCTTGAAAGGAAAATGCATTACCTTTCACCATTTTGTAGATGATTTGTATCGACGACGGATGATACAGGAGGCGACGAGGATAGACGGGGCAAAAGGCTTGACGGCGGGGCCATGAGAGGGGTGAGGGAAAAGACAGAGAGAGTAACTAGGGCGAAGAGGGTTTATATAATTTCACGGGCTGCGCACAGACCATGCTTTAGGGCTGGTCGGATATTATGAGGCTGAAGCGTAGGCTCGGTCATACCCCGTGAGACCCTATTACTATTAGTATTAGCCAGCAACAGTCTCGCCAGACGTGCCTACAACACCCTACAACCACCATGTCCTATCGAAAGACCCCTTCCGAGCGTCAACCGTCATCTTTGAATTCTCCTGTTTCCCACAATGCCTTGAGAAACTCCCAAGCCCCCCGTGAACGCTATACGGACCAAGTTCTGCGTCAAATCGACGACGCTAATAAGGCCAATGCAACGAGATCCCGCGAGCTGGATGACAGGGAGCAAGACTTAAACGAGAGGCTGGAAGAGCTTGCATATCGCACAAGCCATGTTGACGATCGCGAAGCGCGTCTCAACACTCAGAGGCAAAGTCAACAAGAACGCGCTTCTGAGCTCCGACGTCAGGCACGCCAAGTAGAGCTCCTCGAAGAAGCGCTCCGACAACGGGAAGCTGACTTGCAGCGCCGCGAGGATGTAATTCAAGAGCGGGAAGCCGAAATAGAGCGCCGCGAGGAGGTGATCCAAGAGTGGGAGTCAGAACTGGATGCCGAAGACGACGATTCTATGGATGAGTTGTATGAAGATGTGGATCGGCTTACCATACACAACAGTGGTTAGTAATATCTCTCTTTCCACCACGCGACGCTGACCTGCTCAACAGTAGCATCTTCTTCCTCCACCACCTTCTTCTCTGAATCGAGCCTTACAGCAGAGGATCGCCCTGAGACCCCTGTAGCTCCCCCATTGGAGCGCCAGAGTCAAGACCATCGGTTATACGTCGTCAACTCTCCCACTGTTCAAGGCGTAGTTCAAACGTGGTAAGCATGTCTCTCTACTTTGCATGTCAGTTGCTGAAGGCTTTCAAGGGCAACTGCTGGCCACGCTACCCTCCCTCACCACGGGGCTATCGCAGTCCGAGTTACCCCTCGAACAGGTCCGGAGCATAGCCATCCATTTGAATATTTCACGATTCTACGCGGTACCCGCCCGGGCGTGTATGAAGCCCGCTGGGAGCAGGTCAAGCCGTACGTACACAGGATTTCGGGGGCAATATTCAAGGGTCACAACGACAGAGCAACGGCCCTGCTAGATTACTACGTTGCATGTGACCTCCGCATTATTCGTCAACTTAGGCAAAATCCCTCTACGCGCTATCCCGCTAACCCCCCCCGCAGCATCGTCTCCATTAACCCTCCGCAGCACATCATCGCCGACGCAATCGCCCACACTGAACTGCCTAGTGACACACCATGGTACGCCGTGTTCAAGGGCATTCGCACTGGTGTTTTTCCGTTCTGGTGAGTCGCGCCCATTTTTTTTGTCACAGTGGGCATAGCTGATGCTATAGGAAGGAGCATCGCGGCAAGTTTGACGCACCGCCTTCCCAAGTCTACTATGCAGAAATTTTCTTCGAAGCAAGTAGCTATCAACGCGTATATCATAGCTCGAACTCGCGGTGAAGTCCAGGAGCTGGAAATGGGCGTGCCGTATTATTATGGGGGGCGCGATTGAATGTATCTCAATACTTGGAATATGCCACTTTCTCATGAATGAATTTGTTTTACTCTTTGCTTTACTCATTCGGATGGCAAAAGGTGTTTAAAGGTACATAGTGTGATATCGTAGAATCTATAAGTTTGATGCACCTGTGAAGCCGCACACGCATAATTGCCAGTCCGTCGCGGCAGAGTAGATACAGTGTCAGGGTTTACCACCAGATCTCGACAATTTGCCTTTCAGAAAATTGATAAGAATAACAAGTGTCTGGAAAGCATCAACGATCTCACCCAAGAAACTTCAAGATTTCGAAGCAACGTGTATAGATCTTCAGCAAATTTACTGAGAATAGGTGTGGTGGGGCTCGCCGCATGATGTGAGCTGTTCACGTCAGCTGAAACTGACCATTGCAGTAGAGAGGAATGGACACTCTTACAATGCATGCCGCGGCAGCCAATTTGAAAGGAGCCATCTATTGATAGCAGGTACGGCCCGCGTGAAGCACCACGCTGACGATGCGACTTAGAGACAGGATGATATACGGTAGGCAGCTTCAAGCGTACGCGCCGATTCAATGATCATATCAGATCTTGTAGGACCACCTAGCGCTATCATGAAATTATAGAACATTTGCAAGCATCGGAACGAGGATTTACTCATCTACTGTACTCTGATATGCTACAGCCGGCCAGGCTCTCGGCGGACGTCTATTTCGAAGTGATGTGCATAGATGATGCCAGATGATTGTCGGCTTGATACACGGTTCGAGGCGTTTACTAGATCGTCCTTTGTATTATCAGCGATGTTGTTGCGATGTACTTCCAAGGCAGGACATCAAATTCATGTACATCGAGGGCTCTGCCAATTATTTACATAGATTGGCGAGTTGCCATGGGGCTATTGTGACTAGGCTGTGAAGAGCTGCGAAGCTCAAATTTGAGCTTCAAGTTGGCGTACGATCGTGTTGTCACGTGTGACGCTGCCTATGGTCTTGACTTCATCTTGACCACACTTCCCACCCCCCGCCGTCCGTATCTCAACGCTGAAGCGCGTTACTTGATGGGTGAGTATAACGTTTCCGTGCACTTCATCTCTTTTTTACGCGTATTTCGCGTTGCGTCGTGTCTTCTTTGCAATATTTTTTCATCACATCGATGCTGATCTGTTTTCTCTCTTCAAAGGGTAGATGCGATTTCCAAAAGGTAGATGTGATTTCCAAAAGGTATGTTATATTTGCTACTAAATGGCATTATTGAGCTCATCGTCTTGTAAACGCGCTCTGGGCGCGAATCTCTCATGTTCGGGCGCGTACAAGACAGCCTTCAAGATGCCATTTGCAGGGAAGATTCGTGCTACTATCTTGGCGAACCTCGCGATGGAGATACCTCGCCTCTTACCCCATTGTCCTCAGGGCCTCCTCCCCCGTTCTTGTTCCTACCTGCGCGCAGTTACCCACTACTTCTTCAAGGCGGAGCTCTATCTCTTCAACGCATTCCGGTTATTCCAGCACTGCTAGTGCCGGCTCCGCTCCGCCATCTTTGGCATGCTCTTCGCCCAGGTCTTCGCGTGGGCCTTCCCCCCTGCTCTTTCACGAGTGCACCACCCAACTCGACACGTCCCCTTAAGCGCCCAGTTGATGAGACCTCTCGTCGCATTCGGGGAGACACGGGTAGGTTTCACATGCTGCCAGAGGTCTTTTTTGCTGGGTAGATAGTAACTCTCAGACTGTGGAGACGTGCGCGCGCAAGGACCCTGCACTGCGCGCAAAATTAGATGCTGCTGCGCCCACTCATTTCGCTACGCTACTCAACTTATATTCGAAGCTGGATGATTTGATTGAAGATAGGGAGGCTGTTTTGGGGCGGCAACATAAAACACTAGAATTGTAGCTACATTCTTGTACCTGATAAAATTTAAACTTATGGTAACAGCCATATATCACTGCATCCGAGCTCCGCTGGCTGGTACCAGAAGGTTCCGTTGTCCCTCCACCAACCCTCCGCGCGCATTTCCACTTGGTTCCCTTGCGCTTCCAGTCGACTGCCTTCTCTTTCATTTTATTGATTTGTTGCGTGGCGCAAGGAATAATGTAAGGTGGCATTTTGAAATTGACATAGGCAGCCCGGCTGATTTTAGCCACAGAACCCACCAGCAAACATCAGACATATCTTGCAATGGCTGCCATAAAAGTCCGCCAAAGGATTCGGCGCTTCAAGCGTATGGAGAAGAAAGCACGCAAGACTTCCCGCCTTTGGGCCGAAGGTTGTCGCGAGACATTACTTGCCCCCCATATTGCGCCCTACGCGGACGCATTGTCGCGTTCATGGGTGCACGAGCGAGATTATCTCGCTAAAGTTCAAAATCAATACCACCAGGCAATTTCGTGGCGACTCGAGGATCACGAGGAGCCGCCCTTACCCCTTCCGACCTATGACCCCAACTTTGTCCCACCTCCAGAGGATCTCACAGAGGAAGAAAGAGCACTCAAGTCTGCGACAATAGCAAAGAGAAATAAGGCAAGTGTATTAGACTATTGTACGCATAAGCTTTTTATTTACCTTTCCTTGTTCCATCGACAGGCCATTCGGCGCTGGTTGAAATATAGAGTCCGAAAGCTCACCTCAACGTTCATGAAGGCCGATATGAGTCCAGATCTCAACCCCCTTTCTGCACTCCTCATTCAGCTCTCCGGTTTATCGAAGGCCCCTCAACGAGCGCGGCAAGGATGGCAACAATTCATGCACGAGCGCAATGACGATGTGATCGCCCCTGCTGTTGGAGCATTGTGGGCCGAGAAGCAGGCCCAAGGTCTAGTCGAGACAGACAAGAATGACATGTCCTACCGGGCAAAAATCGCTCGAAATCTCTTCGGCAAGTTGTCGGAGAAGGAGCAGGCAAGCTATACCAAGAAAGCCCAGGCAGACAAGGCCGCCGCAGTCGCAGATTGGAAGGCGGCGGCGGAGCGTGCCTTATCGAAGGAAAATCGATCGCCAACGCAACGTCAACAGTAAGTAGTTTCTTAGCTTTCTGTTTTGCTCAACGTTGACGATGAACCCAGATGTCTCGACAACGTGGCTGGATTCATGGCCCCCATTTTGGCGGGTTTGAAGGATATGACGGGGTACAATTGGGTGCTTTTGGGTGGTGGGCCGACGCCAAGACTGGGAGGGGAGATGGGAACTGTGCAGTACGTGCTATCTCCACTTCATCATGCTCAGGTTCTGACTGCACTGTAGCTTAAGCGCAGGTCTCAACCTGGCACATGTACCGCTGTACTGGCGTCAGTGGGACGAAAAGCGCTTCGATAGGGACGTTATTGGGTTTTTTAAGGAGTACTTGGACACTTGCTTCAGTGCGTCTGCCATTTCTTCTATTTTCACTGTTGACTAACTGTAAACAAACGAAGACCCTGATGACCGCCAAGGTGCCGCACTACCATCATCTCTAGACAACGCGCCGTACACTCTGCCTTCCCAAGACCCTGCCGACAACTCAGACTCAGACTCGTCTTCAGAAAGCGACTCATCAGAAGATTCCGACTCTTCCGAAGACAGTGATCTACCCAGCCCAGTGAAGCCCAGGCCCAAGAAATCGAAATCAACACGCAAGCCATCTGCGGCACCAAAGCGCCAATCCACAACCGAAGGTTCTGCTACTGCCAGTGTGCCCGCCAAGCGGCAGCGTGTGGATAGCGGCGCGACATCTAGAAAGCGTTCAAAGAATGCGGCGACGGCTTCAGCATTAACAACTCCAGCTGTCGTGTCGTCATCCTCCTCGTCATCCGCGCAAATGCCAGAAGGAAGTGACAAACCAGGTCCCTCCGCCGCACCAGTACAACTCAAACGTGTTCCGGCTAAGCGTCCCTCCGCGTACGAGCTCGAACGTGAAGAGCGTATTGCTCGGAACAAGAAGATATTTGAGGAACTCGGGCTTGCACAAGCCGCCAAAGATTTGGCGGTGGCCACTGCTGCCCCAGTGCCTCCGCCAGCACGGCCGCTGCCCAAGCCTAGATACAAGACTACCAAAGCCCCTTCAGGGGAGCCTTCTGGGTCAACCCCTAGCCCAACGGATGCTACGGACACCGCTCAAAACGCGTCTCCTCCACAGGGTGATCGGGTAGTGTCGGGTGACGGGCGCGAAGAGGGAGGCGTCGTGTCAGAGATAGATAACGTGATGGAGGGTGTAGAGCGCGACACACATGGCCTGTTGTGTTCCCCGGTTGCCCAGACTGCTCCGGTGCATAACGTGATGGAGGGTGTAGAGCGCGACACACATGGCCTGTTGTGTTCCCCGGTTGCCCAGACTGCTCCGGTGCAATCCCCCCCTCCCTCCGCCAAATCCATTCCAACGCCGACGCCTTCCGTGTCTGAATTCACGGCAGCGCCAGCGTCCTCATCGTCTTCTCCAACCGGATTGCCGGCAGCTTCAACAGCCGCTTCGTCAACAAGCCCGCCGCCCGCTTCACTCGCCACTTCACTCGCCACTTCACCAGCGGCGACATCTCCTCTGGCTCCATCACTGGCTCCCGTCGCCAAGCCCCTCGTTTCATGCTCTCCGGCGACGCGCTTCATTCCCCCGGCGGCGGCGAAAGGTTCTTGGTTGGGGGCGCCGCTGCTTCAAATTACTGGCCATGACTTGGGTGCCGAGTACTCAGGCGCGCTCACGCTCCTTTGCAAATTGGAGGCAGCATACAACTGGAAGACAAGTTCAGCTTCGTTTCAGAGCCCTCGTGGCAGGAAGCTCCCCCCTAAACCAAAGGAGCTTACAGATTGGGTGAAGGACGGCAGGGGGAGGAGGCTCAAGCCAGAGATTGGAGACGCGTCTACCATGGAGAGGTCTTGGTGGAATTATTGGCTCGCCATTCAGCCGCTTTGGCGCGGTACTATTCGCCCCCTCGCTTTAACACCATCCTCAGAGCTTCCATCTGGTTTGGAGCATTGGAGTCCGCTCAACCTGCCTGGAATCAACGGCATGTTAGGAATCATCGCTTGTCTGTATTGGTGGGGCTGCGCCGTGAAAGGCTTGTCATCAAAGAAGGAGGAGCAGAAAAGTTCAGTGGATGCATGGCTGGCGGCACTTGCAGATGTTACTTATGTGTTAGATGGACTGATTTACGCAGCAACTGGACTTTGAAATGTCCCTCATAGCTTATATATACTCTTGATTTAATATGAGTTTGAAAAAATCTCAGTTGATAGCGCGCTCCGCACTTAGTGAATTTTTTTTGCACTTGGTGAAATTCTGCCGCGCGTGCACTTGGTGAAATTCTGCCGCACGTGCACTTGGTCAAACCCCGCCAATTTCGCTACTGGGCCAAAATCTAAGTATAGAAGTAGCAAGTGTGATGCAAAGTATTGTATTGTATAGATAGACACGTATGATACAAAAGAATTGACGGCAAAGGAAATTGAAGGGAGGGTACTGAAAAGGGGAGAGCATGAAGGGAGCGCGAGCGCAGGCAGGCTGAGCTGATTCAAACAAGCACTAAATTATAGCAGATATAGATACAGGATGATGTATCAAAGCCGGGGGCGAGGGAGGGCAGGGTAGGGTGCGAGGGGTGCCGAGGGGAAGGCCCAGGAGGGATCCGAGGAAGGGGAATCCAAATTGGGCACTCAACGCCCATCATTCATATCAAGCAAATGCAAAATACCAAATGGGATATGTTTTGGCGAATCCCGATGCTACCATCAAAACATAACATACAGTTACGGCATGCTATCGATTGGGCAAAAATCAGCGCCACATCGAAATTGCGGGCAAGGCCGAGGGCCGCCCAAAACGGCGCAGCATGCAGACCGTGCCACCGCCTGGTAACAGCCAGGACATTTGCAACCATTTCCCCTGGTATGAGCCAGGGATTTTTGCCTATATTATACCACCTGGGCTCAGGAAGTAGAGAAGACGGCGTTCAGAACGCACCTGGGATTATTTCAGTTCCGTAGGATGCCATTTGGGCTGAGGAACGGGCCGTCTATATTTCAAAGAGTTATGAATGGTATACTGGCCCCTTATCTGTGGTTATTCGCCTTGGTTTATATCGACGATATCGTCGTATATTCGAAGACGTACGAGGATCATATCCGGCATTTAGACTTGGTGTTGGGAGCGATCGAGAAGAGCGGCATAACTCTGTCACCGACAAAATGCCACCTTTTCTATTCTTCAATACTGCTCCTAGGGCATAAGGTGTCCCGGTTGGGGCTGTCGACACATGAAGCCAAAGTACAGGCGATACAGGAACTGCAGAGGCCTAGCCGTGTCTCGCAACTGCAGGCATTTCTGGGCATGATAGTGTACTTTTCAGCGTTCATTCCTTTTTACGCGGGGGTTTGCTCACCGTTATTTCATCTGTTGCGCAAGACGTCGAAGTGGAAGTGGCAGGCGGAAGAGGAGTATGCATTTGAAGCGGCAAAGAAAGCACTGATGGACGCTCCGGTGTTGGGACATCCGATACAAGGCAAGCCCTATCGTCTGTATACGGACGCCTCGGACGAAGCGCTGGGTTGTGCCCTACAACAAGTACAACCCATCCTAGTTAAGGACCTGAGGAATACTCGCGCTTATGAAAGACTAAAAAATGCACATGATAAGGGGGAAGACGTGCCAGCGTTAGTGAACAAGTATTCGGAGTCGGAAGCAGGGACTCCTCCAAAGGATCAATGGGGAAGCTCGTTTGAAGAAACCACAGTGCATGTAGAGAGAGTTATAGGGTACTGGTCACGGACGTTCAAACCGGCGGAGACCAGATATTCAGCGACGGAACGAGAAGCTCTGGCAGCAAAGGAGGGTCTAGTGAAATTTCAACCGTTCATAGAGGGGGAAAAGATAATCCTAGTCACAGATCATACGGCGCTGCAATGGGCTCGCACGTATGAGAACTCTAATCGTCGCCTAGCCGCTTGGGGGGCAGTGTATTCGGCATACGCTCCAGGACTGGAGATAGTGCACAGAGCAGGACGAGTACATTCGAACGTGGATCCCGTATCTCGATTACCTCGGGCTCCTCCGGAGCATACGTCGCCGGAAAAAGACGACAAACCATCTATAGCAACCTCGAGTGCTGAAGCAAGCTTACCTTCGAACAGCCATATTTCGGAGCCAGCAAAGAGGGCTACCTTTATTGCGTACACTCTCGAAGACTGTCTGGAAGGCAAAGCCTCGGCGTGGGCCACAACCAGGGCACAGAAAGATAGAGCTCAGGAGCGTGGCTTATCGGAGGAGCCAGCGAATCCCAATATCTCAGCGGATAAAGTCAACAAAAGAGAGGAGGAAGACTCCTTTATGCTATGGGAGGCATGGAATCCCCCTCCAAATATTCAAACTCACCTGGATGCCGAATTGATTGGGGAATTCATAAGCGGCTATAGCGAGGACGAGAGTTTTAAGAGTCGATGGGAGAAGGCCCCTAAAAGAGACGAAGTGTGCACGCCGGATCAACGCTACTACAAGGACAACTCCGATCTGCTATTCTTTAGAGATGCTGATTATCAGCCAAGGCTTTGTGTACCTAAAAGAATGCAGGCGATGGTACTTCGGGAAGGACATGACCAGCCGTTTGGGGGAGCCCATGCAGGACCCGAGAGAGTCTGGCAGAACCTAAGTGGACGCTTCTACTGGCCCAGGATGAAAGTGGATATCATGAGGTATTGCGAATCCTGTGATACGTGCCAAAAGACCAAGCCGACGAACTTTAAGCGGTTTGGGAGACTGATCCCTAATCCAATCCCAAGAAGCCCGTACGACTCCATCTCGATGGATTTCATAGTAAACCTGCCATGGTCGGAAGAGTGCAACGCAATTCTAGTGGTAGTGGATCGACTCACCAAGCACGCGCAGTTCATTCCTTGTACCACAGGATTAGATGCGGAGGGCTTTGCTTTGTTATTCGTCAAACACATTGCTTCGCGTTTCGGACTACCGACCAGTATTATTTCGGACAGAGACCCTAGGTGGATATCGGATTTCTGGAGGGCTGTATGCAGGTGCCTAAAAACAAAGTTAGCGATGTCCTCTTTGCATCATCCGCAACATGATGGACAAACGGAGGTCGTCAATCGGACATTGGAAGTAATGCTGAGGGCATATACGGCTAGTCGGAGAGACTCGTGGGCGGAATGGTTGTTCCTCTTGGAGTTTTCGTACAATAATACAGTCCACTCATCCACCAAAGCCAAACCGTACTTCTTGCTGTATGGGTACGAGCCGAGGACTCCTTTGGAGTATTTGGGATCGGAGAAAACAGGGATCGAGAAGAGGCAGTTCTCGGAGCTGGAAGACGCAGACAACTTCTTGTCCAAGATGGAGATGCACCGAGCCGCAGCCCGGGATGCCATAGCGAGGGCTCAAGCGAAGCAGGCGGAATCATACAATAGCGGGAGAAGAATGGAAGAGTTCAAAGTGGGCTCTCTAGTACTGGTGAATCCGCATTCACTAGAATGGATAGAAGCCAAGGGCGAAGGGGCTAAGCTGGTGCAACGGTGGATTGGGCCGTTTGAGGTGACGGAAAAGGTCAACCCGAAAGTGTATCGACTCCGCATGAGCGATCGATATCCAGGAATTCCCATATTCAACATAGAGCATCTGAAGAAGTACGACAGCTCTCCAGCGGAATTCGGGAAAAGGGACGAGATGCCAGAGACGCGATTGCACAAGAAGGAGTCAGAGGAATATGAAGTGGAGATGCTCGTAGGGCATAAATTCGATCGCCGGGCGCGCAAGTACAAGTTCTTGGTACGATGGAAGGGGTACAATCCACATTTCGACTCCTGGGTGTCGGAAAAGGACCTCAAGAACGCGCCCCTGCTCCTGAGGGAGTACAAGCGAAAGTACTTGGGATGAGCACGGGCCGGAAAGGCGTGTGCATACTGTACGTAAGCTGTATCAACTAAGACCGCACCCAAAGTGGCCGGGTGTCACATACTCATCAACATATGGCATACACGAGTCGCTATGCTTTATATATATATATACATCTGACTCTCGCTACACTCTTCCTCTCAGGACACCCTCATACGTGGAGTCACGGTTGAGCCTCTTTTCGGTTGTCGAGTAGGGGCTTTGGATTCCGAGCCCTCTCGTTGACCAGGAATCTAGCGCTACGGATTCCGAGCGTTATGGATTACCTACTCCCCACTCTCGAGCCGGCTCTGGCCAGTCAAGCCACGTACGCTTTGATCGATGGCGTACAATGGGTCTCTCCCATATCTCCTACAGCAAGCCGAGTACCTGCAAGGGCGATGGACTTCCAACATGCGCAGTTCAGAAGAAGTGGATTTTCGCAAGAAGGAGTGTGGGCAGGTCTAGATTGGACGGAAGGGCCAGATTGGTTCGATCTGTCGGTACACTGGAGGGGATACACGCCGAAAGGAATCCTCACGAATCTCCGCTGGGCCACGGATACGCGAAACCTCATTCGTATAGGTCAAGGTGTTACTATCAAATCCAAAGTCGCTGAACGAAGAAGGGATGAGATCAAGGAGCTACGGAGGCATCTAGACTCTATGGTCGTTTTATTGGAGTTGGCAGAGGACGACATTCCCTGTCCGGAGACGCTGGACCTAGTTCCTTTAATTGCTCTTCACCAATCGGAGGCCGACGCCTTGAGAACTTTAGCGGCCGTGCGATTCCACTACATCGACCTCATCGCATTTTACTGCTGGATCCACGCGGCGCTGCGAGACGAACCGGCGCTGCTGGAGTGGCACGAAGACCACGCAGTCCCCTCTCCTTGGGAAGTTTGGGAGTGTGCTCCCAAGACGGGTTTCCTAATAGATCTGAGTTTACATTTTCTTACGCACAGCTTACCAACCTGGTGCAAGCTAGGAATCCCTGTGCACTACAACTGGGGAGAGGAGCTGGCGGCGTATAACCGCTTCTACTGCTGGAGCCCGGAGGCACTGGGAGCAATAAACGAGTGGCCAGGAGGGGAAGAACCGGCGAAAATGGAGCGGGAACTCGAAGTGGGAATAAGAGGAGTGGACAAATGGACGCAGGACTGGGAACTATGCCCAGCGACCTACCAAGCGGACCGTATACCTCAGGAGCTCTTGGAAGGCTGGGTTTTCTTCGTGAAGGACTTTGAAGGATGGAAGTCGCGAAGGGTTAACCAGCAAGGGGAACTCGAAATATACGAGCGGAAATACAGCGCTGTCGACGCTCCTAACGCTTCGCCGCCTTCTCGCACTTACCACCGGTTCTGCCTCAGACCGGAACTGGTAGGAACCACGATAGACCTGTTGAACCTTACTTCTTTCCTGCTCCCTCTCCCTTTACTCAGAGAATGTTTCAAGTTCAAATATGGGTCGTCGGTTCTGCATTTGGAGACGTCGACTCCGACGAAAACGCTGCTGTCTCGCATCGGTCAAGGGCCTTCCCAGTCAGGATCGGAATCTCGTAGCAGCTCTCCTCGAGGCAGGTCAAGGGAAATTCCTTTGAGGAAACGCATATGCGGAGCTGCGAGGGAGCGATCAGCTAGTCCTCGAAGGAGCTATGATGCAGTTGGCACGAGCGTCTCTCTGCGAGCGAGAGGAAGCTCCCGCACAGGTTCCGAAGACGACTCCACGACTTCAGTCAGGGCTCTCTCTTTTAGCTCTAGGGTCTCATCGCCAGCTGCGTCATCAGCTAATGGCTCAACGTCCGATCCGCTCTCTACGTCAGCTCGAGGCCGCGAAGCAGCGCTGTCACTACTGCCCCGGCAAGAAGATCAACCATACCCATTTGACTTCACAACGGGGGAGGAATGGAACCGAGCGTTCTTAGAGGAAGCTGTCATTCATTTTCCCTGGCCGAACACACAGTGGCGAATTCGATCCTGGTTGTTGCAGGATCCGGATATTCCCCTTACTATTCTCCTGAGTCGAGCTCTCAGTTACTTCATACCGTTCCAACTTGAGGTACCTATGGGAGTCATGCACCGCTTTATGAGAACCAAAGCATCTTGCGCCTATAGTGACGTGGCTGCAGGGATATTCTACAAGGCCAACTATATCGGAAATCTCATTCAGTACACGAAGATAGGTGTCAACTATGTAGCGGCATACAAGACGTCTGCTTTGGGAATTCTAGCCAAGCCTAACGCGCCAGCCTTCTTGTTCCAAGGCGGGATATTAGCGCGTCTAGCTTTTTACTTCGGCGGTCCAGCTTTAGTTGCGCAAGCTACCAGAGGTTTGTCGACGGCGGTAACCCTACACGGAGCAGGTTTCACTTCAATCGACTGAGGCACAAAAAGAGAAGAAGTCTCTGACTACGATAAGATGGTCTTGGTGGGGTACTCGGAGACTCTGGGACCGCAGACGGAACCGCATTACCTTTTCCCTCCAGAGCACGTATTCAACGAGTGTTTTCTGCCATACGATATGGAGTGGTCGGCATACTGTGAACGCTGGTTCACGCGAGTTATGGAAACCTTGGATAACAATGCGCCAGTTTCGAGAACAGAGAACGGATGGCGCACGGAACTTCGATCGGTAAGGAAAGCTCTGCAGGTGTATATGTATTATTAATGTATCACCATACTGAGATTGCAATTGAACTTCTGATGCATGATCCTTTGTTATCTGCAAAGGATGTGATATATCACCTCCCAATAGACCACAGCTGTACCACGAGCACTGTGCCATATACCCAATTGGGAAAAAAATTG